>CM042695.1:26156418-26621788 GCA_023614405.1 Avena insularis | reverse complement strand
CCGTCAGCGGCTACTGAAACAGGTTGGTTTGCAACAGCCGCCATGAGGGAAGAATTCCTCATTATTGGCAGGCACACCGTAACTCTTGATGGTGGCAGCACTGTTGGATTTGCTCTGCACTGCCATCTTCGCCGATAGGGGTAGCTTGATTCAGGTAAGACTGTTTTATCTGTGAATGATGAACTTACGTATCATCCATGAGCCCTCCTCACAAACCTCCTTTGATCTGTTCCATGGATATCACAATTCATGTTTTTCTTGCCCGACAAGAGAGATAAGCTTTCCAGTTTTCAGCTTGACAACTTCTAGCAGCAATATGAATGTCAGCAACAACCTGGGAAGGGTTGTATTTTGATAGATATTGATAATTATTCTCAAAAAACATTGAATACATATATGCATTAAATCATTTATCGAAATATATACCACATTGGCCTTGGTCCTGATTGGAGTGACTGCACCCTTCGTCCTCCAGTCCATCGTGACGTGGGAAGTATCTAAATTTCATTATTATACCTGAATTCGTAGGAGCCTTTCCGTCCTCGTTTGTACCCTTTGTTAGCTTTTACGCCTTGAATTCCTCATTGCATGTCAGCAACTGATTGACGCTTTAGATAGAACTTATGTTCTTCGTGCTGAACGACTCGATGAACCCGACATTGGCCTTTGGAACACTCAAACTGCTATGCCTTCTGCTATGTCCTTGTAACACACGTACATACTGGCGCTTATCCAGCTTCTCGTGCCTCAGCACCATCAAGTCATCGCTGAGCTCTCTCATGAAAGCTGTTAGACCGAATTGCAGAGGCAGAGGCATCTGAGGATGGTAAGGATCATAGTCTTTTGAGATGGCTGAAAGAATATTTAATGTTGTGTTTTATAAGAAATGTGTGTGCTCTGTTTCTGTTTTATGAATGGAGCTAGTAATTATATAGCTACATGCATGTGCCGTAATGCGGATGGGGATGCTCAGTGTTTTAAGTACTTGGTGGGTGGATGGTATAAAAATAAAATTCAGTATATATGCTTATTTTCAATCCGAGAATGACCCTGGTTATATGTTAGACCTGACTCAATGGAAAACCAAAGGACTGGACTATATTTTGATAATTCATATGGACTAAATGACTCAAAGTAAGGTTGATGCTGACAGATTTTCTATCCATATCCATTCCTATGAAAACTCAATCGATTAGCTGCCTCTTTGCTACATATATGCATATATATTTGGCACAACACTGAGTTTTACCTTTATGGTTTTATTTACACTGTTGTCTATAAGTAGACCGCCACACTGCTAAGGAATTTATGTAGCCTCCAAATATAAGTAATTAGATGTACCTGCGTGTAGAGACTAGGTGTGTTGCCCGTACCAGCATAAGTTGACCAAGAAAACCGCTGATTACGATTGATAAATTAACCGTGGCCTTTTCCCTCCTCTCTCGTGTCGCTCCCGCGGTAGCAACAGGAGAAAGCCTATCTAGTGCTCACACCATCCCTTTCCGCAGTTCACCTCCTTGCCACCGCCAGAGGTGGATCTTCACCCTCGAGCGGATGGGGTTAATGAGCCAGCATCGTCGATCTGGGCTGCCATGAGGCACGGCGAGACTCGTGTCAACACGGTGTTAGACTTTGTAATGACTTTCTCCCTAAACCCTCCGTAGAGATGCGGACTGGTTCCCGTGATGCACGCATACGCGGACTTGAGTAGTACTCCTCTCACCGTTGCCCTCTTCTCGCTATACGCGTTGCCATGATGGGGCTGTTCCATCGCAATATTAATATCGCACCCGAGGCCCGAGAGGGCTATCGTTTCCGCCTAAACTAGATCGCCAATATGGGATCAGAACCTACCTTTTCCCTGACCTAGTCGCCGCAAAAACCAGCCGTCGCCGCCAGTGATCATCTTGGCGTTCGCCGTCGCCGCCTTCTACAACTACATGCCAAAGAAAACCCTGAACACACCTCGCCGCTGCCGATCATCTTGATCTACCACGCACAAAAAGCCACACACCAAAAACCTCAAAACAATCACAAACCAAGCCGTGCGCTACCGATCTGCCTTAATCCGCCGCGCTCATCTACTCTGATCCACCGCCGCCGCCAACATCTACACCATGACCGGCTCCTCATCCTCGTCGGCCACTCTGGCTGCACTCCTCGGGCCTCCTCCTGCGCAGCTCCTCACGTGCGACAACTTCATCCCCTGGACTGCCCTGATGCTCCCTGCCCTTCGTGGTGCGTGGTTCTTGATCTCGCGAGGGGCGGATGTTGTGCCTGAGAAGACAATGGAGATTGAAGACAAGAAAGGCAAGCTCAAGGTCGAAAGTCCCGACTATGCTGCATGGTTCACGGAGATAAGCAGGTGCTCCACTTTCTGCTGAATTCCGTGTCTCGAGATCCTTGCCCATGTCACCGGGCTGAACACGGCTGCTGAAGTGTGGGCTGCATCAAGGAGCTTGTTTCTCCCAATCACGTCGAGGATCCAGGATCTTCGTGGTGCCCCAGAGCACGAAGAAGGGCACACTCTCGGCAACCAAGTATGTGGCTAAAAAGAAGGCCATCACGGAGCTTCCTCACGCCAGCCAAAACCCTCGATGAGGATTTAGCTGATCGGTCCATCCTCAATGGGCTTGACCGCCTACAATCCCTTCAAGACCGCCATCAACGCCAACCTCGTACAACTTTACGGGAGCTTTTTAATCAATTGTTGCCTATGATGCCCGCAAGATGATCCAGCGACACCAGGGCTTCACCTCCTCGTAACGTTGTTCGCCCGCGAGGCGTGGTGATACACTCGCCCCAACACCGTGGCCGCGGCTTGACAGACCGTGGGCGCCGGAGGACCTCCCATGCCAAGGATATCGAGGACGCTAAGATGATCGTGATCACGCTACGTAGCTATGATCGCATGTGCCGAGGACCGCAGGACCTTATTATGACTGCGGCATGACGCGGCGATGGCCGCCGGTAAATGACCAAGGACGCCAAGATGATCGCGGGTATCGCCATGATCGCCACGAATTATCGCCGTGATGGAGGAAACTAAGCTGTCGAGGCCGTGATGATCGGCGTGATGGTAGAAATTACGCGTTAACGGGAAGGGCGGCGCCAGCACCCTTTGTTGACGTAACCGCCAAATTTGTAAGATACATGGCCACCCTCCAAAGAATGTTGCGGTGATTCCAGAATGATTGTGATGATGGTGACAAGGGTGTAAATATTACATCATATGGCGTCGACACCAACTAGTACCCGGACCTGTAAGCTATCCACCATCTCACCTCCGAAATGAATAAGCTCACCATGCATGGGCAAGACAACGACAACGACCACGCCCACACGGCAAACGTAATGGTATGAAAATAAGTCATATTGGTCATTCTATATTACGACCCCACATGATTCTTTACAACTTAAAAATGTTCTTCATGTTCCAAGTTCTTCCAAAAATCTTTTATCCGCTCATAAGCTTACTCTTGATAACAATGCCTTCATGGAGTTTCACCCTTGATTTTTCTTAATTAAGGACCGGATACAAGGAGAATTTTGTGAAGAGGCCATGCTATGGTGGTCTTTTATCCGCTTGTTCCTACACCTACTGGCCATCCAAGCAAACGTTTCATCACAATAAAGCCATCGTCTTCTACATGGCATCGCTGCTTAGGGCCATCCTTCATCCTTTGTGGTTCAACAAGTTCTTAGGAAAAACAATATTTCTTATTCTCCTGAAATAAACCCCTATATTTGTGATTCATGTCAACTATCTAAGAGTCATCAATTTCCATATCATGTCTCTATTAGTGTCTCCGTTGTTCCTTTGGAACAAGTGTTCTCGATAAGGGCCCAAGACTCGAGTCTCATTGAAAACATTCATATATGTAAGCTTCATCGATGACTTTAGTAAATTTACTTGGATATATTTACTCAAGAAGCTGCTCTGATGTTTATCAAGTGTTTCTTAATTTCCAAGAACTTGTTGACAGAAAATTTGATAGGAAAATTATTACTATGCAAACTGATTGAGAGGCGAGTATGTAAAACGCAGAGGTTTCTTTTAAAAGGTTGGCATCACTCATCATGTGTCTTTCCCTCATGCTCAACAGCAAAATGGCTCGCTGAAAGAAAGCATCATCATATTGTTGAAGTGGGTCTTCCTTGCTTGCTAATGCCACCATGCCTCTAAAGTTTTGGGATGAAGCTTTTTCACCGCCACTTTTCTTATAAATCTTCTTCCCAAAGAAAGTTATCAATCATGAGACACATGTAGAATGCCTCCTCCACACCAAGCCAAACTATGAGTCTCTTCGTGTTTTTGGTTGTGCTCACATGGCCAAATTCCCGTCCCCTATAACACGCAGAAAAATATCCTTTCGCTCTACAAGATGTGTCTTCTTAAGCTATAGTCCTCGCCATAAAGGAGTTAAGTGCTTAGATGTGTCCACTAGACATGTCTATATTTCTGACGTAGTTTTTGATGAGAATATTTTTCCCTTTGCCAATCTGCATCCCAATGTTGGTCGTCGCCTAAGCAAGATATTCTACTTTTGCCTCAACACACATCAAATAGTGGGGATGCTAATATTAATGACTATATGCATTTTCCCATTGTACCAATTGTTACTCACAATCATGGTGAAGATGTTGCAGATACTTATCATGGTGCAGATATGGTCGTCGAAGAGCAAGAATCAGAAAAAATCGGGTTCAAATGTCCTAGAATCGAGCAACTGCTTCCCAAGACTAAACGCCAGAGGAGGCGATCCCGAGGGCAATCCTCCTTCCCGACACGGAGGATCCCGAGGAGGATCCGATCCGCTCCGGCCGGCGGGACCACTGACGACGCTGTTTACGCGCCACATGCGATCACACATGCGCGGTTTCACCGACGTGTTTCCATCGCCGGACGAAGTCGCGCCGACACGCCACCGCCTGACCTCGCTGCCTGCCTCTTTGGCCGGTTTCTCCTTGGTCTCCGCGCTTCATGTCATTATAACTCATTGTCATGTCTCACTCCGCCTCGACCTCGATGCAGGCGCTGACGCTGCGCCATAATGAGGCGGGCGCCATCATCATGCCATCATGAGCCGGATGTCTCCCTCTCAAACACCGACGACGCAGATTCTGAGGTCGACTCGCATGGTTTCTTCCCACCACGACAACGTCGACTACAAACTTTACCGACCTACACCGCCTCGCACCTCGTGACATGGCTCCAAAAAGGTATACGCCAACCAAAACAGATACTGATGGCACGTATTCTCTATGGTATGTTTACATCCACGCGTGAACCTAGCAAACTCTCTGAGGCCCTTGGGGATGATCGGGCGTAAAAGCTATGGAAGAAGAGTACATTGCTTATGGATAACAAGACTTGGCATCTTGTTCCTCCTCATTCTACCAAAAATCTTATTGATTGTAAATGGGTATATCATATTAAGAAAAATACAGATGGCACATTTGATAGGTACAAGGCACGCTTAGTTGCAAAAGGATTCAAGCAAAGGTATGGCATAGACTATGAAGTTACCTTCATCCGGTTGTTAAAGCGCCACCATCGACTTGTTCTGCTTGGGTTGTTGTTTCTAGAATGGAGCGGCAGCTGGATGTCAAGAACACATTTTTACATGGCGTTCTATAAGAGGAGGTTTATATGAGACAACCCACGGGTTTTGAGTCTTTCGCTAACCTGAACTATATTTGCAAACTTGATATAGCTCTTTATGGACTCAAGCAAGCTCCCCGAGCATGGTATTCTAGGCTTAGCACCAAGTTGCAACAGCTTGGTTGTGTTCCCTCCAAAGGAGACACTTCACCTTTTCTTTACAAGAAAGACAATATTATGATATTTGTTCTAATTTATGCTGATGATATCATAGTCACCAGCTCATCAGACAAGGCTATCTCTACTCTCCTCCATGACCTTAATGATGATTTTGCACTCAAGGACTTGGGAGATCTGCATTTCTTTTTGGGCATTGAGGTAAAGAATGAAGGAAATATGCCCTGAGAGGCAATAATAAAGTTGTTATTATATATTCCTTATACATGATAGATGTTTATTTTACATGCTAGAAATGTATTGATTCGGAAACATCAATACATGTGTGTTTAATAAACAAAAAGGGTTCCTAGTCATGCCTCTCTTATAGACTAGCTTGTTGATTAACAGATGATCAAGGTTTCTCGATCATGGACATTGGATGTTGTTAATAACAAGGTCACACCATTGGTGGAATGATGTGATGAACATTCATCCAAAGTATAGCATTACGATCAAGTCATTATGTTTATATTGCTATAACATCATACGAAGTAATCTTTATCCTTAGACCATGAGATCATGTTAATTGCTAACACCGGAAGAGTATCTTGATAACATCAAACGTCACACCATAACAGGGTGACTATAAAGATGGGTTCAGTACTACGAAGGTGTTATGTTGAGGCTCATGGATCAAGAGGGGAATTTGTCAATCCAGATGACGGATAGATATACTCTAGGCCCTCTCGGTGATATCACATTGGGATAGCTTGCAAGCAAGTGATGTGATCACTAGAATGTTATATCACGGGAACAAGAAAAGAGTGCATGTCGAATTTAGATCAAACTAGGTATGGAGATACCATGATCGAATCTCTGACATGTAATATATCGAGACAAAGGTATTTAGTTACAAGCGTTAAAGGTTCTCACGATCACAGGAGTCATCGTTGAATGTGTAGGAGTCAGTACGGATCTCCAGGTCCCGCTGCTGATTATTGATCGGAGAAGGGTCTCGATCATGTCTGCATACGTGACTTGGAGTAGTACTCCTCTCACCGCTGTTCTCTTCTCTCGCTATGTACGCTGCCATGATGGGGCTGTTCCATCGCTATATTAACACGCATCGAGGCCCGAGAGGGCTATCGCTTCCGCCTAAACTAGATCGCCAATATGGTATCGAGCCTGCCTTTTCCTTACCTAGCCAAGAAACCAGCCGCCACCGCCGGTGATCATCTTGCTTGCCCGCCGCTGTCTTCTACAACCACAGCCAAAGAAAACCTAGAAACACACCTCACCGCTGTTGCCGATGATCTTGATCCACCGCTGCAAAAGCCACACACAAAAAAACCTCAAAACAATCACAAATTAGCCGCCAGCCGATCTGCCTTGATCCGCCGCCGCCAAAACCCAAGAAAACCCAAGCCACCGCCACGCTGATCTACTCGATCCGCCGAGGCCAACATCTACACCATGACTAGATCCTCATCCTCATCGGCCACTCTGGCTTCACTTCTGGCCTCCTCCTGATCTCCTCACGTACACAACTTCATCCCCTATATCGCCTCGATGCTCCCCGCCCTTCGTGGTGCTGTGGTTCTTGATCTCATTGAGGGGACGGATGTTGCTCGAGAAGACAATGGAGATTGAAGACAAGGAAGGCAAGAAGCTCAAGGTCGAAGTCCCGACTATGCCGCATGGTTCACGCGAGATTAGCAGTGCTCCGCTTCGCTGAATTCGCTTCTCCCAAGATCCTTGCCCATGTCACCGGCTGAACACGGCTGTTGAAGTGTGGGCTGCACTCTAGGAGTTTGTTTCCTCCCAATCACGGCCGAGGATCCAGTTTTCGTGGTGCCCTCCAGAGCACGAAGAAGGGCACACTCTAAGCCAAGTATGTGGCTAAAAGAAGGCCATCACGGTGGAGATTGCTGTCACCGCAAAACCCTCGATGAGGACAAGCTGATCGGTCCATCCTCAATGGGCTTGATCGCTCCTACAATCCCTTCAAGACCGCCATCAACGCCAACCCTGGTACAACTTTACAGAGCTTTTTAACCAACTTGTTGCCTATGATGCCTGCAGATGATCCAGACGACACCGAGGGCTTCACCTCCTGGCCAACGCTCTCGCCATGGAGGCGGTGGTGGCGACACTGCCACAGCACCATGGATGCGATGATGACCGTATGCCAGAGGACCTCCCACGCCAAGGAGATCGAGGACATCAAGATGATCGTGATCGCGGCTATGATCGCATGCGCCAGGAGGACCGCGGGTCTGATCGCGGTTATGACCGCGGCAATGACCGCGGACGCCAAGATGATCGCGGTATCGCTGCGGATCGCTACGATGATGATCGCCGGATGGAGGAAATTGGCGCCACGAGGCCGTGATGATCGGCGTGATGGTGGAAATTGGCGTCGCCAGGAAGGGCGGGCGCCTACACCCTTTGTTGATGTAACCTGCCAAATTTGCAAGATACATGGCCACCCCTCCAGTAAATGTTGGTGGCGATTCTAGAATGATCGTGATGATGGTGACAAGGGTGCAAACATTGCATCGTATGGCGTCGACACCAACTAGTACCCGGACTCGGGTGCCATCCACCATCTCACCTCCGAGCTAAACAAGCTAACCATGCTTGAGCAGTACAACGACAACGACCATGTCCACACGGCAAACGGTAACGGTATGCAAATAAGTCATATTGGTCATTCTATATTACGCAACCCACATGATTCTTTACAACTTAAAAATGTTCTTCATGTTCCAAGTACTTCCAAAAATCTTTTATCCGTTCATGAGCTTACTCTTGATAACAATGCCTTTATGGAGTTTCACCCGTGGTTTTTCTTAATTAAGGACCGGGACACAAGGAGAATTATGTGTGAAGGGCAATGCTATGGTGGTCTTTATCCGCTTGTTCCTACACCTACTAGGTTGTCCAAGCAAGCGTTCATCACAATAAAGTCATCGTCTTCTACATGGCATCGTCATTTAGGCCATCCTTCATCCTTTGTGGTTCAACAAGTTCTTAGGAAAAACAATATTTCTTATTCTCCTGAAATAAACCCCTACATTTGTGATTCATGTCAACTAGCTAAGAGTCATCAATTGCCATATCCTGTCTCTACCAGTGTATCCATTGTTCCTTTGGAACATGTGTCCTCTGATGTATGGGGCCCAGCACCTAACTCTACAAGAAAACATTCATATTATGTAAGCTTCATCGATGACTTTAGTAATTTACTTGGATATATTTACTCAAGAAGCGTTCTGATGTTTATCAAGTGTTTCTTAATTTCCAAGAACTTGTTGAGAGAAAATTTGATAGGAAAATTATTACTATGCAAACTGATTGGGAGGCGAGTATGAAAACCCAACGGCTTTTCTTTCAAAGGTTGGCATCACTCATCATGTGTGTTTCCCCATGCTCATCAGAAATGGCTCTCCGAAAGAAATCATCGCCATATTGTTGAAGTGGGTCTTGCTTTGCTTGCTAATGCCACCATGCCTCTAAAGTTTTGGGATGAAGCTTTTCTCACCGCCACTTTTCTTATAAATCTTCTTCCCAGCAAAGTTATCAATCATGACACTAATACATTGCAAATGTATCTATAATTTTTGATGTTCCATGCTTGGTTTTATCCACTTTCTTGTGTTTTGTTCCAACTTTGGAGTACTTTTCATATGATTTCTTGGACTAACCTATTAACAAGAGCCACAAAGTACAAATTGCCTGTTCTCTGTTTTTGGTTCCAGGAAAGTCGATAATGAATATTCTCGAATTAGAAGGACAAAAGCCAAAGTGCCTATTTTTCCTAAGGGATCATGCCGAATCACGAGATGGAGAAGGGCCAGGAGCCACCACACCACCTGGCAAGGTGGCTAGGCCCGCACCAAGGCCAGGGGTGGTGTGGCCCCTGCACCGGCCTCCTTCCGCCTATATATTGCCCTCGACGAAAACCCTAAGCACCCGATCAAAAATCCACGAAGAGTCTCAGAGTCGCCATCTCCATCCCTAGATCAGAGAGATCTGGCTCTTCTCAGACTCACGGAGAGGGAATTCACCTCGACGCCTTCTTCATCACCATGCAAGCCTCCTGTGATGCATGAGTAGTTCATCTTTGGACTACTTGATCCATGTAGTAGCTAGATGGTTGGTTCTCCTCCTTGTGCTTTCATGTTTAGATCTTGTGAGTCTGCTCATGATCAAGATCATCTATTTGTAATTCATACATGTTGTGTTTACGATCCGATAGATATTGAGATGCTATTCCATTGATTATTGATTCTATCATTCTTTGTTATTTGTGATCTTGCATGCTTTCCGTTGTTAGTAGCTAACTTGGCCAAGTAGATGCTAGCAACTCCAAGAGTTAGTATTTATGCTCGATAGTGGGTTCATGCCTCCGTAATCTGGGAAGTGATGTAAATCTCTAAGGTACTAGATGTGATGTTGTTACTAGGAGAAAACAACAATCCTTTGTTCATAGAACAATCGATTGTTTACTTTACATGCAGTTCAGAAGCAATAACTGTTGCTTGCAACTTAATACTTGAGGGGGTTCGGATGATAACCTGAAGGTGGATTATTAGTCATAGATGCAGTTGGATGGCGGTCTATGTATTATGTTGTAATACCCAATCAAGTCTCAAAGGAGTCAAGATGATTAGTATATGCATGTATTGCTTTCTCGGTGTTTGTCAATTGCCCCGCTGTCATTTGTTCACCCAAAGATGTTATCTATCTAAGGAGAGCCAACTCTAGTGAACTATGGATCCCGGTCCTTTCCTTTACATACAATCTACAATCTTTTACCGCTTTGTATTTACTTTTTGCAAACTTTACTTCTTTCCATTCGACACGCTTAATCCTTTGTTTTCTGCAAAACACGTGAGATTGACAACCTCATCGCAAGTTGGGGACAAAGTTCTGTGGTTGTGTTGTGCAGGTCTCCACGTTGCTACTAGCACCGGTAGTGCGCCCTGCCAAAGCTCAGCTAGTAACACCTTTGGGGTGTTTCCTTGCTCCTATTGGTTCAATTAAACCTTGGTTTCATAACTGAGGGAAAACTTGTTGTTGTGCTCATCATACCTTCCTCTTGGGGTTCCCAACAAGCTCTATGTCGAACGACGAGCACATCAAGATCTTTTCTGGCGTCGTTGTCGGGGAGTCAAGGACATCTTCACAAGGGGAGTCCCTCATAACCAATCTCTTTACTTTGTTGTTTTTGTTTTGCTTTGTTTGCTTTTTTTGTTCTTCAAAAAACACAAAAAAAATTAGTTTTGCTAGTTTGCTTTCTTATTTCAAAAACACAAAAAAAATAGTTCCTATCTTGAGTTGCCACTATGTCTAGCCTTGCTCCAATCACTATGTCACCCGAGGAAATGATTTTCACTTTTAAACAAGGAATTTAGGAAAGTTTTAAGGAAGCTTGGTCTAGAATCTCTGATCTACATGAAAAAACGGAGCCTAAAATGACTCAAAGCTTGTTCCTTAGCAGTTTTTACCTTGGGATTGCTCTTTGCTATAGATATGCTTTAGATGCTGTTGTGGGAGGAAATTTCCTCCAATGTAATGAGGATGATGCTATTAATGCTATAAATAAATTGATCCTCACTTACAACATGCCTAGCCAAACTGATATTTCTTTCGCAAAAATATTTGCTAGGTTGAACACTCTTGACGCTAGCACTACTAGCTTAGAAAATTGCTATAACACGCTTAGGGAGCATCACAATTATGTTCCAATAAATCTTGAACCATCAAAGTGGCTCCCTACAGTAAAGATTGAGATAAACACTGAAACTTTTCAAGCCCATCATGATATCATGTCTGAATTTTGTCTTATGCCTAAAGATATTTATGAATCTTTGAATCTTTGGGGCTTAATCAAGGAGGAAAAGAAATATCTCTTGCTAATAATGCTACCATATTACCTATTGGAATAGCTGAAGGAGTGTTTACAAAGATCCTTGGGAAAATGATTTCTACTGATTATCTTGTTATTGAATGTGCAGGAAAAGGACAAATTACACTTGGAAGGTCCCTATTAGAACTCCTTGGAGCAATAATAGATGTGGGAAGGGGGACCATGCACCTTTCTTCTCCATCAAACAATCACATTTTCCCAAAGGTTAAGAATAAAAATAAAAGAGGTAAGGGCAAGAAATTTGGTTTTAATGCTTCTTCATTTGAGAACACTTGATTCTTTCTTTGCTTCTTATGCCTAACATAAAGGCGTTAAAGAAAAGTACTTATTGGGAGATAACCCAAAAGTTTTAGATGAGTCTTGGAAGTTGTTACTTCAGTAATAACCTCTCCTTATCCTTTTTATTTTCTTTTTGTGCCAAGAGTAACCTCTAATGAGAGAGAAGTAATGATTGGGAAAGTTGCTGTCCCGAAACAGATTTTTGTGCTTAACCGTAAAAATTCGTGAGAGAGCTCTGTATGTCGGATTGAGCAGTAAGTTTTTGTGCTTCTGCCCCAGGTTGTTATCTAACTTCCGTTAGTTCAAC
This sequence comes from Avena insularis, assembly GCA_023614405.1. Taxonomy (NCBI): domain Eukaryota; kingdom Viridiplantae; phylum Streptophyta; class Magnoliopsida; order Poales; family Poaceae; genus Avena; species Avena insularis. The sequence goes on along the minus strand of CM042695.1, from coordinate 26,609,503 downwards.
ACTTTTTTATTTGAGCAACAGAACGTCTACGAAAAAATTCGTCTTTACCTGCTGGTCTATTTTGACAGATTTCTGCCATTTTTCTACATTCGCTTCTTGTGAGTTCCTTTTTGAGTTCTTTTGGGGAATTGAGCTTTTTGAGGGAAGTGCTACAGTATCTAGTGTTCTAGTGGAAGTTTATTCGGTGTTAGAACTGAACCTTGAGACTTATTTATCTTGAGTGCACTAATGTTGCTAATAAAGATTGTGTTAAGTTTTGTATGAAGGAAAATTTTCAGGTGTATGGAAGGAATGAGTAATGAGATGAAGGATGGACTAAAGCTCAAGCTTGGGGATGCCACGCTTGTCACCCCAAGAAATATCCAAGAAGTACAAGCATCAAAGCTTGGGGATGCCCAAGGCATCCCCTTCTTCATCAATAAAAATCCCAGGTTTCTTCCGAATGCTTCATTTTTATTGTTTCATGCACTTGTGTTGTTCTTGGAGCGCCTTCTTTTCGCTTTTGTTTTGGTTTTAGTTTGCTTGGTTTTCTTAGTTTTCTGAATAAATTGGTTGGACCCCCTCTTTCATACATTGGTTTGCAAGTAGTTTGGTTTGGTTTGGTTTGGAAAAGAGTAGGAAAGTTCATACTTATGTGGTAAAAAAGAGCTTGTTTTTTACTGTGGCCTGTGCTTTGTCATGCCATGCTTGATATTGTTTTGGCTTTATGCTTAGTATTCTTTGCTGTAGCATGACTTGTTATAAACAATTGAGATTGCTTAATGTGCCTTGGATGAACCATGCGTTGTTTTAGCATATTAAAGCATAGTATAGTGGTATTCTCCTTTGATGCTTTATTTGGGTTGACTTGGCGCATGCTCACACCATGTTATGACTGTCACAAGTCACCATAGCCTTTATGATCCTTTAGTTTTCAACTTGTAGTATCACTTTATGCTTTGATCAATGATGTTTTGTCGCTCTGCATGATTATGACCATTATTGCTCTCTTAGTTTGTTGCTCCTAGTCTTTTGCTAGCCTCCACAACCAAGTATGAGTTCCACTCATGCATCCAACTCCCTAAACCAAGTTTTTCCAAAGAGTCCACCATACCTACCTACTAGCTTATGCTATTCCAAGTATACTCATGCTTTTGTTTACCTTCCAAATTAAACTTGTTATGAGAAAACTAGTGATTAAAGCTCTCACAAACTTGATGGCACACTTTACTTTTTTCCTCTAATAAACTTGAACTATTGGGTCCTTCTTTGTTGCGTATATGCTTGCACTTTATAAGTTGAAATTAGCAGAACCATGTTTCATGGGGAACGCTTTCAACATTGCACTTGTACTTTGTACCTGCTGATTTCATGTTCTTTGCTTACGGATCCCATGTGTGAAATAAAAGTGGAACTTGTAAGATCATGGAGTTTGTATGTGTGTTAGAGAAACACCTGGGCCGCTAGCCTAAGATGCCTAATCATGGTGGAAACTTGCAGCATCACCATAATGAGCACTCTATGAAGCATCCTCAATAAAAACCTATGCAAATAGCAAATAAAAAGATCGCTGAGATGCTCATTGTCTGCTTGCCTTGTCATTTTGATTATGGGAAAGCTCCCGTATCATGTGCAAGGGGTACCCCGTTGGCGGTTCTTAATGATACACATATACTTACAATGACAAGAGCTTACTCGTGACTGAAGTTGAGTAGCATGAGGATCAGTCTTTAAGTAAAGGGCATGAGATTTCGCTTATAACTTGTCAAGCATATCCTCTTAGTTGTGTCACTTTAACCTTAATCACCTTAAAGATGCTTATGATAGGGCAATGAGAGCTGAAAGCTATAAGTACCATAATTTTTGGAAGCTCTTTATGAGACTTGAATCCCTACTTCCTTTTACAAAGGCCTTTCTTCCACCATAATATTGAGTCTCCACCTTCTATCTTTATGCACCTACTTTGAGAGCATAGTGGCCATTCTTAGTTCTATGTGCATTGTCCCAAGACTAGTTGATTGATGCATAACTTGATATTGCTTGTTTTAAACTATTGTATCTAGTCACTCTTATGAACTTTGAAGGTTCCTATGCATTTATATTTGCTACTCTATTGAGGGACAAGCTGAATACTATTATGCTATGTTTTCTTTATGTGAAACAAACAAACATCTTGCAAAGCATTGTTATTCATGAATCTTTTGTTTGTGACTTTTCTTGTTGCATCATAGTTCCTTTGCTTATTGCTAGAACTTTGTCTTTCATGCTATGATTGAAGTACTATGATCCCAGCTTTGAATGTTTTGCAAATACTTTGATCAAGTCTTTGATGGTGCATGTCACCTCAAAAATTATTATTTCTTTTTTATCACTTACCTACTCGAGGATGAGCAGGAGTTAAGCTTGGGATGTTGATACATTGCAAATGTATCTATAATTTTTGATGTCCCATGCTTGGTTTTATCCACTTTCTTGTGTTTTGTTCCAACTTTGGAGTACTTTTCATATGATTTCTTGGACTAACGTATTAACAAGAGCCACAGTGCCTGCCTGTTTTCTGTTTTTGGTTCTAGGAAAGTCAGAAATGAATATTCTCGAATTGGACGAGACAAAAGACAAAGTGCCTATTTTTCCGAAGGGATCAAGTGCCTAATATGAGACTAAGAGGCCAGGAGCCACCACACCACTGTCAAGGCGCGGCCAGGCCTGCCCACGCCAAGGGATGGTGTGGCCGCTCCCGGCACCCCCACGGCCTCTCCTTCCGCCTATATATTGCCCTCGACAAAACCCTAAGTACCCATGAAAATCCATGAAAGAGTTCAGTCATTGCCATCTCCATCCCTAGATCGAGGATCTGGCTCTTCGGCACCGCCGGAGAGGGAATTCACCGAGGCCTTCTTCATCACCATGCAAGCCTCCGATGTGATGCGTGAGTAGTTCATCCTGACTACGGATCCATGTAGTAGCTAGATGGCTGGTTCTCCTCCTTTGTGCTTTCATGTTTAGATCTTGTGAGTCTGCTCATGATCAAGATCATCTATTTGTAATTCATACATGTTGTGTTTGCGGGGATCCGATGAATATTGAGATGCTATTTCAGATAGATTATTGATTCTATCATGTCTTTGTTATTTGTGATCTTGCATGCTTTCCGTTGTTAGTAGTTATCTTGGATAAGTAGATGCTAGCAACTCCAAGAGTTAGTATTTATGCTCGATAGTGGGTTCAATCCTCTGGTAATCTGGGGAAGTGACAGAAATCTCTAAGGTACTAGATGTGCTATTGCTACTAGGGAGAAAACAACAATGATTTGTTCATAGAACATTCATATTGTTTACCACGCAGTCAGAAGCAATAACTGCTGTTTGCAACTTAATACTTGAGGGGTTCGATGATAACCTGAAGGTGGATTATTAGTCATAGATGCAGTTGGATGGCGGTCTATGTATTATGTTGTAATGCCCAATCAAGTCTCAAAGGAGTCAAGATGATTAGTATATGCATGTATTGCTTTCTCGGTGTTTGTCAATTGCCCTGCCATAATTTGTTCACCCAAAGATGTTATCTATCTAAGGAGAGCCACCTCTAGTGAACTATGGATCCTGGTCCTTTCTCTTTACATACAATCTACAATCTTTTACTGCTTTGTGTTTACTTTCTGCAAACATTTACTTCTTTCCATTCGATATGTTTAATCCTTTGTTTTCCGCAAAACACGGTGAGTTTGACAACCTCAGCGCAAGTTGGGGACAAAGTTTTGTGGTTGTGTTGTGCAGGTCTCCACGTTGCTACTAGCACCGGTAGTGCGCCCTGCCAAAGCTCAGCTAGTAACACCTTTGGGGTGTTTCCATGCTCCTACTGGTTTGATTAAACCTTGGTTTCATAACTGAGGGAAAACTTGCTGCTGTGCTCATCATACCTTCCTCTTGGGGTTCCCAACGAGCTCTACGTCGAACGACGAGCACATCAGACACACCTATAGAACGCCTCCTCCACACCAAGCCAAACTATGAGTCTCTTCGTGTTTTTGGTTGTACCTATTGGCCAAATCTCCGTCCCTATAACACGAGAAAAATATCCTTTCGTTCTACAAGATGTGTCTTCTTAGGCTATAGTCCTCGCCACAAAGGAGTTACGTGCTTAGATGTGTCCACTAGACATGTCTATATTTCCCGAGACGTAGTTTTTGATGAGAACATTTTTCCCTTTGCCGAAATGCATCCCAACTCGGTGGTCGCTTAAGCAAGATATTCTACTTTTGCCTCAACACACATCAAATAGTGGGATGCTAATATTAATGACTATATGCATTTGCGTTGTACCAATTGTTACTCACAATCATGGTGAAGATGTTGCGTATACTTATCATGGTGCGGATATGGTCGTCAAGAGCAAGAATCGAAAAATTCGGTTCAAATGTTCTTAATCGGAGCAAACTGCTCCCACACTAAACTCCAGAGGAGGCGATCCCGAGGGCGATCCTCCTGCCCCGACACGGACTGATCCCGAGGAGGATCCAATCCGCTCCGGAAGGGTGGGACCACCTGACGATGCGTCGCGCCATGCGCCGCATCGCTGCGAAACAGTTTCACCAACGCTCTACATCGCTGGGACGAAGTCACGCCGACACGCCGCCGTCCCGACCCTACCGCCTGCCTCGCCGGTTTCTCCTCGGTCTCCGCGCTTCATGTCGTGATAGCCATTGTCGCGGCCTAGCTCGCCTCGACTATAAGCGTGATGCCGGTGCTATATCGAGGCGGGCCCGCCTCATCATCACACCATCATGAGCCAGATGTCTCTACCTCTCAAACACCTGATGGCGCAGATTCTGAGGCCGGCTGGCCCGTGGCCTCTTCCCAACACAACCACGTCGAATTGCAAACTTTCCCGACCCATACACCGCCTCCTGCACCTCGTACACGGCTCCAAAAAGGTACATGTCAACCAAAACAGTATACTGATGGCACGATTTGCTATGGCATGTTTACATCCACAGGTGATCCTAGCAAACTTTCGGAGGCCCTTGGGGATGATCAAGCGTAAAGCTATGGACGAAGAGTACATTGCGCTTATGGATAACAAGACTTGGCATCTTGTTCCTCCTCATTCTACCAAAAATCTTATTGATTGTAAATGGGTATATCGTATTAAGAAAATGCAGATGGCAGCTTGATAGGTACAAGGCACGCTTAGTTGCAAAAGGATTCAAGAAAAGGTATGGCATAGACTATGAAGATACCTTCATCCGGTTGTTAAAGCGCCACTATCGACTTGTTCTATCACCGTTGTTTCCAAATGGAGCCTCATGCGCTGGATGTCAAGAACACATTTTACATGGCATTCTATAAGAGGAGGTTTATATGAGATAACCCACAGGTTTTGAGTCTTCCACTAACCCAACTATATTTGCAAACTTGATAAAGCTCTTTATGGACTCAAGCAAGCTCCGAGCATGATATTCTAAGCTTAGCACCAAGTTGCAACAGCTTGGTTGTGTTCCTCCAAAGCGTATACTTCACTTTTTCTTTACAAGAAAGACAATATTATGATATTTGTTCTAACTTATGTTGATGATATCATAGTCACCAGCTCATTAGACAAGGCTATCTCTGCTCTCCTCCATGACCTTAATGATGATTTTGCACTCAAGGACTTGGGAGATCTGCATTTCTTTTTGGGCATTGAGGTAAAGAAAACTCATAATGGTTTACTTCTCACTCATGAAAAATATGCTGTTGATTTGTTGGCTAAAGTTGGCATGAAAGATTGTACAACATCTTCCGCGGCTCTATCATCCACAGATAAGTTGTCTTTAACCGAGGGATCTCCTTTAGTCCTCGATGATATCACACAAGATAGAAGTATTGTTGGTGCATTACAAGATTTAACATTAACATGACCTGATATTTCCTTTTCGTTAATAAAGTCTCAAGATTTACATGCCCCTACTACTACTCATTGGACAGCAGTAAAGGAATTCTAAGATACGTTCAGGGTACTATACAAGTTGGACTGACATTTCAGAAATCTTCTTCCCGTTTGCTCAGTGCTTTCTTAGATGCAGATTGGGCAGGTTATTTGGATGATAGGATATCTACTGGAGGCTTTTCTATATTCTTTGGTCCAAATCTAGTCTCATAGAGTGCCAGAAAACAAGCCACGGTTTTTAGGTCTAGTACTGAAGCTGAATATAAAGCCTTGGTAAATGCTACAGCTGAATTGATATGGTTTGAAGTTGTTCTTAAAGATCTTGGTGTCAGACTTCAAGTAAAACCATGCTTATGGTGTGATAACTTGGGTGCTACATACTTGTCTCCAAGAAATCTCGTGTTTCATGCCAGACTAAACATATTAAGATAGACTATCATTTTGTTCGAGAAAGAGTTACAAACAAAATGCTTGACATTCGTTTCGTCTCTAGCAAGGATCAAGTTGCAGATGGGTTCACAAAGGCCTTGGCAGCCAAAGATTTAAATGAGTTTAAGCATAATCTTAACATGTCTGCAGGTTGTGATTAAGGGGGTTGTTAGACTTTGTAATGCCTTTCTCCCTAAACCCTCTGTACATGGACTGAGTTCCCGTATATGTACGCATGCGTGACTTGGAGTAGTACTCCTCTCACCGTTTCCCCCTCTTCTCTCTCTATGTACGTTGCCACGATGGGGCTATTCCATCACTATATTAACACGTACCCGAGGACCGAGAGGGCTATCGTTTCCGCCTAAACTAGATTGCCAATACACGGGAGTGTGCTTATGGCGTGATGGTCTGTGTGGCGGCAATGCGCGTCCGCCCTGGGGTCATGGTGTTGGGTTCGCAGCATAGAAAACAAAAAAATTCCTACGATGGGAACTATACGCCAAGATATATCTACTAGATACAAGCAACGGGTGGATATACATCCATAGAGAACTTACCCTCGAAGACAACAAAGCTTTGTTAACGAGTTGGAACTCGTGGATGATGTAGTCGTACACTTGCCGATCTCAAGATCGTGATGAAGTCCTTCAGTCCAGCAGTTCCAGCACCATCAAGTCCGTAACCGCAAAGTAGCGGTGCATCCGTGATCACACACGCTCGTCCACGAACAACCTCCGCCTCCTCGCCCAGCGATGCAGCGAAGCAAGAACTCCTTTCCAGATAAAGCTACCGGGAACATGTATCTCGCTAATCTGAGACCATGGAGAATAACTAGAGGGAGAAGAGAACCTTCACGAGGAGGTGGTGCAAGAGGAGAGGAGGAGGAGGTGCTCCTTATATAGAGGAGGGGGCAGCCCAAGGGGGCATGGCGCCGGCCATGGTGGGTGCCCCCACCTCTCCCTCATTCATGTGGGTGGAGCTCCCACTCACATAAACACACACCTCCACTCATGTCCACTCACATGCATTAAATTTCTACAAATTTAATGCAAGCTCTCATTAAATAAAACACTTTATTTATTTTATTCAGAATTTTGTTAATTACTTTAATTAACAAACATTCACATAAAACTCCCCCAACATTTCAATATCACATGCGTAACCAGTTTTAGCAATTTCACCCAACAATTCCAGTTTCCATCGAAATGATTCCAACGCTTTCTTAATCTTTATCTGAAACATATTTGCTCCTAAATGGTGCTCAGATCCCTTAAGTGTGTCACCCTACGGTTCGCGAATAATGCATACATGATCAAGACCCCTCTTCGATCAATAATCAGCAGCGGGATCTGGAGATCCGTACTGACTCCCACATATTCAACGATGACTCTTGTGATCGTGTGAACCTTTAAAGTCGTAACTAAATCCCTTTGTCTCGTGATATATTACATGTCCGAGATTCGATCATTGGCATCTAAATACCTAGTTCATCTCGTTACCAACATGCACTCTTTTCTCGTTCCCGTGATATAACATTCTAGTGATCACATCACTTGCTTGCAAGCTATCTTAATGTGATACCACCGAGAGGGCCCAGAGTATATATATCCGTCATCAGGATGGACAAATCCCACTGTTGATCCATGAGCCTCAACATAACACCTTTGTAGCACTGAACCCACCTTTATAGTCACCATGTTACTGTGTGACGTTTGATGTTATCAAGATACTCTTCCGGTGTTAGCAATTAACATGATCTCATGGTCTAAGGACTAAGATTACTTCGCATGATGTTATAGCAATATAAACTTAATGACTCTAATCATAATGTTATACTTCGGATGGATATTCATCACATCATTCCACCAATGTTGTGACCTCGTTATTAACGACATCCAATGTCCATGATCAGAAAACCTTGATCATCTTGTTAATCAACGAGCTAGTTTATAAGAGAGGCATAACTAGGAACTTTCCTTTTGTTTATTAAACACACATGTATTAACGTTTCCAAATTAATACAATTATAGCATGCAAAATAAACATTTATCATAAACAAGGAATAAGATAATAACCACTTTATTATTGCCTCTCGGCATATTCCCTTCAGTATCCCACTTGCACTAGAGTCAATAATCTAGTTTGAAAAACTTTGCGTATTGAACACCTATGGCTTTCTGGTGTTGCATATACGCGATTGCTAGTGGTTAACATAATCTCTGGATCTGACAGTTTTAGGTCCGTGTGTATTTGCATGTCTTTGCGTCTCTACGCATCACTCATTCTCAAATGAGATGGCATTGTATAAATCTAGTCCTTTGGTGAGACCTTTAAATTGTTCGAGTTTAAAATATGTTGATATTATTGTCATACAATATATCTTCAAAGTATTATCCCACTTTGAACCACACCTAGTTTGATAACAAACTACTTAACACAAATGGCCTCTTTTCGCTACTATAGCAGTCATATACTTAGCCTTTTGTTGTAGTATCTATCACAATGTCTCAACTTTGGAACTCATCCAAATCCATCATGGAATATCCTTTCCATTACATTGTGCCACCCATAGTCTAAATTGAGATAAATTTAATTTGTATCTTGTAACAAAACTAGTATCAGTGTAACACTTTACAATGAACTACCTTCAACTATTTGTCACTTATACATGATATATTCTTAGTTCTTCCAAAGCTCATAAGAATAACTTTACTATCGTCCAATGATCATCTTATGAATCATTCTGGTATGTGCTCATAACATTTAGACCATAGGACATATCTGGATATATACATATCACGGTATAATAGATCAAAATCTTCATGTGATTTTACTCACCAAGTGTTGAAACACTTGAATCTTGATACAATCCTTTCTATGCAGCAAGAACCTTTCTTGTTGTTTCCATATTGAACCCTTTCAATATCTCATATATGTACGTCTGGCATAACCATATTAGTGCCTCAATCTATCCATATAGACATTGATGCCAAATATTCCGGTTTTGCCCAAGTCTTTCATCGAAATCCTATTTTAATGAAATTCTTAACTTGTGTCAATAAAAGATACATCATTTCCAATCAACAATATGTACTCTGCATAATTTATTGGAAATTTGTCTCAGCGCTCCCACTTAATTTCTTGCAAATGCAAGCATCTTCATCATCTCCGATGAAATTAAACTCCTTTAACATTTTCATCATGGTGAAGATTCCAACTCCGCTATGCTCACTTCAACTATTCAAGTTTGCATGCCCTTTTAGCACCCTTTGAATTAACAAAACCCTTTGTACTATGTCATGTACACGTCCTAGGTAACCATTCTATTAAAAGAACCTTGTTTTGTTTACTCAACTACCATATACCAAATTATATGTAGTGGTTGCTACATTAATCCGTTAAGACTAAATATCACTATGAAAGATCAAATCTTGTCATAGTCAACTCCTTGAATATTGCTGTAAACTTCTTTCCGACATGTCGACTATTTCATAGATGTTAAATATCCATGTCTATTTCTTTATAGATCCAAACACGACCGATAGGCTTCATGCCTTTCCGAAGGGTCTTCCAAGTTCAGAAACTTGATTTCTCGTGTATGGATAGTATCACGGATTCTATGACTTCTAGTCATTTTATGGAGTCAGGGCCCATCATCGGTTCTTTGCATGCAGTCAGTTCATTATTGTCAAAACAATAACGACTTCTATTTCAAATCTTACTATTTGATTCTTACCGACCCACATGGTTCAATAGGAACTCTAATCTCCAAGATCACACCCTTTGTAATCACGGGAGCCATGAGCATTGTGGCCGCCAACGGGACACTTTCGGGCGCTACGCTACTTAGCACATATAGCTAAGGTTCAACAACCTTATCAAAGTTCTATTGTCCTCCCACTTAACTTTTCACAAAAAAATCCTTCTCAAGAAACTTGGCGTTCTAAGCGACAAACTCTTTTTTCCTCGGTGTTATGGAGGAATTCCCAACAAATTCTTTGGTATAACCTACAAAAACATGCTTATCCGACTTTGGTTGTAAACATTTTACTTATGCATAGCATACCAAAATTTAAGAAAAGACAATTCGGGTTTTATCCCAAACCATAACTCATATGGTGTCATTTCAACAGATCACGATAGTGCTCTTTTCAGTGTAAAAGCGGTAGTCTCTAAAGCTTTAATCTTTAAAATATAATGGCAGTTTTATAAATGACACCTTTGATAATCTTACCATGTCAAACAAGGTTTGATTTGATCTCTCGAACATACCATACTCATGTGGTTTATCGGGAAATGCAAATTCATGAAACAATTCCTAAAATCTTAGGTGCTTTGCTAAACTTGTAACTCAAATATATTCCTTCATGATCAAATCATAAACTCTTTTATTTTCTTATTACAATGATTTTTCACTTCATCTTGAAAGTCTTTGAACAATTTTCAAATGTTTCATACTTCTTCCTTATTAAGTAAATATATAGATATAATCACTCAAATTTCTGGATAAAGCATATGAAGCAAAAAGATCCATCGCATATGGCTACACATAATGGACTATATACATAAACATGCATAATATCCAATAAGTTAGTCATTCGTTCCTCTTTGGCCTATGGATGGAGTTTCAATTATCTCGAGGAAAGTTTCTGGCGCCAATTGATCAAAATCAAAAGACTCCAAAATTCCATCAACATGGAGTTTCTTCATGATTACTTTCTAATATAATTCAAACAGCATTGTCACTTCATAAGTGATCTTCCAATCATTTGTCTTATGATATTTTAGCAATAATGTTTATGGATGTGATTTCTCCAACTAGACTTGTAAAAGTTCATCCATCCTTTATGGAATACGGCAATTATTTGAACAACCATTGTTCTCGTAATACCGGAACAAAATAACAATTATTAAAACAAATCTTGAAGGTTATGTTTGACGACAAAGAAAAACACAAAAACACTTTATTTGTTTTCGATGAACATCATCACTTATTCTCTTGCCAATTACTTAGGCCGTTGCAGTTCATGAATTGTGTTGTTCTGTATGACACTTCACACCAACCAATTCGGTATCCAATACCGGTATCCAATACCTAAGAACCACATTGTTTAACAAGAAAGGAATACATCCATAATATGTATATCTTCTATATATCTAAGTTGGACATCTCCAACCTTTTCTTTTCTACCAAATATTTTATAGATTCTTTTTCAGCAATTCCTTTTCCTTTTTAAAAGAATCTATCAACATCAATAGTGGTGTCATTCACATGACACATAGTAAAAAACGTATATAGTCAAATACTAATACCTTTGAACTTGCACTTTGAAGTGGATCACCATCATCAAATGTTTGGTGTTCTTTCAAAAATCCATTCTTTAGTAATCTATTAGTGTAGTGAACATTTTACCTACATCTTCTATTCATCCTTATCATGACAACTTTCATGATCAAACTACTATAGCCTATAAGGAAGAATCGCGAGTATAATGTTAGTTCCCAAAAACCTTTTTGGGAGATCCGGATGCCTAGCATCTCCATCCTTCACAAATTCTCATACAATATGAGAACATGTATTTTTCTAAATTATACTCAATCATAATGTAACCAAAAATATTGTTTCAGATATCACAATATCTTCCACACATGATGGTTTCTGAAACAATTTTTCAAATCCTAGATAATCTTGATATTAAAACAACTTTTGAATATCAATAATCATGGAGGCAAACATGATACTTTAGATACTAACATTGGAATTTTTACTCTTAATTTAATACTACTTATTAAACTTCATGGAGTAAATAGAGTTTGCTGAAATTTTGCAATGGGACTTCTAAACTTTAAATTGACATTCAAAACAATACAATACCAGTTCGTAAAGTAAATATCCAGAATTCTATAGTTCTATTATCTCAATTACTAAGCACAAGGTAGTGAACAGACGCCAATGACTACAACAAATTATGCAAATTCACTTCGATTTAGTTTATGACAAATTGAGTTCGACTAATCCAAATTAGAAATGAACTCACACTCAAAAACGACATCCCTCGTGCCTTTTTGGTGATTACATGAACCAAATCCACTATACCAAGTCCGATCATCACATGAGTCGGTGTAGCTTCAAAGGCGAGCATCAATATGGGCATCACATCAACTATATGACTCATGCTTAACCTTTCGGTCCGTGTTCTGAGGCCATGTCTGTACATGCTAGGCTCGCCAAGCAAGAACCTTAGTATCCGCGTGTGTAAAACTGTCTTACACCCGTTGTATGAAAGCGCGGAGTCGGGTACACCCGATCATCACGTGATGTCTCGAAATATGATCCATAGAACGGTGCATACTCAAGGGAGAACACATTTTATCTTGATATCTAAATGAGGGATCATCTTACAATGCTACTAAAAGCGCCAAACTAGCAATATAACATGTAAACATCTAATGTGTAAAGTGAGGTGATATGGTCCATGCATTTGATCTCTATCATTTGCATCGTGGTATGATCTCTATCATTCCTTTCTGTGTAAGGCCAAAGTATATAGAACTTACACGTTAAGTGTGTTGTAAGAGTATCTACCATAAATCCACTTACAACATTACCATATCAATACACTAGCCCAACAACAATCTAAACTTGACGCCTCTAATTTATCCATTGTAAGTTTTACGTGGCTTAGGGATTTCGGAGATAGAACCGGTCTTACCTACGTAACATGGAACCACAACGAGGATAACCAAGTTATTAGCAACTCGTTGTAAATCAGATATTGACTATAGTAGGAGAGACAGACACCCACCAACCACTTATACAAAACTAGTTGCATGTCATTCGTGGAACCGGTCTCATGTACGATGACATGTAAGGTTGGTCTGGGCCGCTTCATCCCACTATTCCACCAATATCCAAAATACATGAAAGAAGCAATAACATGATCATCATCGCCCACATATAAACATATGTGTACTACCCGTGCAAAGCACCTACGACAGATCAGCTCGATACCGCTATTGGGTTCGCAGCATAGAAAACAAAAAAATTCCTACGATGGGAACTATACGCCAAGATCTATCTACTAGATACAAGCAACGGGTGGATATACATCCATAGAGAACTTACCCTCGAAGAGAACAAAGCTTTGTTAACAAGTTGGAACTCGTGGATGATGTAGTCGTGCACTTGCCGATCTCAAGATCATGATGAAGTCCTTCAGGTCCAGCAGTTCCAAGACCATCAAGTCCAGCACCGCAATGTAGCGGTGCATCCGTGATCGCACACACGTTCGGTCCACCGAACAACCTCCGCCTCCTTGCTCCAGCGATGCAGCGGAAGCAACAACTCCTTTCCAGATAAAGCCACCGGGAACATGTATCTCGCTAATCCGAGACCATGGGGAATAACTAGAGGGAGAGGATAACCTTCACGAGGAGGTGGTGCAAGAGGATAGGAGGAGGAGGTGCTCCTTATATAGGGGAGGGGGCAGCCCAAGGGGGCATGGCGCCGGCCATGGTGGGTACCCCAACCTCTCCCTCATTCATGTGGGTGGAGCTCCCACTCACATAAACACACACCTCCACTCATGTCCACTCACATAGATTAAATTTCCACCAAATTTAATGCAAGCTCTAATTAAATAAAACACTTTTATTTATTTTATTCAGAATTTTGTTAATTACTTTAATTAACAAACATTCACATAAAACTCCCTCCAACATTTCAATATCACATGCAGAACTAGTTTCAGCAATTTCACCCAAAACAATTCCAGTTTCCATCGAAATGATTCCAGCGCTTTCTTAATCTTTATCTGAAACATATTTGCTCCTAAATGGTGTCAGTATCCCTTAAGTGTGTCACCCTACGGTTCACTTAATAATGCGTACATGATCGAGACCCTCTTCATCAATAATCAGCTGACCTAGAGATCCGTCGACTCCACATATTCAACGATGACTCTTGTGATCGTGTGAACCTTTAACGTCGTAACTAAATCCCTTTGTCTCGTGATATATTACATGTCCGAGATTCGATCATTGGCATCTAAATACCTAGTTTGATCTTGTTACCGACATGCACTATTTTCGCGTTCCCGTGATATAAAATTTTAGTGATTACATCACTTGCTTGCAAGCTATCTTAATGTGATATCACCGAGAGGGCCCAGAGTATATCTATCCATCATCAGGATGGACAAATCCCTCTTGATCCATGAGCCTCAACCTAACACATTTGTAGCACTGAACCCACCTTTATAGTCACCCTGTTACGGTGTGAGGTTTGATGTTATCAAGATACTCTTCCGGTGTTAGCAATTAACATGATCTCATGGTCTAAGGACTAAGATTACTTCGTATGATGTTATAGCAATATAAACATAATGACTCTGATCATAATGCTATACTTCAGATGAATATTCATCACATCATTCCACCAATGTTGTGACCTCGTTATTAACGACATCCAATGTCCATGATCAGCAAACCTTGATCATCTTGTTAATCAACGAGCTAGTTTATAAGAGAGGCATAACTAGGAACTTTCCTTTTGTTTATTAAACACATATGTATTAACGTTTCCAAATTAATACAATTATAGCATGCAAAATAAACATTTATCGTAAACAAGGAATAAGATAATAACCATTTTATTATTGCCTCTCGGACATAATCCCTTCACATGGTGGCTGGCCTTGGTGGGCTGCTTGGGCAGGGGCGGTGGTAGGGTGGCGTTGTGGTGTGGCTACTAGCAAAACGATAGTAGATGGGCCATATAGTGCCTCCTGCAGCAGCGTGGCGACAAAATTTACTGCATGTATGTTCTGGCCAGGCCCAAACAGGGTCTGCTGTGTTTCTGCTATTGTGTTCGATTGGCACGGTATTGGGCCACGCTAGATGAAATTGACTCTTAGGGCACGCGACTGGGAGCGACTTTCTGTCCAGCGCGTCCTCTCTAGGGAATCGTTTTGGGGACTATCAGGAGAATGGAGAACCAAGTGACTGATCACAGAGTATTTTGACAATCCAGTCTGGATACAAAAACATAGAGGCTTGATCAGGCCATACATTAGAACCATGACTTTCTACAACCTTAGAGCAACTCCAACAAACTCGTTAAAATGCGCCCACGTGGTAAAAACCGCTGATTTGGCGCGCGGGCTCCAGCAGGCACCGGAGAATCACGCGTGTGCTAATATTTCTTCAGCACGCGCCATTTTCCGCTATCGCGAGTCTTAGAGTATTACGTACAGTTGTTATGGTAGTTTAGATAGAGTTAGTATCTCTTTGCGTACAGTCCTAACTTGACTCGTACTCCAAGGTGATCTTCTGTACGCCTATATATACTCGCCCATGAGGCTCAATAATACATCCATCATACTCTTTCATCGTGTCAGCCTAAATCGATCCCAAACCCTAGCCGCCGCCAGCATGCTTTTGTCGCGCTGCCTCCGGGGAGGTCGATCTCCATGATCTCCGCCAGGGGCTGCGCAACCCGTACGCAGGGTTCGTCCACCGATCCGTGATCGGCTGCCCTGTAAGTCTTTTTGTTCGATCCCTTGATCGACTTTCTTATTTGGTTTATCGATCTTAGATCAGATTGAGTCGCCCACCACCACCGTCCACTCGCGCCTCTACTCTGACCATCGGCATCGACGATCTACAACGCGCCTGCCCTCTCCGCTGCCGCGCCTGCCCCGGCAGGCTATCACGGTCTCACTTCAGACTGCCGTGCACCGCTACACTTTCCTCGCAAAGTTGTCGTGGCTGCCCCCCTCGAATCGTCTTCGTCGTCATCGTCCGGGACTACACCGACTACACTGCCATCGAATCCGATCTACGTGTCGTCCACGACATGGCGCATACGGCGCACTATCGGTCTGATCAACCGATCCCGCATCTGTCTATGCTAAGCACGTCCCCGAGCACGCGTCTACCACTGATTGAGCTACGGGCTACCGCTGCGTCACCCCATGGGGCCGCAGTGTCGCCCCTTCAGGCTGCAACGTCGCCGCCTTTGGTCCACGCTACCGGCTTCCGACGCACGTTCCTTGGTGTGTATGTCGCCGGTGGTCTAGCCGTTGCACCGACTTGCGCCCTGCAGCTATGCCACCCCCTCAGGTCATAGTGTCGCTGCACGCAGTCTACATCGCCGTCTCCGTGCACCGACGCCCCAGGCTATCTTCGCGCCACCCCCCACAGTGCGGGTCATCTACGTCTGCGCATGGTCTTCGTCACACTGGATTCTTCTTCACTAACATCGAGTACCGTCGTCGTGCCAATCTAGGCGCCCAACATGACAACTCTAGGCCGTCGTTGGTTTCGCCACCTTCAACGACTTCATCCCTGCCCTTGCGTGCCCGGTATCGGCAACACCGGTACGTGCCTTCGTCCCCGAGCCTGGCAATCTCGGATCAGCGCCTCAACAAAGTCTTCTTGCCGACACCTTCCTCTATGACTGCCTCGACCACGTCACCGACAAGTTCTTCTTCGCGTACTCAGTTCTAGCAAAATTGGTGTGTGCGTTCTTCCCTGATGTGCGCCTAGTTCTAGCAAAACAATGGTCGCACCTCGTCCTCGATGGCTCGGACTGCATCGACTTCAGCATCGACACCCCTCAGCAAGCTTTCACGGCCCCACGGTAAGCTTCCGTGGACCCTCGGCAAGCCCCCCTCGGCAAGCCTCCGCAGCCCCTCGACAAGCTTCCGTGGCCCCATGTCGACTGCCTCGATGCGTCTCCATCATCCTCCTCGCACTATGCACATGCGGCTTCACGTTCGGCTACCTCGACACCGGCATCCCCGACCATGACATCCACCACGGCGACCCCTCGCACGGCTACCTCGACCACGACATGCCCAATGCTCTCGGATCCCTCGATATCGGCCCAAGGGCTACCACCTCACTTGAGCATCCTCAGCTTCCTCTATAGTCGAAGCTACCGCGACGCGAGACCGTCTACTATGTTCCCGCTCGGACTGCGGGGGGATGTCATCCTACTGGATTCTATTTCGGTTTATCTCCAATCTGACCATCTGCAATGTTCTAGTTGTTCACAACGCTACCGCTACGACTGCGGGAGGATGTTAGAGTATTAGGTATATACGGTTGTTATGATAGTTTAGACAGAGTTAGGATCTGTTTACGTACAGTCGTAACTTGACTCGTACTCCAAGATGATCCTCTGTATGCCTATATATACTCGCTCATGAGGCTCAATAATACATCCATCATACTCTTTCAGCGAGCGGCATATTTGGTGCCCGGGCTATGTGCTAAAAAGTCGACGACGCGCGCGAAGCCCAACTACTGCTATGAGAAATCCGCGTGTGAGCGCCATTGGCTGCTCCATTTCCCCCACCCACACTGGCGACACTGTCGCGCCGCAGTATTGCCACCGACGCTCGCCGTGGTAGATCTGACGGCATCACTCGTCCTCCATGACTTTATGGGCGTCGCCGTCGCGTTAAATCGGCTCCTCATCCGCCGCCGCTCCGATGCGGTGATTCGAGATCCTGGGAGCACCTCCACCTGCCGCGTCCACCGCTATGCGTGCTTGACAACCAGCGCTCGGCAGCTAGGTGCACGCAAGCGTTCTTCGATAAGTCACGCACAAGGTATGTCACCACCGAATCACTTTTTTTCCTACATAGGGGTTCTTCGTAGGTTAAGTTCGATTTATGCTTCTAGATGATTTTTCCGTACGATTCGTCCAATGAAGAATATTACCACGAAGAAGAGGAGAATTGAGCTATTCTCTTGGCTCTGCGCGAGAACAAGAGACCGAAGCATGGTGGTTCGGTTTTTGGTCAACAAAAATTGTGGAGGGAACGGATTGAAATGTGGAGCTGTTTTGTGGACAATGCAATCTTCCCCGAGCACTACTTTCGTCGCCATTTTAGGATGAGCATCAAGTTGTTCAACCACATTTCGGAGGAGGTGAAGAAGAAGGATCGTTCTTTCAGCAAAGTAGAAATGCTTGCAGAGAACTTGGGTATAACACTTATCAAAAGGTGACCAGTGCCTTGCGTATGATGGCATACGGTATTCCATCGGATCTAGTCGATGACTAGGTTGCAATGGGTGAGGGTCAATCCATCAAGTGTGTCAAGCGCTTTGCAATAGCAATTGTGCAAGTGTTCAGCAAGACATACTTACGAGAACCCAATGCTAAAGATACGGCTATGATTTTTGAAATCAACAAAGATCGGGGATTTCTAGATATGCTTAGCTCAATTTATTGCATGCGTTAGAGTTGAAAGAATTGTCCAGCGACATGGCTTGGACAATTTAGAGGACACAAAAAGGGATTCCACTATAATCATTGAAGCCATGGCCGATCATGAGACTTTGTTTTGGCATGCTTTTTCATAATACCCAATTCTTGCGATGGCATCAATATCCTTCAATGATCGCCACTCATGACAGAGATTTCTCTATGTGAAGGTCCATAAGTGGAGTTTGTACCAAATGGTCACACATACAAGTACGGGTACTACCTTGACGTTTGTGAAGTCCGTACAAAAACCAAAAGGTAAAAAAATATTTGTTTTTATAGTGCTCAAGTGGTGACTAAGAAATATGTGAAAAGAGCATTTGGGATTTTGCAAGACCAATTTGTTATTATGAGAGGACCGGCTAGATTTTGGGATCAAGAGATCCTTTGATATATCATAACCGCTTGTATCATCATGCATAACATGATCATCGAGGATGAACGTGGCCAGGATTTATACTACTCCTACTATGACTTGATGGGACAACCCGTCCAAGTGCATAGGAGAGAAGAGACGATTACCCGATTTATCGTCTCATACCATTCGATTCGACAAACCGATTTTCACGATGAGCTTCAACTTGATCTCATTGAGAAGTGGTGAAGATGGAATGGGCAACAAAATAATTAGCTTCATCTTATTGTATGTTTGTTGTACTATTCATGAACTATTTGGTGTATTGTTGATGAACAAATTGGTGTATTGGTGTAAACTATTTGGTTGTGTTGTAATAACAATTAAACTATTTATTGTTGATTTATTTGTGTGCGTTTTGTGTTTGTCCTACCGTGCACGCTGTGCATTTTACATAGTCTGGTGGAGCGTTAGCTGCCGTGCGTGGCATTTTGTAGCATCCGGTGAAGCGGCACAAGGCCGCACGCGCCGCTACAAACCGATTTTAGAGCACCGGATTTTGCGGCGCCTGTTGGAGATACTCTTAGCTAGAAAATCAGCCACCTTGTTTGCATCTCGAGAATAATGTGATATTTATGTCGACCTAAACCCTTCCATGACCATTCGACACTCATCGAGAAAATTATCCCCACTGTTCAGTTATTCATAGGTATAGAAACGGATTCACTGCCACCATAAAGTCAGTTTCGACATCATTTCTATTGCACCTAATACGTTCAGCAAGTCGAAGACCGTCTCGAACTTCCTAGGCCTCAACGCTTACACCCTTGATCTCCACATAGAAACTGCAAAGAAGTGACCTCTAGGGCGTGTTTGGTTGGCGTTGGCATGGAGGCAGGCCTAAAAATAACCCACGTTGTTATCCTTATCGAGCCTATCAAGCAGAAAACGATGCGAAAAACGTTGTTGTCGAGTTGTTTAGTAGCCTGCATGGTGGTAGGTGGGGGTTGGTGAGATTTTCAGGTTGTGGCGGCTTCCTGTATGAGATGTGAGAGGGGCATGCAACCTGACATGGAAAGTACTTTCTCTTTGTAGCTCACGCCGCCTGCCTCAGAAACGTCTGATTTAGGCGTTGTCCTCCAGCCTGCCCCTGGGGTGCTTTGAGAATCGGACGAGCCGTTTTTCTCCACCCTCTTGTTTGGTTGCCCGCGAAAAAGAGCATATTTCTACTCCATCCGTTTTAAAAATTAAGATGTTTTAGCTTTGTGAAAGAAGTGTATCTAGACCCTTTTAGTATGTAGGTTCACTCCAAATCGACATGAACTTACAAACTAAAAAGGCTATAAATACACTTATTTCACAAAGTAAAACATATTATATTTTGAAACACAGGGAGTACCCAAACGCCTCCCTAGAGTGAAGCGGGTGATGCAACATGTTGATGCCTTCCTCGTCTCCAAGTTCACAGTAGCGTCAGTGTTCAACTTCACCTGCGAGATACGGTGCTTGTACGAAGCTGTGTGCAGAAAGGGCTGCTGCGTTGCAGCCAAGTACTTCTGGTATAAAATACTAATGCGAGTGAGATACGGTGCTCGTGTACGTACATCTGCTGCACATGTGAGAGTGACATCTGTTTGGCACGCAATCCTGAAATAAAGTTATACAAACCTATTGCCTCACTATATTTCTTTGCGTTCAGGATTGAACTGAGTTGATTAATTAGCTAATCTAGTGACGTTTAGCCTACTTCGTCTTCTGGCCAGGATTTTAGGCTACTTTTATCCCGGGATTGTCTGGCACAATAAGTTAATTTGCCTTAGATAATTAATACACATGTTTGTCTGATAAAACAAAATCGTTACTTTTGAGTTCGCTTGACAATAGTACAAACTTTTGTCTGATAAAGAGAATTGTTATTAGTTTGAAGTTCGCTGCGAGAAGATCAAGTTTACCACGTTATTTCGAGACGGAAAAGTATCTTAAAATAATATTTCCACTTAATTAACATTTTACTGCCTAGCATTATATTGCCACTTGTGGTCTTCTGGACTACCCATTGTTACCTGGCGCATTTGTTAATGTTCTTTCAGTGTTCTATCGACAACATGACTGATGTTGTAGGGATTTTTGTTTACATAGACAAACAGGAAACTTGATGATCTTCATGTGGATGGTATCAACATTCTCACGTGGAGTTCCACTGCATGGAAAAGGTGTAATCTGGTAAGCTAAGTTCCTGACGTCAAACTATGTAGTCTCAAGAAAGTGTTAGACATTATTAAGAGAAACTATCCACAGAAAGTAAACTAGCAGTATAAACTATGTGAAAACCTAGTTTAAAAGTTTTTTAAAAAATCTTTTGAAAATACAATACATTAGACGGTGATGTTTTGTTAACATGTGTGTAAAGTTTGAATTCATCTTTGTTTGAAAGGCATGTAAACTAAAAATCCAGCATGAATAATGATGTTTTATAGTTCATCACTATTTATTGATGAATTTGTTATTTTTGCACCTTCCCAATGATTTTTAGTTACTTTATCGAACACAGGTGATAAAAACATCAGCTGCTGAGGGTCCAACGTCGAGAGGCTAGCGGCGCACTAGAGTGCACGAAGTGAAGCAGGAACTATTGTGGCCATAAAACATCTTGAATAACTAGTTTTATTTTCGTTCAAGATTATGCAGTGCACCTCTCTGATCTCAGTATTCGAAGAAACGTGCAACTCAATAGTTTGCATAAGTAAGAGCTCATGGACTAACAATACAATTTATACATGAATTTTATTCCAAAAAAAATCATGGCATAACCATATCTCGTTCCACCATTTGCTTGAATAATCATCGTGGAACATTTCGAAGTTTATCATCCACTCACATTAATCAGATATGATATATAGTTGAACATCAACCATTTCTAAGTGTGAGTAATATCCTTTCAAGTTTGTCGGAAACACCATCTATGAGCTTGTTTTTTTTTCCAATTTACCTATAACACTTCAAAACATTGAAGTTTTCTAGAGTACAACCCAGACAAGTTTTTCATAAAGCTTCACGTATTCCCCATATTTACATTGTATTCATAAAGTACATGGTACACAAACATATATTTGTACATAATTACATACATTTACATTTTATATAACTGAAGTATAGATGGGTACTTATTCAATATTTTTGTGTATGTGGCATCCGGCGTTCTATCTATTCGGTGGGGTAGGAAGGCTCCATGGCAAGGCCACACATGCCCTTCTTGTCCGAAATATCCTTCTCCATTCTTAAGAACCCATTCTCGCCCCATGTTGTTCCCCACGAGTTCTTCAACAACCAATATTTTGTGCCATCACTGGTCGTTCCGTAACCAATAGCTGCAATTCCATGGTCCAAGTCAGTACCGCAAGAGCCAGTCATCACTCCACCTTTGTAGAATTGGAATGTCATATCTCCTCCGTCAACGGCCACTGAAACAGGTTGGCTTGCAACAGCTGCCATGAGGGCACCCTCATTATTGGCAGGCACATCCTCGTAACTCTTGATGGTGGCAGCACTGTTGGATTTGCTCTTGCACTTGCCATCTTCGGCCGTATAGGGGTAGCTTGATTCAGCGGTAAGACCACCATTCGTAATGATGAACTTGAAGGCATCATCCATGAGCCCTCCCTCACAACCTTGATCTGTTCCATGGATATCACAATCTACAAGCTCTTGCTCCGACAGAGAGATAAGCTTTCCAGTTTTCAGCTTGACAATCCCCTCGGTTGCAGCAACAGCGGAAAATGCCCAGCAACAACCTGGGAAGGGTTGTGTTTTGATAGATATTACATGCACCATTCTCGAAAAAACATTGAATACATATATGCATTAAATCATTTATCGAAATATATACCACATTGGCCTTGGTCCTTGATGGGAGTGACTGCACCCTTCGTCCTCCAGTCCACGGTGACGGGAAGGGCATCTAAATTTACATTATTATACCTGAATTCGGTAGGAGCCTTCTCCGTCCTCGGTTTGTACCCCTTGTTAGCTTTTGATGCCTTGAATTCCTCATTGGTAATGTCAGCAAACTGATTGACGCCGAGATAGAACTTGCGGTTCTCTGCGTTGAACGACTCGATGAACCCGACATTGGCCTTGAACACCTCAAACCGTTGCGCCTTCTCTGCTATGTCCTTGTACACACGGCCATACTGCGCCATCCAGCTCTCGTGCCTCGACACCATCAAGTCATCGCTGAGCTCGCGAGCTGCTAGGACCGAACTGCAGAGGCAGAGGCATCCGAGGATGGCAAGGATCATAGTCTTTGAGATGGCCATGTTTAATGAATTGCTTGCAACTACTAGAGTACAATGTGTGTGTGCTCTGTTTCTGTTTTGCGAATGGAGCTAGTAGTCTTATATAGCTACATGCATGTGCCGTACGCGGGACGGGGATGCTTTCCAGCGTAGCCGTGAAGTACTTCTGGTGGGCGGATGGTATAAAATAAAATTCGTGTGCATGTGCCGTATGCTTTGCTTCGCATCCGAGAATGACCCTGGTTATATATGCCGAGACTCCGACTAATGGAAAACCAAAGTGACTGTGATCACATACTAGTATTTTGACACTCCATACGGACTTAGGTACGTAAATGCGACTGCAAGGTTGATGCCGACAGATTTTTCTATCCATCCTATTCCTATGAAAACCAATCGATTAGCTGCCTTCTTTGCTACATATGCATATATATTTGGCACGTAACACTGAGTTTTACCATGGTTTTATTTACACTGTTGTCTATAAGTAGACCGCCACACTGCTAAGAATTTATGTAGCCTCCAAATATAAGTAATTAGATGTACCTGCGTGTAGAGACTAGGTGTGTTGCCCGTCAGCATAAGTTGACCAAGAAAACCATGATTACGATTGATAAATTAACCGTGGCCTTTTTCCCTCCTCTCTCTCGTGTCGCTCCCCATGAGCAACAGGAGAAAGCCTATCTAGTGCTCACACCATCCCTTTCCGCAGTTCACCTCCGGCCCTTGCCACCGCCAGAGGGTGGATCTTTCACCCCTCGAGCGGATGGGGTTGGCACGAGCCGGCATCGTCGATCTGGGTTGCCATGAGGCACGATGGCGAGACTCCGTGTCAACACGGTGTTAGACTTTGTAATGACTTTCTCCCTAAACCCTCCGTACGTGGACTGGTTCCCGTATATGTACGCATACGTGACTTGGAGTAGTACTCCTCTCACCGTTGCCCCCTCTTCTCTCGCTATGTACGTTGCCATGATGGGGCTGTTCCATCGCTATATTAACACGTACCCGAGGCCCGAGAGGGCTATCGTTTCCGCCTAAACTAGATCGCCAATATGGTATCAGAACCTACCTTTTCCCTGACCTAGTCGCCGCAAAAACCAGCCGTCGCCGCCAGTGATCATCTTGGTTGCCCGCCGCCGCCGTCTTCTACAACCACATGCCAAAGAAAACCCAGAAACACACCTCATCGCCGCTGCCGATCATCTTGATCCGCCGCCGCCACAAAAGCCACACACCAAAAAAACCTCAAAACAATCACAAACCAAGCCGTCGCCGCCGATCTGCCTTAATCCGCCGCCGCCGCTCATCTACTCTGATCCACCGCCGCCGCCAACATCTACACCATGACCGGCTCCTCATCCTCGTCGGCCACTCTGGCTGCACTCCTCGGGCCTCCTCCTGCGCAGCTCCTCACGTGCGACAACTTCATCCCCTGGACTGCCCTGATGCTCCCTGCCCTTCGTGGTGCCAGGGTTCTTGATCTCGTTGAGGGGACGGATGTTGTGCCTGAGAAGACAATGGAGATTGAAGACAAGAAAGGCAAGAAGCTCAAGGTCGAAAGTCCTGACTATGCTGCATGGTTCACGTGAGATAAGCAGGTGCTCCACTTTCTGTTGAATTCCGTGTCTCCCGAGATCCTTGCCCATGTCACCGGGCTGAACACGGCTGCTGAAGTGTGGGCTGCATCAAGGAGCTTGTTTCCTCCCAATCACGGTCGAGGATCCAGGATCTTCGTGGTGCCCTCTAGAGCACGAAGAAGGGCACACTCTCGGCAACCAAGTATGTGGCTAAAAAGAAGGCCATCGCGGCGGAGCTTGCTGCCGCCGGCAAAACCCTCGATGAGGACGAGCTGATCGGGTCCATCCTCAATGGGCTTGACCGCTCCTACAATCCCTTCAAGACCGCCATCAACGCCAACCCTGGTACAACTTTACAGGAGCTTTTTAATCAACTTGTTGCCTATGATGCCCTGCAAGATGATCCAGACGACACCGAGGGCTTCACCTCCTCGGCCAACGTTGCTCACCGCGGAGGCGGTGGTGGCGACACTCGGCCCCAGCACCGTAGCCGCGCTGATGACCGTGGGCGTCAGGAGGACCTCCCATGCCAAGGATATCGAGGACGTCAAGATGATCGTGATCACGGCTACAGTCGTAGCTATGATCGCATGTGCCAGGAGGACCGCAGGTATGACTGCGGGTATGACCGCGGGAATGACCGCGGACGTCAAGATGATCGCGGGTATCGCCGTGATCGCTACGATGATTATCGTCGTGATGGAGGAAACTAGCGCTGTCGAGGCCGTGATGATCGGCGTGATGGTGGAAATTGGCGTCAACGGGAAGGGCGGGCGCCAACACCCTTTGTTGACGTAACCTGCCAAATTTGCAAGATACATGGCCACCCCTCCAGTGAATGTTGGTGGTGATTCCAGAATGATTGTGATGATGGTGACAAGGGTCTAAACATTGCATCATACGGCGTTGACACCAACTAGTACCCAGACTCGTGTGCCATCCACCATCTCACCTCCGAGCTGAACAAGCTCACCATGCATGGGCAGTACAACGACAACGACCACGTCCACACGGCAAACGGTAATGGTATGAAAATAAGTCATATTGGTCATTCTATATTACGCACCCCACATGATTCTTTACAACTTAAAAATGTTCTTCATGTTCCAAGTTCTTTCAAAAATCTTTTATCCGTTCATAAGCTTACTCCTGATAACAATGCCTTCATGGAGTTTCACCCTTGATTTTTCTTAATTAAGGACCGGGATACAAGGATAATTTTGTGTGAAGGGCCATGCTATGGTGGTCTTTATCCGCTTGTTCCTACACCTACTGGGTCATCCAAGCAAACGTTCATCACAATAAAGCCATCGTCTTCTACATGGCATCGTCGTTTAGGCCATCCTTCATCCTTTGTGGTTCAACAAGTTCTTAGGAAAAACAATATTTCTTATTCTCCTGAAATAAACCCCTACATTTGTGATTCATGTCAACTAGCTAAGAGTCATCAATTTCCATATCATGTCTCTACTAGTGTCTCTGTTGTTCCTTTGGAACAAGTGTTCTCTGATGTAAGGGGCCCAGCACCTGAGTCTGCTGGAAAACATTCATATATGTAAGCTTCATCGATGACTTTAGTAAATTTACTTGGATATATTTACTCAAGAAGCGTTCTGATGTTTATCAAGTGTTTCTTAATTTCCAAGAACTTGTTGACAGAAAATTTGATAGGAAAATTATTACTATGCAAACTGATTGGAGAGGCGAGTATGAAAAACGCAGAGGTTTCTTTTAAAAGGTTGGCATCACTCATCATGTGTCTTTCCCTCATGCTCAACAGCAAAATGGCTCTGCTGAAAGAAAGCATCATCATATTGTTGAAGTGGGTCTTCCTTTGCTTGCTAATGCCACCATGCCTCTAAAGTTTTGGGATGAAGCTTTTCTCACCGCCACTTTTCTTATAAATCTTCTTCCCAGCAAAGTTATCAATCATGAGACACATGTAGAATGCCTCCTCCACACCAAGCCAAACGATGAGTCTCTTCGTGTTTTTGGTTGTGCCTGTTGGCCAAATTTCCGTCCCTATAACACGAGAAAAATATCCTTTCGTTCTACAAGATGTGTCTTCTTAAGCTATAGTCCTCGCCATAAAGGAGTTAAGTGCTTAGATGTGTCCACTGGACATGTCTATATTTCCTGAGACGTAGTTTTTGATGAGAATATTTTTCCCTTTGCCGAACTGCATCCCAATGCTGGTCGTCGCCTTAAGCAAGATATTCTACTTTTGCCTCAACACACATCAAATAGTGGGGATGCTAATATTAATGACTATATGCATTTTCCCATTGTACCAATTGTTACTCACAATCATGGTGAAGATGTTGCAGATACTTATCATGGTGCAGATATGGTCGTCGAAGAGCAAGAATCAGAAAAAAAAAATCGGGTTCAAATGCCCCAGAATCGGAGCAAACTGCTCCCGCACTAAACGCCAGAGGAGGCGATCCCGAGGGCGATCCTCCTTCCCCGACATGGAGTGATCCCGAGGAGGATCCGATCCGCTCCGGTCGGGCGGGACCACCTGACGACGCGCCGCGCCAAACGCGCACTGCGCGCAACGCGGTTTCACCGACGTGCTCTCCACGCGCGGACGAGTCGCGCCTCGACACGTCACCGCCCCGGACCCTGCCTGCCCTGTCTCGGTCGGTTTCGCCTTGGTCTCCGCGCGCTTCATGCCGTGATAACCCGCTGTCGCGGTCTCGCTCGCCCTCGCCCTCGACTGTGCGCGTGACGCCGGTGCGCCATAATGAGGCGGGGGGCGCCTCATCATCATGCCATCATGAGACGGATGTCTCTCCCTCTCAAACACCTGACAACGCAGATTCTGAGGCCGACTCGCCCGTGGCCTCTTCCTACCACGACAACGTCGACCTACAAACTTTACCGACCCCTACACCGCCTCCTGCACCTCGTACATGGCTCCAAAAATGTATACGTCAACCAAAACAGTATACTGATGGCACGATTCTCTATGGCATGTTTACATCCACGGGTGAACCTAGCAAACTCTCGGAGGCCCTTGGGGATGATCGCTGGCGTAAAGCTATGGAAGAAGAGTACATTGCGCTTATGGATAACAAGACTTGGCATCTTGTTCCTCCTCATTCTACCAAAAATCTTATTGATTGTAAATGGGTATATCATATTAAGAAAAATACAGATGGCACATTTGATAGGTACAAGGCACGTTTAGTTGAAAAAGGATTCAAGCAAAGGTATGGCATAGACTATGAAGATACCTTCAGTCCGGTTGTTAAAGCGCCACTATCAGATTTGTTCTGTCAGTTGTTGTTTCTAGGGGCTGGAGCCTGCGGCAGCTGGATGTCAAGAACACATTTTTACATGGCGTTCTTTAAGAGGAGGTTTATATGAGACAACCCACGGGTTTTGAGTCTTTCGCTAACATGAACTATATTTGCAAACTTGATATAGCTCTTTATGGACTCAAGCAAGCTCCCCGAGCATGGTATTCTAGGCTTAGCACCAAGTTGCAACAGCTTGGTTGTGTTCCCTCTAAAGGAGACACTTCACCTTTTCTTTACAAGAAAGACAATATTATGATATTTGTTCTAATTTATGCTGATGATATCATAGTCACCAGCTCATCAGACAAGGCTATCTCTACTCTCCTCCATGACCTTAATGATGATTTTGCACTCAAGGACTTGGGAGATCTGCATTTCTTTTTGGGCATTGAGGTAAAGAATGAAGGAAATATGCCCTGAGAGGCAATAATAAAGTTGTTATTATATATTCCTTATACATGATAGATGTTTATTTTACATTCTAGAAATGTATTGATTCGGAAACATCAATACATGTGTGTTTAATAAACAAAAAGGGTTCCTAGTCATGCCTCTCTTATAGACTAGCTTGTTGATGAACAGGATGATCAAGGTTTCCTGATCATGGACATTGGATGTTGTTAATAACAAGGTCACACCATTGGTGGAATGATGTGATGAACATTCATCCGAAGTATAGCATTACGATCAAGTCATTATGTTTATATTGCTATAACATCATACGAAGTAATCTTTATCCTTAGACCATGAGATCATGTTAATTGCTAACACCGGAAGAGTATCTTGATAACATCAAACGTCACACCGTAACAGGGTGACTATAAAGATGGGTTCAGTACTACGAAGGTGTTATGTTGAGGCTCATGGATCAAGAGTGGAATTTGTCAATCCAGATGACGGATAGATATACTCTAGGCCCTCTCGGTGATATCACATTGGGATAGCTTGCAAGCAAGTGATGTGATCACTAGAATGTTATATCACGGGAACGAGAAAAGAGTGCATGTCGGTAACGAGATCAAACTAGGAATGGAGATACCGATGATCGAATCTTGGACATGTAATATATCGAGAGACAAAGGGATTTAGTTACAAGCGTTAAAGGTTCTCACGATCACAGGAGTCATCGTTGAATGTGTAGGAGTCAAGACGGATCTCGTGTCCCGCTGCTGATTATTGATCGGAGAAGGGTCTCGATCATGTCGCATTATTCATGAACCGTAGGGTGGCACACTTAAGAGTTACGGACACCATTTTGGAGCACATATGTTTGGGACGAAAGAATTGCAAAGCGCAGAATTGTTTCAATAGAAACCAGAAATTGTTTGGTGAAATTGCGTAAGGTGGTTCTGCATATGATATTGAAATATTGCAAAGGTCTATATGTGAATGTTTTTTATTTAAAGTAATTAACAAAATTCTCAATAAAATTAATAAAAGACATTTATTAAATGAGAGAGCATTAAATTTGGAGAAATTTAATGCATTTAAAGTGGAGACTTTAAAGGGAATGTGAAGAGTCATTTTAATGTGGAGGGTTACCACCACATGAATGGGGAGGTGAGGGTCACCCCCCATGCGCCCGACCATGAAGAGGGGGCACCCCCCCTCCTCCTATAAAAGGCCACCCATTCCCTCCTTCATCCTCACACCTCCTTGTGAAGGATCTCTCTCCCCCTCTAGAATTATTCCCCCATGGTCTCAGATTAGCGAGATACATGTTCCGGGTGGCATTTCGTCTAGAAGGAGTTGCTTCTTCCGCTGGATCGCTGGAGCGAGGAGGTGGAGGTTGTCCGGTGGCTTGAACGTGTGTGTGAGTGCGGATGCGATGTTGAGTTGCGGCGCTCGGACTTCCTCACGATCTTGAGATCGGCAAGTGTACGACTACATCAACCACGAGTTCCTACTCGTTAACAAAGCTCGTTGTCTACGAGGGTAAGTTCTCGTTGGATGTATGTCCACCCGTTGCTTTGTACCTAGTAGATAGATCTTGGCGTGTAGTTCACACCGTAGGAAATTTTTTGTTTTCTATGTTGCGGACCCAACAGTGGTATCAGAGCCTGATCTATGCGTAGGTGCTTAGCACGGGTAGTATACATATGGTTGATATGTGGGCGATGATGATCATGTTATTGCATCTTCTATGTATTCTGGATATTGGTGGCATAGTGGGATGAAGCGGCCCGGACCAACCTTACATGTCATCGTACATGAGACCGGTTCCACGACTGACATGCAACTTGTTTTGCATAAGTGTCTGGCGGGTGTCTGTCTCTCCTACTATAGTCAATATCTGATTTACAACGAGTTTCTAATAACTTAGTTATCCTCGTTGTGGTTCATGTTCGTAGGTAAGAACGGTTCTATCTCCGAAAGCCCTAAGCCACGTAAAACTTGCAATTGATAAATTAGAGGCGTCTAGTTTAGATCGTTGCTGGGCTAGTGTATTGATATGGTATTGTTGTAAGTAGATGTATGGTGGATACTCTTACAACACACTCAACGTGTAAGTTCCATAGACCTTGGACTTACACACAAAGGAATGATAGAGATCATACCACAATGCAAGTGATAGAGATCAAATGCATGGACCATATCATCTCACTTTACACATTAGATGTTAGCATCTTATACTGCTAGTTTGGCGCGTTTGATAGCATTATAAGATGATCCCTCTTTTAGATACCAAGATAAAAATGTGTTCTTCCTTGAGTATGCACCGTTCTATGGATCGTGTTTCGAGGTATCATGTGATGATCGGATGTACTCGAATCTACGCTTTTATAGGAACGGGTGTAAGACAGTTTTACACACGCGAATACTAAGGTTCTTACTTGGCGAGCCTAGCATGTACAGACATGGCCTCGGAACACGGACCGAAAGGTTAAGCATGAGTCATATGGTTGATATGATGCCCATATAGATGCTCGCCTTTGAAGCTATATCAACTCACGTGATAATCGGACTTGGTATAGTGGATTTGGTTCATGTAATCACCAAAAGGACACGAGGGATGTCGTTTTTGAGTGGGAGTTCATTAGTAATTTGGATTAGTTGAACTCAATCTATCATAAACTTAGTCTAAATAAACTTTACAAATTCTGTTGTAGATGGCACCACCTGCTTTTAATTTCAATGTGTTCATGGAGAAAGAGAAACTTGTTGCGAATGGTAGCAACTTCACCAACTGGGCTATGAATTTGAGGATTCTCCTCCTCCGCACAAAAGCAATATGTGCTAGATGCGCCGCTAGGCCCCCCACCAGCTCCTGATGCCCCTGGCGAGGAAAAGAATGTCTATGTGACTCGTCAGGAGGACCACAACTTAGTTCATTGCGGCATACTGTATGGGCTAGAGCCAGAACTTCGAAAGCGTTTCGAAAATGGAAATGCCTTTGATACCATGGGAGAATTGAAAATGATTTTCAATACCCATGCTGTCGTAGAGAGTTATAATGCTACAGAAAAGTTCTTTAGCTGCATGATGGAGGAAAACAACTCCGTTAGTGAGCACGTACTCAAAATGTCCAGATGCCGATAAGCTTGTGTCCTTGGGAATAATGATTCCCATTGACTTAGGCATACATCGTGTTCTCCAATCTCTGCCACCTAGATACAAGAGCTTCGTGATGAACTATAATATGTAGGGCATGAAGAAGTCTCTTCCCGAGCTTCTGTCAATGCTTAAGACTGCAGAAGTGGAGATTAGGAAAGAACATCAAGTGTTGATGATCAATAGGACCACCGGTTTCAAGAAGGACAAGAAAGGCAAGCACAAGGGAAAGAAGGGTGGCAAGTCTGTTGCCACGCCTGAAAAGAAACCCCGGGCTGGCCCTAAGTCTGACACCGAGTGCTACTATTGCAAGGGGACTGGCCATTGGAAGCGCAACTGCCCCAAGTATTTGGCGGACAAGAAGTCCAGCAAGGAAAACAAAGGTATATGTGATATACATGTTATTGATGTGTACTTGACTAGTACTCGCTGTAGCACCTGGGTATTTGATACCGGATCGGTTGCTAATATATGTAACTCGGTTCAGGGGCTACGGAACAAGCGACAACTAGCAAGGGATGAGGTCAGGATGCGGGTCAGCAATGGATCAAGAGTTGATGTGATCGCCGTCAGGACGCTACCTCTCCATTTGCCATCGGGATTAGTTATAAATCTAAATAATTGTTATTTGGTGCCTGCACTGAGCATGAACATTGTATCTGGATCGTGTTTGATGCAAAGTGGTCATTCCTTTAAATCTGAGAACAATGGTTGTTCAATTTATAAGAATGATATCTTTTATGGTCATGCACATATGTTGAATGGTTTATTTCTATTGGATCTCGATAGTAATATTACACACATTCATAATGTTAATGCTAAAAAGATTAAACTTGATGATGATATGTCTACATATATGTGGCACTGCCGTCTAGGTCATATTGGCGTTAAACGCATGAAGAAACTCCATTCTGATGGACTTTTTGAATCACTTGATATTGAATCATTTGATACATGTGAGCCATGCCTTATGGGCAAGATGACTAGAACGCCGTTTTCCGGTTCAATGGAACGGGCGACAGATCTATTGGAAATCATACATACTGATGTGTGTGGACCAATGAGTGTGTCGGCGCGAGGTGGATGTCGTTATTTTGTTACTTTCACGGATGATTTGAGTAGATACGGGTATATCTATTTGATGAAACATAAGTCTGAAACTTTTGAAAAGTTCAAGGAATTTCAGAATGAAGTGGAAAATCATCGTAATAGAAAGATCAAGTTTCTACGGTCTGGCCGTGGAGGAAAGTATCTAAGTTACGAGTTTAGCACACACATGAAAGGGTGTGGAATAGTTTCACAACTCACGCCTGCCAGAACACCACAACGTAATGGTGTGTCGGAACATCGTAATCGTACCTTATTGGATATGGTTCGATCTATGATGTCTCTGACTGACTTACCTCTGTCATTTTGGGGTTATGCACTGGAAACAGCTGCATTCACTTTAAATCGGGCACCATCTAAATCCGTTGAAACGACACCGTATGAATTATGGTTTGGAAACAAACCTAAGCTGTCATTTCTCAAGGTTTGGGGATGCGATGTTTATGTGAAGAAACTTCAACCGGATAAACTCGAACCCAAAGCGGAAAAATGCGTCTTCATAGGATACCCTAAGGAAACAATTGGGTATACCTTCTATCACAGATCCGAGGGCAAGGTTTTTGTTGCCAAGAATGGATCCTTTCTTGAGAAGGAGTTTCTCGCGAAAGGTGTGAGTAGTCGGAAGGTAGAACTCGAAGAGGTTATTGAACCTTCTCTTCATGGAATGGCGAGTGGCGCACGGAAGTTGTTGTTTGAGTTGACTTCACGATGAAGAGATAGCTAATGATAATGATCATGAAACTCGAAGAGGACACTACCGAACCTCGCAGTCAAGCGGGACACGTGCGGCTCCTGTACGGCAATCCTGTTGTGAATTTCATGGTTGATGAAATGGATGACCCTGCGACGTATGAAGAAGCGATGATGAGCCCGGATTCCAACAAATGGCTAGAAGCCATGAAATCCGAGATGGAATCCATGTACGAGAACCAAGTTTGGAACTTGGTGGACTTACCTCACGACCGAAAGGCCGTTGAGAATAAATGGATTTTCAAAAGAAAAACTGATGCTGATGGTAATGTGACCATCTATAAGGCTCAACTTGTCGCAAAGGGGTTTCGACAAATTCAAGGAGTTGACTACGATGAGACATTCTCTCCCGTAGTGATGCTTAAATCGGTTAGGATTATGTTAGCAATTGCTGCATATTTCGATTATGAAATATGGCAGATGGATGTCAAAACTGCGTTCCTCAATGGTAAGATTGAAGAAGAGTTGTATATGATACAACCTAAGGGTTTTGTCGATCCTAAGGATGCTAATAAGGTGTGCAAACTTCAGTGATCCATCTATGGACTGAAGCAAGCATCACGAAGTTGGAATCTCCGCTTTTATGAGGTGATCAAAGAGTTTGGATTTGTCCAAACTTATGGAGAGGCTTGTATTTACAAGAAAGTGAGTGGGAGCAATGTGGCATTTCTGATATTATATGTAGATGACATATTATTGATTGGTAATGATATAGATCTTTTAAACAGTGTTAAAAGTTATCTAAACAGCAAATTTTCGATGAAAGACCTTGGTGAAGCGTCATATATATTAGGCATTAAAATCTATAGAGATAGATCAAGGTGCCTAATTGGGCTATCGCAGAGTACATACCTTGATAAGATATTAAAGAAGTTTAATATGGAAGAAAGTAAGAAGGGGTTCTTACCTATGTTGCAAGGCAAGACATTGAGTAAGACTCAAAGTCCGGCTACGGAAGAAAGAGATGATGGATAAGATCCCCTATGCCTCGGCCATAGGCTCTATTATGTATGCCATGCTATGTACAAGACCGGATGTGGCACATGCTATTAGTTTGACTAGTAGGTACCAATCTGATCCAGGTTCGGAACACTGGATAGCGGTAAAGAACATCCTCAAGTACTTGATAAGAACTAAGGATATGTTTCTCATATACGGAGGTGAAGAAGAGATAGTCGCTAAGTGTTATGTCGATGCTAGCTTTGACACCGATCCAGATGACTCTAAGTCTCAATCCGAATACGTATTTCTCTTGAACGGAGCAGCAGTTAGTTGGAGGAGTTCCAAACAACCTGTGGTGGATGGGTCAACAATGGAGGCGGAATATGTTGCTTTGCTTGAGCGGTAGAGGCGATTTGGATGAAAGAGTTCATTACGAACGGGTGTGGTTCCAGTCGTTGGACCGATGGTGATCTATTGTGACAACAATGGAGCCATAGCCAACGCAAAGGAACCAAGGTCTCACAAGAATTCCAAACATATTAAGCGCCGGTTTCACTCCATCCACGAGCATGTCAAGGATGGAGATATAAAGATTTGTAAAGTACACACGGACCTAAATGTAGCAGATCCGTTGACTAAAGTTCTCCCTAGGGAAAAACATGATCAACGCCAGAACTCCATGGGTGTTAGATTTATCACTATGTGAACTAGATTATTGTCTCTAGTGCAAGTGGAAGAATGAAGGAAATATGCCCTGAGAGGCAATAATAAAGTTGTTATTATATATTCCTTATACATGATAGATGTTTATTTTACATGCTAGAAATGTATTGATTCGGAAACATCAATACATGTGTGTTTAATAAACAAAAAGGGTTCCTAGTCATGCCTCTCTTATAGACTAGCTTGTTGATTAACAGGATGATCAAGGTTTCCTGATCATGGACATTGGATGTTGTTAATAACAAGGTCACACCATTGGTGGAATGATGTGATGAACATTCATCCGAAGTATAGCATTACGATCAAGTCATTATGTTTATATTGCTATAACATCATACGAAGTAATCTTTATCCTTAGACCATGAGATCATGTTAATTGCTAACACTGGAAGAGTATCTTGATAACATCAAACGTCACACCGTAACAGGGTGACTATAAAGATGGGTTCAGTACTACGAAGGTGTTATGTTGAGGCTCATGGATCAAGAGTGGAATTTGTCAATCCAGATGACGGATAGATATACTCTAGGCCCTCTCGGTGATATCACATTGGGATAGCTTGCAAGCAAGTGATGTGATCACTAGAATGTTATATCACGGAACGAGAAAGAGTGCATGTCGAATCGAGATCAAACTAGGAATGGAGATACCGATGATCGAATCTTGGACATGTAATATATCGAGACAAAGGATTTAGTTACAAGCGTTAAAGGTTCTCACGATCACGAGTCATCGTTGAATGTGTAGGAGTCGATGCGGATCTCCAGTCCCGCTGATTATTGATCGGAGAAGGGTCTCGATCATGTCTCGCATTATTCATGAACCGTAGGGTGGCACACTTAAGAGTTACGAACACCATTTTGGAGCACATATGTTTGAACGAAAGAATTGCAAAGCGCAGGAATTGTTTCAATAGAAACCGGAAATTGTTTGGTGAAATTGCGAAGGTGGTTACGCATGTGATATTGAAATATTGCAAGGCTATATGTGAATGTTTGTTAATTAAAGTAATTAACAAAATTCTGAATAAATTTAATAAAAGAGTTTTATTAATGAGAGAGCATTAAATTTGGAGAAATTTAATGCATTTAAAGTGGAGACTTTAAAAGGGAATGTGAAGAGGCATTTTAATGTGGGGGGGTACCACCACATGAATGGGGAGGTGAGGGGTCACCCCCCATGCGCCGGCCATGGAGAGAGGGGGCACCCCCCCTCCTCCTATAAAAGGCCATCCATTCCCTCCTTCATCCTCACACCTCCTTGTGAAGGATCTCTCTCCCCCTTTAGAATTATTCCCCCATGGTCTCGGATTAGCGAGATACATGTTCCTGGTGGCATTTATGCGGAAGGAGTTCTTTGCTTCATTGGATCATTGGAGCGAGGAGGTGGAGGTTGTCCAGTGGTTTGAACGTGTGTGCGAGTGCGGATGCGCTGCTGAGTTGCGGCGCTCGGACTTCCTCACGACTACATCAACCACGAGTTCCTACTCGTTAACAAAGCTCGTTGTCTACGAGGGTAAGTTCTCGTTGGATGTATGTCCACCCGTTGCTTTGTACCTAGGAGATAGATCTTGGCGTGTAGTTCACACCGTAGGAAATTTTTTGTTTTCTATGCTACGGACCCAACAAAGAAAACTCATAATAGTTTACTTCTCACTCATGAAAAATATGCTGCTGATTTGTTGGCTAAAGTTGGCATGAAAGATTGTACAACATCTTCCACGCCTCTATCATCCACAGATAAGTTGTCTTTAACCGAGGGCTCTCCCCTTGGTCTAGATGATATCACACAGTATAGAAGTATTATTGGTGCATTACAGTACTTAACATTGACACGACCTGATATTTCCTTCTCAGTTAATAAAGTCTGTCAGTATTTACATGCCCCTACTAGTACTCATTGGATAGCTGCAAAAAGAATTCTAAGATACGTTCAGGGTACTATACAAGTTGGACTGACATTTCAGAAATCTTCTACCAGTTTGCTCAGTGCTTTCTCAGATGCAGATTGGGAAGGTTGTTTGGATGGTAGGAGATCTACTGGAGGCTTTGCTATATTCTTTGGTCCAAATCTAGTCTCATGGAGTGCCAGAAATAAGCCACAGTTTTCAGGTCTAGTACCGAAGCTGAATATAAAACCTTGGCAAATGCTACATCTGAATTGATATGGGTTGAAGTTGTTCTTAAAGATCTTGGTGTCACACTTCAGGTAAAACCATGTTTATGGTGTGATAACTTGGGTGCTACATACTTGTCTGCAAATCCCGTGTTTCATGCCAGGACCAAACATATTGAGATAGACTATCATTTTATTTGAGAAAGAGTTGAAAACAAAATGCTTGACATCCGTTTCGTCTCTAGCAAGGATCAAGTTGTATATGGTTTCACAAAGGCCTTGGAAGTCAAAGATTTAAATGAGTTTAGGTGTAGTCTTAACATGTCTGCAGGTTATGATTAAGGGGGGTTGTTAGACTTTGTAATGCCTTTCTCACTAAACCCTCTGTACGTGGACTGGTTCCCGTATATGTACACATACGTGACTTGGAGTAGTACTCCTCTCACCGTTGCCCCCTCTTCTCTCGCTATGTACGTTGCCACGATGGGGCTATTCCATCACTATATTAACACGTACCCAAGGCCCGAGAGGGCTATCGTTTCTGCCTAAACTAGATCACCAATACACGGGAGTGTGCTTATGGCGCGATGGTCTGTGTGGCGGCAGTGCGTGTCCGCCCTGGGGTCATGGCGGCTGGCCTTGATGGGATGCTTGGGCCACTGGCGGTGGCCTCTACAACGACTGGTGGAGGTGGCTCGTTCCTTCTGTGCGGCCATGGATGCCTCAACATGGTGGGTGGCGAGGGAGGCGCAAGCTCGGGCCAAGCGTCAGTGTCGCGGAACACAACGGGGCTTCTGGCAGGGGTGGTGGCAGGGTGGCGTTGTGGTGTGGCTACTAGCAAAAACGACAGTAGATGGTCCATATAGATGCTCCGGTGCAGCAGCAGCGTGGCGACGAAAATTTACGGGCATGTACAAGCCCGGCTAGGCCCGAATAGGGTCTACTGTGTTTCTTCTGTT
Source organism: Avena insularis (assembly GCA_023614405.1). NCBI lineage: Eukaryota > Viridiplantae > Streptophyta > Magnoliopsida > Poales > Poaceae > Avena > Avena insularis. The sequence goes on along the minus strand of CM042695.1, from coordinate 26,571,203 downwards.
CCGTTCGATCAACACGGTATTGGGCCACGCCAGATGAAAATGACTCTTAGGGCACGCGGCTGGGAGCAACTTTCTGTCCAGCGCGTCCAGTAGGCCTCTCTGGGGAATCGTTTTGGGGACTATCAGGAGAATGGAGAACCAAGTGACTGATCACAGAGTATTTTGACACTCCAGTCTGGATACAGAAACATAGAGGCTTCATCAGGCCATACATTAGAACCATGACTTTCTACAACCTTAGAGTAACTCCAACAAACTCGCTAAAATGCGCCCACGGAGTAAAAACCGCTGATTTGGCGCGCGGGCTCCAGCAGGCGCTGGAGAATCGCGCGTGCGCTAATTTTTCTTCAGCACGCGGTATTTTGCGCTATCGCGAGTGTTAGAGTATTAGGTATATACGGTTGTTATGATAGTTTAGATAGAGTTAGTATCTGTCTACGTACAGTCCTAACTTGACTCGTACTCCAAGATGATCTTCTGTACGCCTATATATACTCGCCCATGAGGCTCAATAATACATCCATCATACTCTTTCATCGTATCAGCCTAAACCGATCCCAAACCCTAGCCACCGCCGGCACGCTTCCATCGCGCTGCCCCTGGTGAGATCGATCTCCATGATCTCTGCCGGGGGCTGTGCAACCCGTACGCAGGGTTCGTCCGTCGATCCGTGATCGGCTGCCCTGTAAGTCTTTTTGTTCGATCTCTTGATCGGCTCTTTTTTGGTTTATCGATCTTAGATCAGATTGAGTCGCCTACCACCACCGTCCACTCGCGCCTCTGCTCCGACCATCGGCATAGACGATCTACATCGCGCTTGTGCCCCTACCCTCTCCGCTGCCGCGCCTGCCCCGGCAGGCTATCGCAGTCTCATGGCAGACTGTCGCGCACCGCGAAGGGCTGCTACACCTTCCTCGGAAAGCTATTGTAGCTTCCCCCCTCGGATCGTCTTCGTCGTCATCGTCCGAGACTACACCGCCACCGACTCCGATCTATGCGTCGTCCATGAGATGGCGCATACGGCGCACTATTGGTCTGATCAACTGATCTCGCACCTGTCTACGCCAAGCACGTCCCCGAGCACGCGTCTACCACCGATCGAGCTACGGGCTGCCGCTGCGTCGCCCCATCGGGCCGCAACGCCGCCGCCTTTGGTCCATGCTACCGGCTTCTGACTCACCTTCCTTGGTGTGTATGTCGCCAATGGTCTAGCTGTTGCACCGACTTGCGCCCTGCAGCTATGCCGCCCCCTCAGGTCATAGCGTCGCTGCACGCAGTCTACATCGCCGTCCCCACGCACCGACGCCACATGCTATCTTCGCGCCACCTCCCACGATGCGGGTCGTATACGTCTGCGCATGGTCTTCGTCACACTGGATTCTTCTTCGCTAACTTTGAGTACCTCCAGCGTGCCAATCTAGGTGTCCAACATGACCACTCCAGGCCATCGTTGGTTTCGCCACCTTCTACGACTTCATCCCTGCCCTTGCGTGCCCGGTATTGGCAACACCGGTACGTGCCTTCGTCCCCGAGCCTGGCAATCTCGGATCAACGCCTCGACAAAGTCTTCTTCGGCATCAACACCTTCCTCTATGACTGTGTCGACCGCATCACCGACAAGCTCTTCTTCGCGTACTCAGTTCTAGCAAAATCGGTGTGTGCGTTCTTCCTCGATGTGCGCCTAGTTCTGGCAAAACAATGGCCGCACCTCATCCTCGATGGCTTGGACTGCATCGACTTTGGCATCGACACCCCTCAGCAAGCTTTCACGGCCCCACGGTAAGCCTCCATGGACCCTCGGCAAGCCCCCCCCTTAGTAAGCCTCCGTGGCCCCTCGACAAGCTTCCGCGGCCCCACGTCGACTGTCTCGATGCGTCTCCGTCATCCTCCTCGCACTATGCACATGCGGCTTCACATTCGGCTACCTCGACACCGGCATCCCCGACCACGACATCGACCACGGCGACCCCTCGCACGACTACCTCGACCACGACACTGCCCAACGCTCTCGACTCCCTCGATATGAGCCCAAGGGCTACCACCTCACTTGAGCATCATCAGCTTCCTCTACAGTCCAAGCTACCGCGACGCGACACCGTCTACGATGTTCCCGCTCGGACTATGAGGGGATGTCAGCCTATTGGATTCTACTTCAGTTTATCTCCAATTTGACCGTCCGCGACATTCTAGTTGTTCACAACGCTACCGCTACGACTGTGGGAGGATGTTAGAGTATTAGGTATATACAGTTGTTATGGTAATTTAGATAGAGTTAGGATCTGTTTACGTACAGTCATAACTTGACTCGTACTCCAAGATGATCCTCTGTACGCCAATATATACTCGCTCATGAGGCTCAATAATACATCCATCATACTCTTTCAGCGAGCGGCATATTTGGCGCCCGGGTTATGTGCTGAAAAGTTGACGACGCGCGTGAAGCCCAACTACCGCTATGAGAAATCCGCGCGTGAGCGCCATTGGCTGCTCCATTTCCCCACCCACACTGGCGACACTGTCGCGTCGCTTCCGTGTCGTCGATGCTCACCGCGGTAGATCTGACGGCAGCACTCATCCTCCATGACTTTATGGGCGTCGCCGCCGCGTTAAATCGGCTCCTCATCCTCCGCCGCTCCGATGCGGTGATTCGAGATCCCGGGAGCACCTCCACCCGCCGCCTCCACCGCTATGCGCGCTTGACAACCAGCGCCCGACAGCTAGGCGCACGCAAGGGTTCTTCGATAAGTCACGCACAAGGTATGTCACCACCGAATCACTTTTTTCTTCCTACATAGGGGTTCTTCGTAGGTTAAGTTCGATTTATGCTTCTAGATGATTTTTCCGTACGATTCGTCCAATGAAGAATTTTACCACGAAGAAGAGGATAATTGAGCTATTCTCTTGGCTCTACGCGAGAACAAGAGGCCGAAGCACGGTTGTTCAGTTTTTGGTCAACAAAAATTGTGGAGGGAACGGATTGAAGGTCACAAAAAGTTGATGTGGAGCTATTTTGTGGACAATACAATATTCCCCGAGCACTACTTTCGTCGCCATTTTAGGATGAGCATCAAGTTGTTCAACCACATTTCGGAGGAGGTGAAGAAGAAGGATCGTTTTTTCAGCAAAGTAGAAATTCTTGCAGAGAACTTGGGCATAACACTTATCAAAAGGTGACCAGCGCCTTGCGTATGATGGCATACGGTATTCCATGGGATCTAGTCGATGACTAGTTGGCAATGGGTGAGGGTCAAGCCATCAAGTGTGTCAAGCGCTTTGCAATAGCAATTGTGCAAGTGTTCGGCGAGACATACTTAAGAGAACCCAATGCTGAAGATACGGCTAGGATTTTTGAAATCAACAAAGATCGCGGATTTCCAGATATGCTTAGCTCAATTTATTGCATGCGTTAGAGTTGGAAGAATTGTCCAGCTACATGGAATGGACAATTTAAAGGACACAAAAAGGATTCCACTATAATCCATGAAGCCATGACCGATCATGAGACTTTGTTTTGGCATGCTTTTTCAGAATGCCCGATTCTTGCAATGACATCAATATCCTTCAATGATCACCACTCATGACAGAGATTGCTCTATGTGAAGGTCCATAGGTGGAGTTTGTAGCAAATGGTCGCACATACAACTGTGGGTACTACCTTGACAATGGCATCTACCCAAAATAGCAAACGTTTATGAAGTCGGTACAAAAAACAAAAGGTAAAAAAATATTTGGTTTTCATAATGCTCAAGTAGTGGCTAGGAAATATGTGGAGAGAGCATTTGAGATTTTGCAAGACCAATTTACTATTATGAGAGGACCAGCTAGATTTTTAGGAGCAAAAGATCCTTTGGTATATCATGACCGCTTATATCATGCATAACATGATCATCGAGGATGAACGTGGCCAAGATTTATACTACTCCTACTATGACTTGATGGGACAACCCGTCCAAGTGTATAGCAGAAAAGAGATGATTACCCGATTTATCGTCTCATACCATCGATTCGACAAACTGATTTTCACGATGAGCTTCAACTTGATCTCACTGAGGAGTGGTGAAGATGGAATGGGCAACAAAATAATTAGCTTCATCTTCTTGTATGTTTGTTGTACTATTCATGAACTATTTGTTGTACTGTTGATGAATAAATTAGTGTATTAGTGTAAACTATTTGGTTGTATTGTAATAATAATAAACTATTTATCGTTGATTTATTTGTGTGTGTGTTTTGGGTTTGTCCTACCATGCACGTTGTGCATTTTACAGCGCCTGGTGGAGCGTTGGCTGTCGTACATGGCATTTTGTAGCATCCGGTGAAGCGGCACAATGTCGCACATGCTAAAAGTGAAAAACCGGCGCTGCAAACCGATTTTAGAGCACCGGATTTTGTGGCGTATGTTGGAGATGCTCTTAGCTAGGAAATCAACCACCTTGTTTGCATCTCGAGAATAGTGTGATATTTGTGTCGACCTAAACCCTTCCATGATCATTCGACACTCATCGACAAAATCATCCTCACTGTTCAGTTATTCATAGGGCCTAGAAATAGATTCACTGCCACCATAGAGTCAGTTTCGACATCATTTCTATTGCACCCAATACGTTTAGCTAGTCGGAGACCGTCTCGAACTTCCTAGGCCTCAACAGTAGTCATATCAATTACACCCTTGATCTCCACCCACGAAGATGCAAGGAAGTGACCTCTAGGGCGCGTTTGGTTGGCGTTGGCATGGAGGCAGGCAAAAAAACCACGTTGTTGTCCCTATCGAGCCTGTCAAGCAGAAAACGATGCGAAAAATCGTCGTTGTCGATTTGTTTGGTAGCCTGCATGGTGGTAGGTGGGATTCGTGAGATTCCCAGTAGGGTGTTTGGTTGTGGCGGCTTCCTGCATGAGCTGTGAGAGGGGCATGCAACCTGGCACAGAAAGTAATGGAATCTTCCCCTCTTCGTAGCTCGCGCTGGCCTGCCCTAGAGAAATGACTGATTCAGTCGTTGTCCTCCAACCTGCCCCGGGGTGTTTTGAGGATCGGAAAAGACTGTTTTTCTTCACCCCTCTTAGTTGGTTGCGCGCGAAAAAGAGCATATTTCTCTCGTCCTACCAACCAGGTTACCGAACGACTCCCTAGAGTCGCGGGTGACGGAACATGTTGATTCCTTCCTCGTCTCCAAGTTCACAGTATCGTCAGTGTTTAACTTCACCTGCGAGAAAGGGGCTCCTGCGTTGCAGCCAAGTACTTCTGGTATAAATATTAACTAGTCAGTGTGCGTCACGTATAAAAATGAAAAACGATCCAATACTCCCGGAGGATCGCGTCCCTCGCAACCTCCGGGCTCGCAGTGTGACACGTGTCCGAATTTGTGTCCAGACAAAACAGCAGTATTCCCGTCGGTCCCACAACCTCTTCTTCTTCCCGTATCTCTTCATGCTTCTCTCTTAACTGTTCGAGACTCCTTTTCTCTCTCTTATTAACTCCGAGTGAGCCGTGCTGCGGCGCTGCCTCCCGAGAACTCGTGTCGCCGGCCAGCACAGCCACGCGATGCTGCCAGATTTCGCGTGCTCCATCTCCTTTCATTCCACGCCTCCGCTTGCAAAGGAAGGCGACAGAACTGGTGCCGCGAGGAACGGCAGCCTGCGGCGGCTAGTTTTGCTGCATGCGACTGGCATTGCTCTTTACGGCGGCCGGCGTTGCTTCATGCGAAGGTCAGAACTGCTCCCTACGGAGGTCGGCGTTGCTGCATGCCGCGGTCCGCGCTGCTCCGTGCGTTACTTCCTACGGCGGTAGGGCTTCTCCCTATGACGACCGACGATTGCGGCGGTCCGCGCTGCTCCGTACGACGGGCGGCGTTGCTTTCTACGGTGGCCAGGGATGCTCCCTACAACGGCCAAGGATGCTGCATGCGACATGCGGCGGTCCGCGCTGCTCTGTACGATGGGCAGTGTTGCTTCCTACGGCGGCCGGGGATGCTGTCTACGACGGCTGGCGATGCTGCATGCGGCTGTCGGCATTGCTCCATACGACGGGCGGTGTTGCTTCCTACGGCGACCGGCGATGCTTTCTACGCCGTACGGTGTTGCTTCCTACGGCGGCCCGGCTTTGCTGCCTCGCTTTGGCGCTTCTGCTACAAGGAGCGAGTGGAGCTGATGCCGGTGTTAACTGTTAGTGTCGGCCGGTGATACATGGGGCCACCGACGCTGATATGACTGGTGGTCTCCGGGGCTACATGGAGCTGGCAATGCTGTGATGGTTGCTATGAGCGGCGGCGCCGCAAGGAGGTGGAGGTATTGCTGCGAACGGAAGAGACGTTGCTACGGAAGTAGGTATTGTTGCGAACGGAAGAGACGTTGCTATGACCTGCCGGCGAAGCTGCGTCGTCGTCTCCGGCGACGGGCGGGCAGAGTTGCTACAGGCAGTCTCCAGTGCTGCTACGACCTGCCGGCGGCTACGGGCGGGCGGAGTTGCTGTGAGCCGCAGCCGGAGTTGCTACGGGAAGTCGCCGGTGTTGCTACCACCTGCCGGCGAAGCTGCGTCGTCGTCGTCGTCTCCGGCGACCGACGGGGAGGAGTTGCTGTGAGCCGCAGCCGGAGTTGCTACGGGCAGTCGCCGGTGCTGCTACGACCTGCCGGCGAAGCTGCGTCGTCGTCGTCTCCGACGACGGGCTGGGCTCTGAGACGGCCTTGCGTGCCGAGCGGAGAAGGACGCGTGGACGAGCTCTTTGCATTTTCTCGGGTGCAGGGGGATTTTTTTTTCTCGTGTGTGCGGAGGTGGTGGTCCCTGGTGGACACGTGTTAGGCCCAGGAGCCGGAGGTTGCGATGATTTGCATCCTCCGGAGGACGCTCAGTTCTCCCCTATAAAAATTGACCAAGTAATATTTACCCGTGTATAGTGTAGAAGTAATTATTCTATTTGCAATGCAAATTTTAAAAATTGACCAGTCAAAAATCATATCTTTCAGAAAAAGTGTTTACACGAATTCATTCTATATATAAGATAAGAAGACACTCTTCGCATCCCCCTCCACAGGTTTCATTGCACACATATTATGTTTCTTCATTTTATCCCTGGCACCACTGGCCAACAATGCGACTACACATTTGCGTCACCATTATCTTTGGTAAAGGTTGTCAGAGTTTATTCACTCAGGTTCAAACTTTAAAGTATACAATGTCATGGATACAATGCTAGAAACCTAGTAAGGAGAGAGCTCGCTCGATGTAGCCAACACATGGGCCAACTCATTAGCACGATAACCTACAGGAACAAAAGACACGGGAGAAAAATTACATGCCACAGTGGAGCAGTGTTATAGTTCTATCCCTAGCAGCATCTTCCACCTTCAGGCTTCAGCACCAAGGTCATGCAATTGGATTGCAAGACCTTTTATTGGAATTCCTCAAGAGCGAGTTCTACAACACAATGCAGAGATCCCCTACAAGATCTGGTGTGTGCTGCCAGAAATAGACTGTTAGCAAGTCATCAGACATATTCCAATACGCTACCCTTGAACCGGAAAAAAGTCCGACAAGAGAAAACAATTAGAGCACAACTCCTCCGGTGGGCAGCACTATCTCTACTGAAGATAAACCTGCTCCCCTAGGATAGAAGTCCAAATTACATCTCTTTCAGATTCCTAGCAATATAAATATTCAGTACCGCAACAAGCAACCCTATCCTTTCTGCCTTATGAAGTACGAATCAAAAGCATTACCCACGCAGTCCGGTACATTATCCATATTTCTTCATATTCCTGTGATCAACATTCTCCCAGGTCTCCATCTATGATCATTTCTTCCTATGTCCGAACAGTTTTACTCTCCACTTCATTGTCTCTAGATTTGCAAGTTTTGTCTGCAATTAAGACAACAAATTAGCGAATGACCAAACCATATGCATAGGCACATATGGACCGGTTACTTTCTTATTGTCGAAACATTCATCGTTTACGGAATTTTCAAATAGTCCAAAATATAACGGCTATACCTACACTAATCATCATGTTATCAGCCCCCAAATTTAGTAAGGAATATAGTAAGCAAATCATGCACCGAATAAGTCAAATGTCCTCTAGATAAATACACATTTCATTACACTCCAAATCAACCTAGAAACCGAGCACTATAGGAAAAGATGATCAACAGTATCAGGACATGCACCAAATTGATAAGCATTTGATCTTACCCATCATCTTTTCAATAGATTATCATTTGTTAAAATTATGTTCTTAATAGTGAACCAAAGAAAGATCTTGATACACCACCGAAGTTTAGTTTTCCACATAAACTTCAGCGGAAACTAAATACTGCGCAATCATTTTATGTACATGGACTTGACCGTTAATTTTCCATCCATAAAGTTGGTGCTAGAAGGTGCGGCCATAATTGAAATATAAGAATAGTTGAGCAATGTCTGTATGATGATTGAAGAACTTCAAACTCATTAATACCTTTTTTCCAGGAAGCGTGAATGTACTTTTAGTACTCCATCCATCCAGAAATAAGTGAAAAATTTGCATGTATCAAGACGTGTTTTAGTGTATAGATACATGTGAATCTACACAAAATTAAGTCACTTATTTCCGGACGGAGGGAGTACTAAAAATGTTGAAGAAATCAAACAATCTTACACCACATCTTTGAACCTAGTAAGGTCCTCAAATTTTAAAAAAGTTGAGACTTGGCATCTAAAGAACATACATTTCGAGAAAAAAAATACATACCGATATCAAAGAGTTAAACACTACCCGCTTCATCACAAGATAAATGCATCCTTTGACAAGCCAAATTCAATATCAGCCATCTCAACAACAACCTAAAAAGTAAGATACAAGCAATTTCTAGAATATTGAATATATAAACTACATAAAATATCAATTTAGAAGAAGCTTGTGCATTACACGTGTACCTCAATTACACAGATCAATTTTGCATGCTAGGAATCAATCGTCTTATTCCACTCCGGTAATCCATCAGAATAACATGTTGTGAGTTCATGTCGTGCAGAAAACTTGACCACAATTCAATATACGATGCAGAAAAATGTTAGAAGCGGAACTTGAAAATGAAGGCAACACATTTCGACCAGCAACAAGTACTCCTTATCCTAGCAGGTCCAACTAAAAAGTTGACAATGCAAAACAAATTACCTCCGACCAGGAAACCCGGCCAATCTGAAAAGATAGTCAACAGAAAACGACACATATTCTTATCAGTGTACAGAGGTAATTTTGATTACAACTACACACTGAAAGTTAATCACCATGAATAATTAGTAAACATGATTAGAACTTCATTGAGATTGCGATCTTTGGCACAGTCCGTACCAGTGACTTCATCCCATCTCACATCAGGATTCTCGGAGACCATTGGCGGAGGAGCCCAGCTAGGAGTGGCAGCAGCCCCATTGCCGTGGTCTTTCTTTCAGGTATTCATTGCAGAACCCTTTGCCCTGCCAACAAAAAGGATTGATTCAGTTTGCCAATGAAGGAATGTCAATCCGCTAGCAAACTTTACAAGTTCGTGAAAACATTCTGACTCTATGGCTAGTATATAGATCATCTACAAGATATAGCTTACCTATTCAGCATACAATAATGGTAAAAGATAGCATAAATTCTGAAGATTTGTCAACCTAAAGCATCATTAGCATGAACAAATATCACTCAAAGTTTAGATCAAAGTATCTTTGGGGAAATATGTGGGTGCAGATAAGATCTAGTTATTGAGCATTGTTCTAGATAAGCATTAATCAATTATTTGACATCCTCGTGCATTTAGTATAGCAAGAATTATAAATAGATGATCAATGATGGAACGATTTGAATCATACATGGTTGTAACAATATCAAATTTTGTCTGTGGTGTCGAGCCCCCGAGGCGGCAACTGGTGGTTACAAGCAAGACAGACCAAGGAGACTTAGTCCCCATCCAAGTCATTCTGTATTACTGCACCATTGCAGATAGACATGCTCAAGAGATAGCAACATGACAAGTAAAACAAAATACATATATAAGAAACTAAAGTCAAATAACCCGGAGCCCGGAACTGTAGTTGTTCAAGGAAACAAAGTACTCAGAACTGAACATAACCCAGAACGTAGATGACCACACATCTTTCACCTTAATTTTGCCATATCATGAGTTTTTTTGACATCTACGATTATAGCAACTTGACCATACTGTGATGTGTCAAAAAAAACTTGACCATACTGTGCTCTTATTCTTTCATGAGATAATAAAACTATTCGCAATAGGCTTCTCTGCTCTGATTCTCCTTCATGATACTTCACATTTAGATTGTATATGAAAATAAAATGAGAAGGACAATCATCCCTGGCAGATTAGCTTCGCAGACAAGCAGGCTGAAACAAGAAGGAGAGCAACAAAGGCATGCATTGTATTCTACCTGAAGCCTAAAACGCCGCCGAACCTCATCATGCCCATACCACAAAGACCGGACAGTTCACACAAATGGAATTGGATAATTTAATAAAAAACAGGGAGCTCACGGTTCACATACATCAGAACTTGACAATATAATCGAACAGGGAGGGCATTAATTGATAACTACTCTGTTAACCCTTTTGCAAGCGAATGATGTGAGGCAGAGGAGGACGTCGAACCTGAAGTATGGGGTCCAATCTCTGAAGATGTCGAGCTACAGGGCCTGCGGCAGCAGGGGACGTTACGGCGGCCGCCGCAACATGCAGGGCGGCGCAGGTGTCGCGTGGCGGCGTGCAGGGTGGGGACCTCCCGTGCAGGCTATTGTGGTGTGCAGACTCGCACGGGGAGCAGCACCATGGTGTCAGCGGGCAGGGTTTTCGAGCGGGACGGCGGCAGCAAGCTGGTGCAGCGGCGGCAGGCATCAGGCGTTGGTATGGAAGGGTGGAGGCATGGGGGATTGAGATCTAGATCGTGCTTATGTGCAGGGAGTTATTTCTCCTTCGTTTCCTCGGAGGCCTCAGAGGCCTCAGAGGCAGACCGGGAAAAATTTCCTGTCCCGGATGCGGAACGCGGGATAAGTGATCCGTCCGACGCCAGAAATTGCTAAACGTACACGGAGATCTGATAGGTGGGCCTGATTGTGTGGTTTTGGTTTGGATGTGTGTGGTTTTTGGGGTGCATCTAGCAAAGTTTTTGTTTGCTCTTTTATAAGTAGTAGAAATGCCAGTGAGATACGGTGCTCGTGTACATACATCTGTTTGGCCTAGAGATTCACGTCGTCTTGTACAGACGAATAAAGTTAATTTGCCTAGAGATACATCTGTTTGGCCAGGATTTTAGGCTACTTTTATCCCGTGATTGTTTGGCATAATAAGTTAATTTGCCTTAGATAATTAATACACATGTTTGCCTAATAAAACAAAATCGTTACTTTTGAGTTCGCTTGACAATAGTACAAACTTTTGTCTCATAAAGAGAATTGTTATGTTATTACTTTGGAGTTCAATGCGAGAAGATTTAGTTTACCGCGTTATTTCGAGACGGAAAAGAATCTTAAAATAATATTTCCACTGAATTAACATTTTACTGCCTAGCATTATATTGCCACTTGTGGTCTTCTAGACTACCCATTGTTACCTGACACATTTGTTAATGTTCTTTCAGTGTTCTATCGACAACATGACTGATGTTGTAGGGATTTTTGTTTAGATAGACAAACAGGAAACTTGATGATCTTCATGTGGATGGTATCAACATTCTCACGTGGAGTTCCACTGCTTGGAAAAGGTGTAATCTGGTAAGCTAAGTTTCTGACGTCAAACTGTGTAGTCTCAAGAAAGTGTAAGACATTATTAAGAGAAACTATCCACAGAAAACTATGTGAAAACCTGGTTTAAAAGTTTTTAAAGATTCTTTTGAAAATACAATACCTTAGAGGGTGATGCTTTGTTAACATGTGTAAAGTTTGAATTCATCTTCGTTCGAAAGGCATGTAAACTAAAAATCCAGCATGAATAATGATGTTTTGTAGTTCATCACTATTTATTGCTGAATTTATTATTTTGCACCTTCCAAATAATTTTGAGTTACTTTATCGAACACGGGTGATAAAAACATCAACTGCTGATGGTCCAAGGTCGAGAGGGTGGCGACCCACTGGAGTGCACGAAGTGAAGCATGAACTATTGTGGCCATGAAACATCTTGAATAACTACTTTGATTTTCGTTCCAGATTATGCAGTGCACCTCTCCGATCTCAGCATTCAAAGAAACGTGCAACTCAATAGTTTGCATAAGTAAGAGCTTATGGACTACCAATACAATTTATATATAAAGTTCATTCCAAAACTTGTTCAGATGGCCAAACATTTCGAAGTTTATCACCCACTCAGATTAATCAGATATGATATATAGCTGAACACCAACCATTTCTAAGTATGAGTAATATCCTTCCAAGTTTATCGGCAACACCATCTATGAGATTTTTTTTCTAATTTACCTATAACACTTCAAAACACTAAAGTTTTCTAGAGTACAACCAAAACAAGTTCTTCATAAAGCTTCACATATTCCCCATATTTACATTGTATTCATAAAATACATGGTACACAAACATATATTTATACATAATTACATACATTTACATTTTATATAACTAAAGTAGAGAGGGGTACTTATTCAATATTCTTGTGTATGTGGCATCCGGTGTTCTATCTATTCGGTGGGGTAGGAAGGCTCCATGGCAAGGCCACACATGCCCTTCTTGTCCGAAATGTCCTTCTCCATTCTTAAGAACCCATTCTCACCCCATGTTGTTCCCCACGAGTTCTTCAACAACCAATATTTTGTGCCATCGTTGGTCGTTTCGTAACCAATAGCTGCAATTCCATGGTCCAAGTCAGTACCGCAAGAGCCAGTCATCACTCCACCTTTGTAGAATTGGAATGTCATATCTCCTCCGTCAACAGCCACTGAAACAGGTTGGCTTGCAACAGCTGCCATGAGGACACCCTCATTATTGGCAGGCACATCCTCGTAACTCTTGATGGTGGCAGCACTGTTGGATTTGCTCTTGCACTTGCCATCTTCTGCCGTATTGGGATAGCTTGATTCAGCGGTAAGACCACCATTCGTAATGATAAACTTGAAGGCATCATCCATGAGCCCTCCCTCACAACCTTGATCTGTTCCATGGACATCACAATCTACAAGCTCTTGCTCCGACAAAGAGATAAGCTTTCCAGCTTTTAGCTTGACGATCCCCTCAACAACCTGCGAAGGGTCATGTTTTGATAGATATTACACGCACCATTCTCGAAAAAAAATTGAATACATATATGCATTAAATCATTTATCAAAATATACTTACCACATTGGCCTTGGTCCTTGATGGGAGTGACTGCACCCTTTGTCCTCCAGTCTACGGTGGCGGGAAGGGCATCTAAATTTACATTCTTATACCTGAATCGAGTAGGAGCTTTCTCCGTTCTCGGCTTGTACCCCTTGTTAGCCTTTGACGCCTTGAACTCGTTGGTGATGTCAGCAAACTGATTGATGCCGAGAGAGAAGTTGCGGTTCTCTGCGTTGAACGACTCGATGAACCCGACATTGGCCTTGAACACCTCAAATCATTGCACCTTCTCGGTTGTGTCCTTGTACACACGGCCGTACTGCGCCATCCAGCTCTCGTGCCTCGCCACCATCAAGTCGTCGCTGAGCTCGCGAGCTGCTAGGACGGAACTGCAGAGGCAGAGGCATCCAAGGATGGCAAGGATCATAGCCTTTGAGATGGCCATGTTTAAGGAAGTGCTTACTAATACTTCTGTGTAGTGTGTTCTCTGTTCTGGTTTTGCTAATCGAGCTAGGAGTCTTATATAATTTCATGCACGTACAGCAGTACAGGGGACGGAGATGATTTCCAGCGTAGCCGTGAAGTACATCTGCTGGGCGGATGGTATAATTAAATTTGTGTGCATGTGGCGTACGCTTTGCTTCGCATCTGAGAATGACCCTGGTTATATTATATATGCCGAGACTTTGAATATATCAGTATAATGGAAACCAAGTGACTGTGATCACAGAGTATTTTCCTCAACCAAATAGATTTTCGCCCCACTATATTAATATTAATATAATATAATAACCACACGGTACAATTGCGAGATCACTGCTGGGGAAAAATATCACAATCAAGCCCAAAAAACAAAAGAAAGAAGAAATGAAAAGAAAACAATGTCATTATTGATGGATCGATGAAAACGAAGACTCATAACCGGTGCGCCATCAAGAGAATTCCCACCACGAACCTAGCACTATAAGTCACCGCGTACCAAGCAGCACCTCTGTTGGAGTATTATGTATATATGGTTGTTATGGTAGTTTAGATAGAGTTAGGATCTATTTACGTACAGTCCTAACTTGACTCGTACTCCAAGATAATCCTCTGTACGCCTATATATACTCGTTCATGAGGCTCAATAATATATCCATCATATTTCGCCAAACTCATACTTTTTCATGGTATCAGCCTAAATCGATCTCGAACCCTAGCTTCCGCCTCGCTGCCCCCGGGGAGGTCGATCTCCATGATCTCCGCTAGGGGCTACGCAACCCGTATGCAGGGTTCGTCCGCCGATCCGTGATCGGCTACCCTGTAAGTCTTTTCTCTGATCTCTTGATCGGTTTTCTTTTTGGTTTACCGATCTTAGATCGGATTGAGTCGTCCACCATCGTTGTCATCGTCGCGCCTCTACTCCGACCATCGGCATCGAGGATCTACATCGCGTCCGTGCGCCTGCCTCCTCCGCTGCTGCGCCTGCCTCAGCAGGCTGTCGCGCACCGTGGACGGCTGCTACGCCTTCCCTAGAAGGCTACCGTGGCCGCCCCCCCCTCGGATCCTCTTTATCGTCATCGTCTGGGACTTCACCGACAACGTCGCCATCGAATCCGATCTACGCGTCGTCCATGCCATGGCACATACGGTGCACCGTCGGTCTGATCAACCGATCTCGCGCCTGTCTACGCCAAGCACGTCCTCGAGCACGCGCCTACCATCGATCGAGCTACGGGCTGCCGCTGTGTCGCCCTATCGGGCCACAGCGCCGCTGCCTTTGGTCAACACTACCGGCTTCCAACGCGCATTCATTGGCGTGTACGTCGCTGGTGGTCTCCCAGCCGCTGCACCGACTTGCGCCTTGTAGCTATGCCGCCCCCTCGGGCCGTAGCGTGGCTGCACGCAGTCTACTTCGCTGTCCTCGTGCATCGACGACCTCGACTTTCACCACGCCATCTCCTACGGCGCGGATCGCCGCCGTCCGCACATGGTCTTTGTCACGTCGCCGGGTCTTCCTCGCCTACTTCGAGCACCGCCGCCGCGCTTCACAAGGTAACCTGCAGGGCGCCCTCTCGCCGTCGCAGGTCCCGCCAACTACCCCATCGCCACTCCAGGCATCCAGCATGACTACCCAGGTCACCGCTATTTTCGCTGCCTTCTACGTCTTCGTCCACTACAACTTTGCCGCCAGCGTCATCGCCTCATCCCCGACTACACCACCAGCTACTCTACTCTAACAACCACGGACAGCGCCGACATCTCTCCCTTTGCTGCTCTGCGCGTCGCAACTGCTCTGGAGACTTCCTCTGCTAGTCTTTCTGACATGGCGGCAAGTTCATGATGGTCCCTGTCCCCGCACACCTAGTACTGGCAACACTGGGAGTGCCTTCGTCCCCGACGCGTTCCCGAGTCTGGCAAGCTCGGATCGGTGCCTCGTCTTCATTGGCTTTGACAATGTCTTCTTCGGCATCGACCCCTCTACGACTGTCTCGACCGCGTCACCGACGAGTTCTTCTTTGCATACTCGGTTCTGGCAAAACCGGAGTGTGCGTTCGTCCCCGATGTGCGCCTAGTTCTGGCAAAACTATGTCCGCACCTCGTCCTCGATGGCTCGGACTGCATCGGCTTTGGCATCGACACCCTCGACAACTGCCTTGACGCGTCTCTGTCATCCTCCTCGCGCACTATGCGCATGTGGCTTCACGTGCGGCTACCTCGACATCGGCATCCCCGACCACGACATCGACCACGGTGACCCCTCGCACGGCTACTTCGACCACGGCACCGCCCAACGCTCTCGGCTCCCTCGACATCGGCACAAGGGCTATCACCTCACTTGAGCATCATCAGCTTCCTCTACAGTCCAAGCAACCGCGACGCGACACCGTCCACGATGTTCCCGCTACGACTGCGGTGGGATGTCAGCCTACTGGATGCTACTTTGGTTTATCTCCAGTCTGACCGTCTACGACATTCCAGTTGTTCACGACGCTACCGCTACGACTGCAGGGGGATGTTAGAGCATTAGGTATATACGGTTGTTATGGTAGTTTAGATAGAGTTAGGATCTGTTTACGTATAGTCCTAACTTGAGTCGTACTCCAAGATAATCCTCTGTACGCTATATATACTCGCCCATGAGGCTCAATAATATATCCATCATATTTCACCAAACTCATACTCTTTCAACCTCAATGAATGAAAACGATGACAACAACGCTGCTGCCCGGACTGGTCTTGGGGTTTCCCGGTACACCATGAGAGTGGAAAAGAGGTACACCTGATGCCCTTCGGGAAAGAAAGACGACACTCGTAAGCATCACCGCGTCGGTGTCAAGACGACATGGATTTCTCCCAACCCTAAAAAACACCACATCTCCAGACAATCCGTCACGCTCTACAAATCTTGCCACCTACCAACATATGCCACCACGGTCTTGAAGTCACCTTTGTTGTATCACCATGGCAAACGCTGCGAGGCCGGCTGGACTGAGAGGAAACAATAGTAGACAAGGGGCGGCAAGACCACTACCACGTGGGAGGGAACAACCTCCACCGCCATAGGCGGTAATCAACAAGACGCATTGGCAAGAACACTTCAGGCTATTGGAGCCGGTAGGTGGCAACAACAAGCCTCCTAGAGGGCGCCCTCCACCACCAAAGGCAGGTGCCGACCGGACGCGGCAACAGGGACACACCAGGCCGGTAGGCCCGGCCGGGCCCATAAAGTCGCCGCCAACATGCTGCTGCATGTAGGCCACCGCCGCTACCGACATGTTCAGCACCATAGGCCTAGTCGGACCCGTGCAGGCCCATGAAGCTTCCGTCATCATGCTACAGTAAGCGTGGCGTCGTCGTCACCACCCCCGTCATCAACCGCCCGTCAAACTACGCGGAGGCAGTAGGGCCAAGCTAGGCCCACCCTGGCCCAGATCAGACCCAAATGGCCTAGATCTGGGCCTGCAAGGCATCTGGAGCTCGATCCGGCCACCCACACCACCAACGGTGGCGCCGCCGCCGCGTCCACTACCCGCGCAGCCACAGGACATCCCGCCGCCTGGGGACACCGCCCAGTACCGCGCCGCCCCGCACGAGGTCGCCACCGAGAGGGAAGAGGCAGGGGTCGCCGCCGGCGCCGCACGCCGACGAAGACAGGGAGGAGGAGGGTGAGGGAGGAGCTCTGGGAGGGGCAGGCCAGGGGGTGGCCGGTCGCCCGCCATCAGAGAGTAATTTAACACTCCAGACGGAGGTGAATGCGAATTGCATGGGTGATGCCGATGAATTTTTCTATCCATCCTATTCCTATAGAAACCAAATCAATTGGATATCTTCTTTGCTACATATGCATATATATTTTTTCTATGCTTTGAAATATATTTGGCACGTAGCAGTGAGTTTTACCTTCCGTTAATTTACATTATTGTCTACACGTAAACTGCCAGACTGCTAAGAATTCCTGCAGCCTCGAAATATAAGTAGTAATTAAATGTACCCGCATGTAGAGACTAGGTGTGTTGCCAGGCATGATAAGTTCACCAAGACGGGGTCACGAACGGCTCCCTTGCATCGCCTCCTCCAGGGCGACGGGGGGAGCCAGCCCTAGCAGCCGCCGACCGCCGCCACCCATACCGTCCCTTTTCCCTCGTCGCCCCCAGAGGCAGCCGCCGGAAAGCCGCACGTGCCGCCGGTGAGGGGGCGGCGGGGCGTCAACCTCGTGGCCTGGCGCATGGTTGGTAGCATGGTGGAACTACGGATCTTGGCGGGGAAAAGGGTGGAGGAGAGGCACTTGGAGCTGGAGCTTGGCTACGATCATGGCGTCCATCAACCCTGAGGGCGCGCTGGCTTTCAACTGGGATGTGGCGGCGCTTGCAGCCAGGGGCACCTTGGGCAGCGGCCGACGGTCTTGGTGGCAGCGGCAGTGCCCCCAGGTGTCCACGGCGAGGACGTCGGGGGGTGGAAGTGCTGGCCAGATCTGGGTCCTCCCCGGGCCGGATCTGGGCCTCAGATTTGGCTGCGGTAGTGATGTCGCTGTCCGGAGGGGACAGTGGTGACTGTGGCAGCCCTTGACCGCAAAGGAGGTGGGAGGAAGGTGGTGCTCAGCCAGGTAGGAAGTGGTTCAGAGTGTTGTCGGCCGTGCATGTCGGCAAGGAGGACCACATCATTTCGGCTACGACAACAAGGTGTTGCGGCGGCGGTGGTGTGATCAACACTTGGCAGATTGCCCCAATCCGTCAGGTTGGGAGGGAGGTGCCGGTGACACGGACGGAAGTCTTGTGACGACGGTGCCCGTGGGCATCCTCCCCTCCTTGGAGGCATTACCGAGACGCTGCCATCTTCTTGGCCCCAAATGAGCAGGATTTATCAAGTTTGGCCAACATCCTCCAATTTTTTGGAGAGGTTACCGGGATGATGACCAATGTGGCCAAGAGCTCCATTGCCCCGATTTGCTGCTCCGACATTGACCTCACCCCGATTCTGACAAACTTCCCTGCCGCCACCGCCCAGTTCCCCCTCAAGTACTTGGGGTTACCCCTTTCTCTTGGCAGACTTAGAAGGGTTGACCTTCAACCATACATTGATAAAGTTGCCTCCCGCTTAAACCCTCTGAAGGGCAGATTCCTTAATCGGGCTGGATGTTGTGCCTATGTGAAATCAGTCCTCTCGTCTATGCCGATCTTCCTGCTCACAGCTCTCAAAGCGGACCAGGGCGTTCTCAGGGCCTTCGCCAAGATCAGTCGTGGTATGCTTTGGTCTTGCAAAGAAAATGTAAGTGGTGGAAAATGCAAAGTCAACTGGCAAAAAGTCTGCCGCCCCAAGGAGCTTGGCGGATTGGGGATCCTTGACATGGAGAAGTTCTCCGCCTCGCTCCGCTGGCTCTGGTCCGAGTGGAAGGCCCCCGAAACACCGTGGGTGGGTTCCGACACTCCCAACGACGCCTCCGATAGGCAGCTCTTTAATGCTGCCACTAGAGTCACCATTGGTGATGGCAGAAAGGCTTCTTTCTGGTCTTCCTCCTGGCTTGATGGATCGCCCCCAAAAGATCTGGCTCCTCTGATCTTCAAAGCCTCGAGAAGGAAAAACCGAACGGTCTAGGATGCCCTTAATGGACAAAACTGGGTCTCGGATATTATGGTGGACTCCTTCTCCGTCGAACACATTGTCCAGTTCATTCACCTTTGGGATCTTATCTCGGACGTCCATCTCTCCCCGGGAATTGAAGATTCCATTATTTGGACTCTGACTCCTAACGGTTGCTACTCGGCAAGATCTGCTTATAAGGCGCAATTTATGGCCTCTCCGCCTTGTTCCTTCGGGCTAATCGTCTGGAAGCCCTAGGCCCCGCCCAAATGCCGCTTTTTCGCTTGGTTGGCTGTCCAAAATCGCCTTTGGACCGCTGACCGCCTGGCCAAGCGTGGATGGCCGCACCACCCCACCTGTCAACTGTGCAGATGTTCCCCTGAGACGGCACGACACATCTTCTTCGAATGCCGGTTTTCTAAGAGAATATGGTCGGCTGCGGCATCTTGGCTTTCTTGCCCTGACTTATTACTTAACATGCGCTCCGACCGTCCCAAGGTGATTGACTATTGGCAAGCCACTGCCAGATCACCCGCTTCCTCTCCCAAAGGTCTCAAAACCGCGATCATGCTCATCACATGGGAAATCTGGAAGGAGAGGAATGAGAGAGTTTTCAACAACAAATCTTCGCTTCCTACGGAAGTCATGCGCAGGATAAAAGAAGAAGGAAAGGATTGGATCATTGCGGGAGCGAAAAACCTGGCGGATCTTGTGGGGTAGCCGGTGGTGTTAGTTGGGATGTAACTTTTTTCTTTTGATGGCTTAGGCCGTTACCCCTTGTTTTGCTCCTTCTATATCAATATATAGGCAAAGCTTTTGCCTCGTTTCAAAAAAATTACCGAGGTGTGTCGGCACCTCACCACTCCCTTCCCGGTTTGGTACATGTCTCCAGGCGAAAGCCTAGGTTCAGTTGGATCGGCGCGATGGCGGCGTCCCTGACGTCGTCACTCTGTTGGGAGCATTGTGCTTGGACGCACGACATGAGTTCCAAGTTGCCCTCCTCCGGTGTTTGCCGCTGTCCAAGATGGAGTTGTAGGGGCGCTATGCACACCATTGTTGGCAAGTCCAAGACGACGCTTCTCTCGAGCTGACTAAGTCCCGCCATTACTCTTCTTGATGATGGTGCGTCGGCAAGGAGAGTCCAAGTGATGCCTCGATCCTCGGAGGAGTCCAACTTTGGTCGAGACGCGGCCTTGTTGCTTAGTTTAGGTCAAGTTCTTTTGTTTTGTTGTTGTTTTGGTTGTGATGGTTGTGTTGAGCCATGGAGTGGAGTCTGTATTGCGCTCGTGTCAACGAGTAGCAGTCGTCTTGTTTTTAAAATTCTGCCTTCTATAAAATTAAGGTACGTCTTCGGTGTACTCTTAGAAAAAAAAATTGACCAAGAAACCATGATTATCGTACTCCTTCCGACCTATATTAATTGACTTAAATTTGTCTAGATTCGGATGTATATAGACATGTTTTAGTACTAGATACATCCGAATATAGATAAATCCAAGTCAACTAATATGGGTCGGAGGGAGTACTAAAATGAACCAAGAATAGCTAATTCAGTAATTTAATCCCAAATCTGAAAATTGCATTGATACACATCCTTTACTAATTTCTGTTGTACATGGACTGCGTGAGCCCCGAACGTACGGCAAGCGCAAGAATTTTATACCGTCGGAAGTACTTTGCGGCCACGCATGCAGTGCAGGTGCAACTTCGTACAACCAAGAATAGCTAATTCAGTAATTTGATCCCAAATCTGAAAATTGCATTGATACACATCCTTTACTAATTTCTGTTGTACATGGACTGCGTGAGCCCCGAACGTACGGCAAGCGCAAGAATTTTATACCGTCGGAAGTACTTTGCGGCCACGCATGCAGTGCAGGTGCAACTTCGTACAAGCACCATACCTCACCATCCTTAACATACTCTACTTGAATGGATTCCAGCAACTATAAATGTCACCCAGCTCCAATAACTAGGCCAAAGCAGAGCACATACTATTACTAGACACACAAGTAACATAAAGCAATTAATCAAAACATGGCAATTTCAAAAGCAATGATCCTAGCCATCCTCGGATGCCTCTTCTGCAGTTCGGCCCTAGCAGCTCGCGAGCTCACCGATGACTTGATGGTGGCGAGGCACCAGAGCTGGATGGCGTAGTACGGCCGTGTGTACAAGGACATCGTTGAGCAGGCACAACAATTAGGTGTTCAAGGCCAATGTCGTGTTTATCGAGTCTTTCAATGCGGGGAACCACAATTTTTATCTCGGTGTTAATCAGTTCGCTGACATCACCAATGAGGAGTTCAAAGCGGCAAAGGCGAACAAGGGATACAAGCGGAGCTTGAAGAGGGTTTCCACCAAATATAGATATGAAAATGTAAGTATCGATGCACTTCCGACAACCGTGGATTTATGCTTGGTGAAATGAGTCTTCTGCTATTTATGCCGATTGCGTGGACTCGGCTACACTGATCGATAGAGTTATCTTTAAATTTTGTCCGAGGAAAGCAAACCAAGTGGCTCATGAGTTAGCTAAATTTAGTTTTCTTAATAATCGGTCTTGTAATTGGGTCGATGAACCCCTAGTTTTATTTTGCAAACTCTTCTAGATGATGTAACAATTTTTAAAGGGTTGCAAGTTTCAGACGCACTTTTTTTTACCAGGCTAACTAAGAGGACTAGAAAGATTTTAATGAGATGGCTTGTATGCGTAATATATGTTGGTTTACCTAAAAAAAAAAGGAAAAACAGCCCAAAAAAGTCGGAAATGCACATTTGATCTCGGGTGCATATGCTCCCTTTATTTAAAAAATGTTTTAAAATATGAAAAAATTCCGCATGCGTGGACACAAATTTTAGTGGTAAACCAATATTTTTAGTGCTCCATGTAAAAAAGACAAAAACATGTCATGTGTAAACCCTTGTTTTAGCACCAAATTTTATCTTTTTTACCTAGCCCACAAGAAAAGTCAGTTTTTCATGAAATAACTTGGTTCACGTATAGGTTGTGAAGAATTCCATGCAACATATTTTTTTGAATTTTTTTACAATTATGTCCAAAAAGCCACGTCGAAAAAAAGTGTTAAATAGACTCTCCCAAAAAGAGCCTTGTTGAACTGCGATAGTTACATATCCTTCCCAGGTTCTTGCACATCTCCTCAGCTCGCCTACTCCCCACCTTGCCGTGTCCTGCCACCTACTCCAGCTTGGAACAGCCCAGACACGCGCCGCGCTCGAGCCGACGCCGGTGGAGGCCCAGCCGCCGGCTGGTGCGGCGGCGGCAATGGGGGTGTGGGAGTCCATCCTACGGGGCGGCGGCCGGCGCTTCCTCAAGCGCAAGGGCAGCGACGCCGGCGAGGCTGGTCAGTGGCTCAGTACTCAGTAACCCCCCCCCCCCCCCCTCCCCCTTCCTCGTCTCCGCTCTGCTTCTCCCGTTGCTGCGCGCCACTTGGGGAAGCAGCAATGTGGTTTCTTGCTTCACTTGATCCCACTCCACTCCCCTTTCCTGTAGACTGTAGTTACAAAGGTCTGAGTTTTTTTTAAGTACAAATGGCATGAAAATGCATCTTTTTTCCGCACTATATTGTCTGTACCTGTGGCAAAACTGATTTCTGTTCAGTTGCATTACTGTTTTACTATCTTGCTATTGTTACGAGCGAATCCTGCAAACGTAATTAAGAAACTGTGCATATCCAATCGGTTATTTTTTGCATCTAGGCAGGCAGCAGACTGACCTTTTCTGGTTATCCTACACAAAATTTATGCACTGAATGGTGCTTCGGTCTCGTGGCAGTGTAGATTCCATGACAAGTAGCCTAGTATGATTGTGCATGGTGCCACCGTGTTGCTTAATTTTTTTTCCCGTTATTGCTAGTTATGTACTTATAATGCACAAAGGAAAATCAGCTAATTCAGATTTTCATTGGCTGCCTGAAGATTTTTTTTTTCGTTCATTGGCATGAAGACTGCTCCATTGTGTGCATTGTCTACTGAAGGAAGCCATTCGTAGTGGAGAAAAATAGTTGCTGTGATGCCAGTCGCCATGTTTGGAATTGGCTGAACTGCAGATCAAGAAAGTTTGTTCTTTCCCCTATTGCCCTGGTTGTCGGGATTCTGTGTTGAGTGAAAAATTGCATTTCAAGTTATGCATTTAATGACATTAAATTAATGGTCATCTGCACCACTTTCTGATTGACCAAAACTGAGCTCTTCACTCTCGGTTTCTTTTTGATGATGACCTCCCAGGTCGGGCATTGGAGGAGCTGAGGAGTTCCCTCTACAACGAGTTTCATACTTCAGAAGGGGCCAAGCGACAGCAGCAGAGGTTCTGTGGCCCAGGTGTTGCACTAACATTCAACTTTGTGATTTCTGTTGGGATCATCATGGCAAACAAAATGGTACGTGATGTCTTTTCGGCTTTCCTACAATTCATGCTGTACCTATTTGAATTTATTTTTACATGGCATCTCTTGTTTTGCAGGTGATGGGTACTGTTGGGTTTAACTTCCCAGTTGCGCTGTCACTAATCCATTACCTAGCTGCCTGGGTCCTCATGGCTGTCCTCAGGGCATTATACCTGATGCCCATCGCTCCTCCTTCGAAATCCACTCCTTTCTCCTCATTATTCGCTCTGGGTGCTGTGATGACTTTTTCCACTGGACTTGCTAATATCAGCTTAAAGCATAATAGGTGAGATCAATAACCATGGCTCTCTGTTTAACAAATGCAGAATATTCTATCTTAAAGGTGTGGCCAATCGGTTTTCTCATGATGTGCTAGCTGTTCTCGTTCTTCAGTGTAGGGTTTTATCAAATGGCTAAGATAGCAGTAACTCCAACAATCGTTGCAGCAGAATTTATTCTTTTCCAGAAAAGTGTTTCCCTTCGAAAGGTAAATTTGTTACAAAATTAAAGTTCCATATGCTTTTCTCTTTAATTGGTACCAATGCACTTTAAATTAACTTTTTGTCCCATATAACTAAAGATGAATTTATATTTTTTTATTACAGGTTATCACGCTAGTTATAGTGTCATTTGGTGTGGCTGTAGCAACTGTTACTGATTTGGAGTTCAACTTTTTTGGTGCTTGTGTGGCAGTAGCTTGGATCATTCCTAGTGCTGTAAACAAGATCCTCTGGTCAAATTTACAACAGAGTGGAAACTGGACTGCTCTTGCGTAAGTCGTGATATATGTCTCGTCTGAGATAGCTACATATATTTTCTCCTAACATTCAGCTTCTTGATCAGGTTGATGTGGAAGACAACCCCAATTACAATATTTTTCTTTGTTATCCTCATGCCTTTGATGGATCCTCCGGGGTTGTTGTCTTTTAACTGGAATGTCAAGAATAGCAGTGCAATTATGATATCTGCATTGCTTGGTTTTCTTCTTCAGTGGTCTGGTGCTTTGGCACTTGGGTGAGGCATCGTATTATTTCAGTTTTCTCGTACATGATTATCCTTCCATTATCTTAAGGCACATGTTTCCCCTGAAACAAAAGCATGTTTTTATCCGAGCTTTTGCACTTGTATGGGGCATATTATTTCTAGTTTTCTCTTACATGATTGTCCTTCCATTCTATCTATCTGTCCAATCCTCTGTTTCTCCTGAAAAGCATATCAATCACACATCTTATGTATTTATAGGGACAGGATTTTCTGAGGAAAAAACAGCTTCTTATTCATGCATTTCTTTTCCTGTTTTTTAATTATCTCACTTTGCCGAACCTGTGAAAGTCAACTGATCTTTGTGCTGACGTTTGCATGATGCAGTGCAACCTCGGCTCTGTCTCATGTCGTGCTAGGCCAATTCAAGACTATTGTCATAATGCTCTCAGGGTTTCTGGTATTTAGCTCTGATCCTGGACTCACCAGCCTATATGGAGCTGTTGTTGCTCTGGGAGGCATGTCAATCTACACTTACCTTGGGCTAAAAGAGTCAAGCACCGGTGCTAAGAGAATTCCTTCAACATCTAGGCAAAGTTCTCACTCACTGAAGGCCAAGGTTATTTTAGTCGGAGAAAAGCCGGAGACGAGAGCTGTGGACTCTGTCTAAGCTGAAGAATCGCAATTGGGACAACATTTGTTGAGTTCCAGACTTCAGTGCACCACCAACTTCGCCTGAGCATAACCTTGTTCGGGAAAACTGAGCATAACCTTTTTGAGCCTGCTCTCTTTTTCCTCTTGTTCTTCCTAGAATGCTGCTACTCTGTTTTAGGAAAACTTAGTCAACTATTTTTGTCATTGACCATAATTATTAACGTAGAAATAGCTGACATTCCTTTTTTGGTTCTGCCACTTGACTTGTGGATTTTTCTTTTTCGATTTTAGAAATGGACGATACGCTGCTGACAGTAGGGATTTTGTTGAATTTTATGTAATACACTATGGTTGTTGTTCGAACATATATGCCAGCAGCTGTTTTGACTTACTTTATACACTAAATTGTTAGTGTTCACAGTGTTCCTCTTAAGTGAAATATGCTTGTATTCCGTTATTCACAGCATTATTCTCAAGGGAAAAAAATGGAATGCTTACTGTGAATGGGGAAACATGTATGCAAGTATATGCAAGAGTGGTATTCTAGAAAAAGTATATGCAAGAGTGAATTCCACTTTTTACATCCTAGTTATGCATTTGTGACAGTAATTACCCTGTTGAGTGGAAAGTTATCTAGATTATCCATCTTAGAAGCTTTAGACCATCGGTATTCTGACACGTCTCCATTTGGGCAAGGTGTGACATAATGACCGGGGTTCATAATAACATGGCAGTCCTATCTAACAAAAACAACCAAAATGCAAAACTACCTATGCTAACACGTTGCCCCACCATTTCATCTTATTTACGGTTTTAACTAATTTGCATGCAACCTCAATCAGGTATGTTCCTAAACTTTATCAGCTGTACGACAGATTAAATTTGGTGTCTCGACTATTTCGACCAATTGAGTCCTGCATATTCTTGTAGATAACTTCTTTCGATAGATTTCTTCAAGAGATTCCCGCTGCAACACGCTAGGTATCCTTCTAGTTTTCAAGATAATGTGGCGAGGCATGCCTGATGTGGATGGCTTGAAGGTATTTTTCTGTAAGCCGATTTAGTCAGGATTCATGTTTGTGTTTGATTGACATTATTTTCGACATCTATGGACTATGGATGCATATGTTGAGGGTTTATCCTCCTTTATTGAGAAAAAAAGCAAGTCGTCCATATTTAATATAACATTTTCGTCCAATCTCTCAAATCATATATGAAAATTCTAAAACAAACCATGTTAACACTTAAATTTCTCATTTTAACTTGACTAATAGGTTAACTGTTCACGGTTTAGCATGTAATTCTCAATATGATGCAATTCTCAACCTTTTTTGATAAAGGGAATATGTTAATACCAATATGATATTAATTATATCTAGCCTCTGCAACTACATAATGATTGGAACAAGTCTAGACATCAAGAATGCACACAACAAAAAAGAAGATCCCGCCGAAGCAAGGAGAGACTCGGAGCAGCATAAGTACCACCTATGGTGATAACACCTCGACACGAAAATGGTTCTCCAAAACAACGTCTCTAGAATGATAATTGTGCACAAACATCGTCTTCGTCTGATCTAACTATGCCCACACATACTTCTCCCGATCCGCTGTGAGTATTCATTAGGATCTTCTTAACTCAACAAGAGCATGCGAGATAGAACCTCCAGAGCCTATCTGGTCTCCATGACTGCCATACCCCCTACTAGAACCCCCACCTCTTGATTCAATCCAGCACTGCCTGGCGAGGGCGGCATACACACGCTAGGGCCACCAAGAGAACGGCTTTATCGGGGTACATCCCATAGTCGTTGTCCATAGATGGGCTCTTCTTGTGGTGGCAAGGTGGTGTGTGTGTGGTGGTGGTGGTGGGGGGGGGGGGGGGGGGGGGGGGGGGTTATGTGCAGCAGAAGCACATTCTAAATTTTCTCCAATCGGTCCACACTTGATGATCTCATAATGCGCTTTTATAAAATCGAAAAGAAATGAACTCCTTCACTAGCACAAGCAGCTCGCTCCCACGGCCTAAGAGCAATTCTAGCAGATACCACATATTTCCGACCCGCAAAAAAACCGTATGCGGAAAACCGCGAAGCAGACTTTTGCGCGGAAAAGCGGCCGCGTGGAACATGCCCACAAACATAAACCGTAAAACTGAAACGCGCGGCCGCTTTCCGCGCAACAAAAAAGGTTTATGCAATGATTTTGGACATCATATATATAAAGTACGAGCAAAACTAATCAAATTTATGAATGTGTAAACACCATCAAGTACAACAATAATCCATATTATAACAACCGTACAATTCTCAAATAAATGAATGGTCCGGATAGGAAATTAGTCAAATCACACAAGAAGTAAATGAAGAAAATGGGAAACCATCTCCCAAACAACTCACAGTGATGCTTCACAAGATCTTCATGAAGCTGGTGATGCGTACCACTCTCTTCAATCTGCCGGTAGGTCTCAAGAAATGCTTGGATCCGATGATCTAGGCTTCACTAGACAACCAACATTGTCAACCTCAAATGGGAGGTCCTTGCCCCTTTCATCCTCGATGATCATATTGTGAAGAATCACACAAGACGACATGATATTGTTGAGTGTTTTATTTTTCCAATAACGGGTAGGCACTCGAATAATTGCAAACCTAGCTTGCAAGACCCTAAAAGCTCTCACAATATCTTTGCGGGCTACTTCTTGGCATGTTGAAAAATGAGACTGTCTATGATGGTCTTCACAAAGGTTGACCAAGGTGGATAGATCCCATCAGCACGATAATAACCTATCTTATAATCATAGACACGGACTTGGTGATTTCAAACCGGAGCATCTCCACTTGCAAGCCTAGCAAAAAGAGGAGATCTCTACAAAATGTTTATGTCATTGAGAGATCCCGACAGGAAAAAAGCAGTGCCATATCCACAACTCCTAATCTACAACGGCTTCTAGCACGATGGTTGGATCCCGGTGATGCCCCGCGAACTGTCCATGCCATGCTTTTGGATAATTCTTCCACATCTAGTGCATGCAGTCTATGTTGTCGAGCATTTTCCGGCCAACCTCTAGCCTGATTCATCGTTATCAACCTCTTTGTGTCCTCCTCATTTGGAGCGCGTGGGTAGAAGACATAGATCAGTGTCCTCACAAACAACCGTACACTTCTTAGTGTACTATCTTCACCAATGCGAAGATACTCGTCAGTGTAATCAACCAGAATGCAGTAGGAAATCATTCTCATGGCAGCAAAGATTTTATGATATGAACTAAACCCTAGAAGGCATGCATCATTCCTACCCTGAGTAAAGTAACATCAATTGGCCTCGCATGCCTCCATAATGTGCATAGATAGCTCTTTCTCATTCGGTATTGGTGGTGAAAGCGGTGAGCTTGATATGTGGGTACCTCCGCAAAATAGCCATGCATAAGCATATTGTGTCCGAGAAGGCTACTACGAGGGATGCATAGACGGCCTACGGTGGATCCCCAATTCCTTTTCGGATTGTTCTTCTCGTCCTCCATGTTGTGCACGACCACCATCAACAGGATGTCTTCAATGTCGTCGTCAAGGATATCACCCAAATCAACATTCAAAAAAGCGCTTAGCACTAAGAGAGCGGTGAGGCTCCGCTCAGAGGAAATGTTGCTTAAGCGCTCAGGGTAAAACCGTACGGACAGGCCGAAAGTAGGAAACATGAAGGCAAGTTGGGAACATATATGCCTATATTTTGCTGTAATTTTGTATCCTAACCATGTAATGCCACATTTCAAAGGAATAAAATGGGCCAGTACCTTGATTGGCCTAGGTTTTGCACCCTTTTTTGTTCTCCAAACGCTCCAAGTCCATTCTCCAAGAGCTAAATGCACATAGATCAAAAGATTAGAAAGCAAATAAGTGAATAAAAATTGCACAACTCAAACAAGCATAAGAAATATTACAAGACCATAAATAGGTTCCACAATGGTATAGACATATTCTCACACAACATTACAAAACATAGAGGTTTGAAATAGTTCCACACATGACACAATGAAAACATAGATAATTTAAAGATGGGTAGCATGGTGCCATCATCCCTCTATGATGGTATGATCTGTAGGGGTTCCGCGTATAAAAACAATAAATTTTATTCTACGCCCCTGAACTCCTGAAGCTGCCAGGACCTATCTATTAGTAATACAGTAACGGGAGGGGCTTTACGCGAATTTACCCTTGAAGACCGAAAAACATTGTCAACGCTCAGGAGAGCGTGGTTGATGCAGACGAGCCAAAGCCGACCTCAAGGTCGTGATGAAGTCCTTGTGCTCCTTTGGCTCCAACGACTTGAGTGCCTCAAGTGCGACACCTCGCGGGGAGTTACACACGTCCGGTGCCTGACGATGACTCCCGCTTCCTGGATCCAAGCAGCGATTCGGAAGTAGAGCTCCGGATCCGAATCCCGCAAGCAGCAGCGCTCATGGTGAAGATGTCTCTCGTTCGCGCAGTCCAGACTTGGGACCACGGTCACGTGAGAGAGAGGGGGAGAGAGAAAATATCAATTAGAGGTCCTCCCAAAAGTGAGAAGACCTTTATTGATTCTTGGTGTATTTAATTTGGCCAAATACCCCCACTATATATAGGGGGAGGGGAAGTACTACCTCCTTCAAAGTCTCGGGGTGGCACTAAAGGAGAGGAGGGGGAGGGGAGGCTGCCGGCCAGCCCCTAGTGGGCCCCACACGGGGGGCTAGGCCCAGCCGGCTAGCCCCCTTTCCCCTTCTCCCTCTCTCCTTTCCCCTAATGGGCCCTTTCCCTCCGGAAATTGGCCCATTAAGCCTTTGACCATTTTAATTGATTTTCTCTTTACTAAATAATTATGAATAAATGATTAAATCAACATTTAACATTCATTCACACATTATTCAATCTCCGTGGCCATGGAACACCTTCCACCTCCACTCCGGACATCCTCTGGACTTACCGAAACCCTTCCGGTTTTCTCTCTACAACTCTTGGTGATTCTACCGATCCTATAAACACTCTCTAAGCATCATCAAGCCCTTAAGCGTGATACCCCACGGTTCGGGAACACTCCAGACATGGTCGGGACACTCCCGCACCAATGATCGACAGAGGGACCTGGATGGCCATGTGACCCCTGTGCGTTCCACGAAGATCTTTCATCGTTTGAACCGGGACAATCGTGTCTTATTCCCTTTGTCACTCGATACCTATATTGCCCGAGATCTGATCAATGACATCACCATGTTGTGTTCAATCTCGTTACTGAACAATGCTACTTGACTTGTTCCGACAAGTGATATCCCCGTGATCAAATCACATGCCACGCACCTATTGGATATAACTTCTCCGAGTGGGCCCTTGAGTATCTTCCCGTCACATGGATGGACAAATCCCGCTCTTGACATATATTGCCTCTACGGTTTCCTCCGAATACCTGAACACACCTTTATAACCACCGTATTACCAGACGGCGTTTGATGCTATCTAAGCACTCTCGGGAGACAGTGATTGATATAGCCTCACAGTCTAAGGAATAGTCTACGAGGATCCATTTCTAATCATCGTAACCTGAACTTCGTGACATGATCGGGTCACGATGTTTAGGTTGGGTATTGGTTCATCATCTCATTCTCCGAGTGAGATGACTCCATTTCCAACTGGCATAAATGCCACATTATCAGGAAACATGATCATCTATTGACCAATGAACCAGTGACTAGAGTTTCACTGGGAACCCCTGGTTGTTTGTATATCACATGTGTATTGATGTTTCCACTCAATACAGTTATAGCATGATATAAAACTTAATCATAAACTATATGAAATATGATAATAGTCCTTACTACTATTTGTCTCTAGGGCATATTGTAGGGGTTCGTAGCATGGAAAACAAAATTTTTCTATCGCATACAAACAAACAAGCCAAGATCTATCTACTAGATTGTAGCAACGAGTCGATAGAGGAACTCACCCTCGAAGATTCCAAAGCGGTTAACGAGAGCAGATTCTCGTGGGTGATGTCGTATTTTTCCGATCTCAAGATCGCAGAGACGATCCTTCCAGCGCCACGCTCCTAAGCGCCTCAGTCGGTCACACGCTCGTACTCGGACGAAGACCTTCCTCTCCCTTGTTCCAGAGCAGCGGAGGTTGTAGCACTCTCCTCGCGATTCCGGCAAAGACAACGGCGTGGTACAAGTAGAGGGAATCCCAGGCTTCGCCTAAGCCAAGTAGTATGGTGGAGCTTATGAGAGAGGCTATTAGTGGTCTAGTAATTAGACACACCAATTAGAAGGCTCTAAACCAATTAGAAGGCTCTAAACCGCTGGCTAAAGCAATTAGAAGCTCTAAACCAAAACGGCTCTAAACCGGAGATCTAGAGGTGGAAACTTGTGTGTGCTAGGAGGGAGCCCTGCCCCTCCTTATATAGGTGGGAGGGCTGGCCGGCCAAGGGGAGGAGAGTCCCTCCCCAAGTCGGCTTGGTGGGCGCCGCCAAGGGAGGAACCTCCTCCACCCGGCCTCCACCAATCCTCCTCTTCCCACTTCCCAAAATTGCCGTTTGACTTTCAAACTAGCCGTTTGACTTTTCAATTTAGGATTTAAATAAATCCTTTATTTTGGACAGCGAAGACACCTAGTACATGATGCAATCATTCCAACTTACAATGACACATTCATGTACCCTTCCCCCTCCGGAGTGCCGGACATTCCGGGACCTTCTAGAATGTTCCCGATGAAAACACCGGAACCATTCCCCAACTCCGAAATGGGACTTTCCTTATATGAATCTTATTCTCCGGACCATTCCGGATCTCCTCGTGATATCCCGGATCCCATCCGAGACTCCGAACAACATTCGGTCTCTTTCTCATAATACCATAACTACTCAAACAACGTCGAATCCTTAAGTGTGTCTCCCTACGGTTCGTGAATTATGCGGACATGATCGAGACACTTCTCCGAACAATAACCAATAGAGGAATCTGGAAATTCATATGTGATCCCTTGTGAGCCAGTCACATGCTTGCAAGCTAATTGGATGACATTTCACCGAGAGGGCCCAGAGTATATCTATCCGCCATATGGATGGACAAATCCCACTCTTGATCCATGTGTTTCAACCAATACTTTCCGAACACTCAATGCCACTTTTATAGCCACCCTGTTACGGTGTGGTGTTTGATGACATCAAAGCATCCATCCGGTAAAGGTGATATTCATGATCTCATGGTCGAAGGAATTAGGTTACTATGTATCAGAAAGCATATAGCAATTGAACTATTGAAATGACTTGATCTTTATGCTACGCTTATCTATAGGAGTATGTCCATCACATCATTCTCCTAATGATATGACCTCTGTTAATAACATCTCTATGTTCATGATCAGGAAACAATGATCATATATTAACCAACAAGCTAGTTTAACAAGAGGCTTTACTAGGGACTCTTATTTTAGTTTACAAATCACACAAGTATTAATGTTTCCGGTTAATACAATTATAGCATGGTATGTAAACATTTATCATAAGTATGAAGATATGATAATAACCACTTTATTATTGCCTCTTGGGCATATCTCCAACAGTCTCCCACTTGCACTAGAGTCAATAATCTAGTTTCAAACCTTTGTGTTTTCAACACCTAGAGCTTTACGGTGTTGTATGTACACGATTGCTAGTGGTTAATCGATCTCCGGATCCGACACTTCCGGTCCGTGTGTAATTGCATGTCTTTGCGTCTACGCATCACTCATTCTCTAATGAGATGGCTTTGTATGATTTGGTCTTTCGGTGTGACCTTTAGTTCTTTGGGGTTAAAACATGTTGATAATATTGTCACAATATATCTTCATAGTATTATCCCCAGTGAACTACACCTAGTTTGATAACAAACTACTTGACACAAATGCCCTCTTTTGCTGCTATAATAGCAGTCATATACTTAGCCTTTTGTTGAAGTATCTGTCACAATGTCTTAACTTTGGAACTCATCCAAATCCATTATGGAACTCACTTTCCATTATATTGTGCCACCCTTAATTTAGATTGAGATAAACTTAATTTGTACTTTGTGACAAAACTAGTATCAATGTAGTACTTTTACAATGAACTAACCATCTATTTGTCACTTCTACAAATAATATACTCTTAGTTCTTCCAAAAGATCATAAGAATATCATTACTATCGTCCAATGATCATCTTATGAATCATTCTGGTATATGCTCATAATATTTATAGCATAGGACATATCTGGATTTGTACATATCACATTATGATTGATATAAATACTCTTTGTGATTTCATACATCAAGTATCAATCTATACTTGAATCTTTGTTTCACTTACCAAGTGCCAATACACTTGAATATATCATCAACATTGAACTCTTTCAATCCTTTCTATGCAACAAGAACCTTTCTTGTAGTTTCTATATTGAATTCATTCAATATCTCGTCTATGTACTTCGCACAACCATATTAGCGCCTATTGATGCCAAATATTTGGTTTTGCCTAAGTCTTTCATCGGGATGAAATTCTTAATATGTGTTAATAAAAGATACATTATTTCCAATCAACAATATGTCTTCCACATAATGTATTAGAAACATGTCTTTAGCGCTCCCACTTAATTTCTTGCAAATGCAAGCATCTTCATTGTCTCCGATGAATTTAAACTCTTTTAACAGTTTCATCATAGTGAAGATTCCAACTCCGCTATGCTTACTTCAACCATTGAAGTTTGCATATGCTTTTAGCATCCTTTGAATTAACAAAACCCTTTGGACCGTGTCATGCACACGTCCTAGGTAACCATTCTATTAGAAGAACTTGTTTTGTTTATTCTACTACCACATAACAAATTATATGTAGTGGTTGCTACATTAATCCATCTAGACTAAAAATCGCTATGAAAGATCAAATCTTGTCATATACAACCTTTGAACATTGTTGTGAACTCTTTCCCAACATGTCGACTATTTCATAGATGTGAAACATCCATGTCTACTTCTTTATAGATCCAAAAACACAACTGCAAGGTCTTACACCTTTTTCGAGGGTCCTTCAAGTTCAAAACTTGATTTCTCGTGTATGGAACTATCACGGATTATATGGCTTCAAGCCATTTGACGGAGTCAGGGCCCATCATTGCTTCTTTGCATGTAGTCCGTTCATTATTCTCAAATAATGATTCAACCCTCAAATCTTGGTATTTGATTGTTTACTTGACCTACTTGGTTCAATAGAAACTTAGACCTCCGTGACCACAACCTTTGAGGCACGTGAGCCATGAGCATTATTGTTGCCTCCTAACACTTTTCGGTCTTTAACTCTGCACATATAGCTAAGGTTCCTTTAACCTTATCAAAGTTCTATCGTCCTCCCACTTAACTTTTCACGAAAAATTCCTTCTCAAAGAAACTTGACGTTCTAAGCGACAAACACTTTTGTCTCCGGTGTTTATGGAGGAATACTTAACATTTATACAAAGACAGGTTCATCCGACTTTGGTTGCACACATCTTTCTTATGCATAGCATACCAATGTTTTAAGAAAGGACTACTTGGGTTTTATCCCAAACCATAACTTTATATGGTGTCATTTCAGCGGATTATGATGAAGCTCTTTTCAGTGGAAAAACGGTAATCTCCAAAGCTTTTAATCTTTAAAATATAATGGCAGTTCTATGAATTACACCTTTGATCTTACCATGTCAAACAAGGTTTTAATTACATATCTCGAACGCTCCATACTCTTATGGTGTTTCGGGAAATGCAAATCCACAGAACGATTCTTTAAATCTTAGGTATTGTGCTAAACTTGTAATTCAAATATCTTCCTTTATGATCTTATCATAACCTATTCATATTCTTGTTACAATGATTTTGCACTTCATCTTGAAAGTCTTTTGAACTTTTCAAATATTTCATACTTCATCCTTATTAAGTAAATATTCATATATTCACTCAAATTTTCGGAGAAAGCATATGAAGTTGAAATCCATCGCTCTTGACTACACATAATGGAGTTCGTACAACAATATGCACAAGTTCCAATAAGCTAGTCTTTCGTTCCCTTTTGGCCTATGAACGAAGTTTTAATTATCTCTAGGAAAGTTTCACAAACGTCATTTGATCAAAAATCAAAAGACTCCAAAATTCCATCCATATGGATTTTCTTCATGTTTTCTTTCCAATATAATTTAAACGGCGATGTCACTTCCTAAGTGATCTTTCAATCAATTTGTCTTTCGACAATTTTAGCACTAGTTTTATGGATGTGATTTCTCCAACGAGATTTGTGAATCATCCATCTTTTATGGATTACGGCAATTATTTGAACAACCCTTTTGTTCTCATAATACCTGATAAAACAAATCTTGAAGGCAAGCTTTGATGTTTAACGAGCAACATAATAACCCTTTATTTGTTCTCGATGAACATCATCACATATTCTTTTGCTATTTACTTAGGCCATTGTAGTTCATGAATTCTGTTGTTTTCGTATGACGATTCATACCAACATATTCAGTATCAAATGCTTAAGAACCACTTTGTTTAATAAGCAAAGAATATAGCCATAACATGTATATCATCTATATACTTTAAGCTTGAACAATTCTAGTCTTTTCTTTTCTGCCATATACTTATGAGATTCTCTTTCAGTATTTTCCTTCGCTTGAAAGAATCTATCAACATCAATAGTGGAGTCATACTTATGACACATAGTCCAAAGCGTGTATAGTTAAATACCAATGTCTTTGAACTTGCACTTTGAAGTAGATCACCATTATCAAATATTTTGTGTTCTTTCAAATTCCTTTCTTTAGTAATCTCTTGGTGTAGTAAACATTTTACCTACATCAAATATTCACCCTCATCATGGACTTATCCATGATCTAGCTACTTTTAGCTTGTAACGGTGAATCGCGAGTATAATGTTGCTCTCCAAAACCTTTTGGAAGATTAGGACAACTAGTGTCTCCAACCTTTTGCAAATTCTCATCAAACATGAGAACATGACTTTGCCATATTATACTCTATCATGTTGTAACCAAAACTTCGTTTCAGATATCACAATATCTTCCACACATCATGGTTTCTGAAACAACTCTTTCAGATCCTAGATAACCTTGATATTTAAGATAATCTTTTGAATATCAAGAATCATGGAGACAAACATGATACTCATATACTAACACTTTGGAATTGTCACTCTTGTTTTAATACTAATTATTAAACTTTATGGAGTAACCGGAAATTACTGAAAGTTTGCAATAGGACTTTTAAACTTTAGATTAACACTTCAAAACAATACGATACCAGTTCGTAAAGTAACTAACCAGAATTCTATAGTTCTATCATCTCAATTATAACTAAGCGCAAGGTGGTAAACGGATGCCAATGACTACAACAACTATGCAAATACACTTTGATTTAATTTATGATAAATTGAGTTCTAATTAATAATTAAATTAATCTAGGTGAACTCCCACTCAAAACAACATCCCTCACATTGTTTTAGTGATCACACGAACCAAATCCACCACATCAAAACCGATCATCACGAGAGTTGATGTAGCTTCAATGGCGAACAATCAACATGTTCATCATATCTACTATATGACTCATGCTTTACCTTTCGGTGATCCGTGTTCCTGAGACCATGTCTGTACATGCTAGGCTCGTCAAGATCAAACCTTAGCTACCGCATAAGCAAATCTGGCTTGCTTACGTTGTATTCACCCGCGGAATCAAAGACACCCGATCATCACGTGGTGCTTCAAGCGAAGCTTTGGCAACGGTGCATACTAAGGGTGAACACTTTAGAACTTGAAATTTATGTGCATGAGGGATCATCTTATAATGCTACCGTCGTCTACTAAGCAATACAAGATGCATAAAGGATTAACATCACATGCAATTCATAATATGTGATATGATATGGCCTTTCTTCTTTGTGCTTCCGATCTCCATCTTCAAGCACGAACATGATCTCCATCATCACCGGCATAGCATCAAGGTCAATGACGCTTCTTCATGGTTGTCGTCCACCAGCTTCAACTATTACAACTATTTTGAATAGACACGCAGGTCTTAATGTAAATTAAAGACAACCATATGGCTCACGCGGTTGCCAACTTACAATAAGGAACATTGCATACATCAAATATAATCACAACCATGGCCATATCACATCATCAAGACACCCCCCGCAAAACAAAGTTAGACGCCTCTACTTTCTTTGCATATTTTACGTGGTTTGGGGCTTTCAATAAGTGTCGTCTAACTACGAACAAGAACCACAACATTGATACTAGCATTGTTGATTACCCGTTGTAAATTGGATCTTTACTATGCTAGGAGAAACAGGCACCATAAAGCCACTTATGCAATACAAGTTGCATGTCAAGAGTTGAGAAAGTCTAATGAACTATGTCATTTAAGGTTAGCACGTGCCGCTTAATACAAACATTACGCAAGATTCAAAGTACACAAAAATCAATCTACAATCAAAGCATCAACGCCACAATGACCATTGTGTTCTACTGCGTCAACAGATCTACATATAGACACGGCTCGATACCCTTGTAGGGGTTCAGCATGGAAAACAAAATTTTCTATCGCATACAAACAAACAAGCCAAGATCTATCTACTAGATTGTAGCAACGAGTCGATAGAGGAACTCACCCTCAAGATTCCAAAGCGGTTAACGAGAGCAGATTCTCGTGGGTGATGTAGTAAATACTCTTCCGATCTCAAGATCGCGTGAGACGATCCTTCCAGCGCCATGTTCCAAGAAGGCCTCAGTCGGTCACACGTTCTACTCGACGAAGACCTTCCTCTCCTTGTTCCAAAGAAAATGGAGGTTGTAGCACTCTCCTCGCGATTCCGGCAAAGACAACGGCGTGGTACCTAAGTAGAGGGAAATCCCAGGCTTCGCCTTAAGCCAAGTGCAGTATGGTGGAGCTTATGAGAGAGGCTATTAGTGGTCTAGTAATTAGACACACCAATTAGAAGGCTCTAAACCAATTAGAAGGCTCTAAACTGGCTAAAGCAATTAGAAGCTCTAAACCAAAACGGCTCTAAACCGGAGATCTAGAGGTGGAAACTTGTGTGTGCTAGGAGGAGCCCTGCCCTCCTTATATAGGTGGGAGGGCTGGCCAAGGGAGGAGAGTCCTCCCAAGTCGGCTTGGTGGGCGCCGCCAAGGGAGGAACCCTCCTCCAATTCGGCCTCCACCAATCCTCCTCTCTTCCCACTTCCCAAAATTGCCGTTTGACTTTCAAACTAGCCGTTTGACTTTTCAATTTAGGATTTAAATAAATCCTTTATTTTGGACAGCGAAGACACCTAGTACATGATGCAATCATTCCAACTTACAATGACACATTCATGTACCCTTCCCCTCCGAGTGCCGGACATTCGACCTTCTAGAATGTTCCGATGAAAACACCTAACCATTCCCCAACTCAAATGGGACTTTCCTTATATGAATCTTATTCTCCGGACCATTCCGGATCTCCTCGTGATATCCCAGATCCCATTCGAGACTCCGAACAACATTCGGTCTCTTTCTCATAATACCATAACTACTCAAAACAACGTCGAATCCTTAAGTGTGTCTCCCTACGGTTCGTGAATTATGCGGACATGATCGAGACACTTCTCAACAATAACCAATAGAGGAATCTGGAAATTCATATGGCTCCACATATTTCTACGATTACTTTGATCGAATGAACCACTTACATACGATACCAATTTCCCTTTGTCTCACGATATGTTACTTATCCGAGGTTATGATCGTCGGTATCTCTGCATACCTAGTTCAACCTCGTTACTGATAAGTACTCTTTTCTCGTTCACGTGATATGTGATCCCTTGTGAGCCAGTCACATGCTTGCAAGCTAATTGGATGACATTTCACCGAGAGGGCCCAGAGTATATCTATCCGCCATATGGATGGACAAATCCCACTCTTGATCCATGTGTTTCAACCAATACTTTCCGAACACTCAATGCCACTTTTATAGCCACCCTGTTACGGTGTGGTGTTTGATGACATCAAAGCATCCATCCGGTAAAGGTGATATGCATGATCTCATGGTCGAAGGAATTAGGTTACTATGTATCAGAAAGCATATAGCAATTGAACTATTGAAATGACTTGATCTTTATGCTACGCTTATCTATAGGAGTATGTCCATCACATCATTCTCCTAATGATATGACCCTGTTGTTAATAACATCTCTATGTTCATGATCAGGAAACAATGATCATATATTAACCAACAAGCTAGTTTAACAAGAGGCTTTACTAGGGACTCTTATTTTAGTTTACAAATCACACAAGTATTAATGTTTCCGGTTAATACAATTATAGCATGGTATGTAAACATTTATCATAAGTATGAAGATATGATAATAACCACTTTATTATTGCCTCTTGGGCATATCTCCAACACATATTTCCAACAGTCTCCCACTTGCACTAGAGTACAAATACACTAGCTGCATTTGGTCTCAATCTTTGGCACCATATACCCGGTACCCCGAGCATGCTTGCTCATGGAAGAGGTTGAGTCTGGGTCTGTACTTTACAGTCCCAAATCCTTTGCAACTTACTAATGTCACCTTTATTGACATTAATACTTTATCATCACATGATAGCATCTGTGTCTATGCATCGTCGTTATGGTAGAAGAACGAGGCCTGATTCCAGGAGCCTACAGTGACGTTAGATCAACCTCGAGGGCTTTCTCATGGGCACTGTGCCCTGGGACACATCATTCTATGTTAAAAGCGAACTAGCCCCTCCATAACATTATACAACACTTTAGATGGTACCCTTATTTATTATTATAAATGTATTCATCGAAACACCAGTGCACTCTGTGCAACTTTCGATGTTTTGTTCACCTTGCTTCCTACTTGACTTTAATCGGTATTTACAGGAATTTCCAACATATTCCCTTATAACATAACCCTTTATGTTTTAAGATATGTCATCCTTTATGGATTTGGAAAATATGTCTGCAGTTCTCTATTAGACACTACGGATAAACTTAGCTCAACGTTTTGTGATTCGAACTTAATCACTTTTAAACGTTCCTTATTTGGGTCACAAATTATGCTAAGTTATCATCATGGTTTACTAAGATAGAACCTATGTCTAGTGGATGACGATCATCCTTTTCTTTCTTTCAATCATTGATGTTTAAACTTAACACTATTCCTAATTTGAGTTATTAAGGACCAGTTCCTTAATTAACTTCTATTCTGAAACCCTTTTCAGAATCCCTTAAGGAATACTACATAATATCATAATAAACCTATTATCAACTTCTACATCTTATAATTCATTATTTATAAGTATTTGTGTTTTCATTCTTAACACACTTAAGAATTACTCATATAAGCTCCCACTCAAAAATATGTCATTCACATATTATTTCAGGAAGAATTTCATAGCTCCCACTCAATTTCATGCCAATTGCATATCCACTCACTATTTTGAATAACTTCAAAATCCTTTGATCAAATATCAAACTTAAAGATTTGTTATGAGATACTAGTACTATTACTAGTTTTAAATCCTTTAGACTTTTAGCACACTTGAATCAAATTCATTTAAATTTGTCCAATACTTGACAAATTTGTGCTTTTGTCATTCACCCTTTTTTTCCACTATGGCTTCGCAGTCATTTGGAAAAATTCAAGTAACCCCTTCTACTTGTGAGATTTAGCAACGAATTGCTTTCTAATCTCAAGTGAATTTTCTTTTAGGATTTCTCATAATTCTAGTTTACCATTATTTCCTTAGTAGTTCGTAGGTATGTCATATTCCAATAATCATGACAAATGATTCACAAATGTCTCCATACAAGATATGGATTGTATTTTGAATCCTACTTCATGTAGTGAAAACACTAGTGGGGAAAACACAATGATCAATATCATAGATTCTTTCCTTCTGTGAAGAGAATCATGCAGGAACATTTTCCGTTGCGCTTCTCAACACTCTGATGTAGGGTTTTGAATCCTCATCGTGTTTTACACTATCTTCCATTTGCTCCATAATTGAGAAATATCACTAAAAGTGAGCTTTCTCAAGAATGTACCAAAATCCAAGTAATACTAGTTTTGCTTCTCTTTTGGTTTCAGCTATGGATTTCGTATTCAAGGTTTCCAAATGAATACTCTACAAGGACTTACTCGCTATTGTTTTGGTTATATCAAATAACCCCAAAACTTTCATGAATTCAAATGGTTCACTATATTCTAATTGAGTGCTAACTATTTCTAACTAATGGTCTCTACATCTACACTACAACGATTTATTTGGTGCCTTCTATTCACCCAGTTGATATCTAATATCACATTGTGATGCTTCGTGTTTTGACGTTTCAAAACGCTTTGCATTCCACAATCTCTTTTATGCCATTCTTATAAAGTTGAATTTCATTACTGTTGATCAAATCATAGTAATTAGATTCTCTTATACATTTATACCTTTTGTTGATGAAACACTTTGATCAAATCAAATAGTTTCATATTCATATTTCCTTTGGTAAACTATTTTACACTTTTAAACAATCATATAATGATAATTACCATTTTCGTTAAAACCCAATACATCGAATATGTATTTACTTTTAACAATTCTTTAAACACTTTGTATTCAGGTAATACACGGTGTTCAAGTTATTTTGCCGAACTTAGGCATGATTTATATGTGATAATAAATCGAATGACTTTCACATATTATCATTATAACTTTGAATTTAAACAATGGTTTCATTCATTAATGAAATATCATTAAGTTGGGTATTTTAAACAAGGCATTTTAATATTTTACAAATGTTCATGCATTATCAATTAGTTTCAAACAACAAGGATAATTCACACATAATCAAAAAAATATGAACACGAATAGAAATCATTCATAAAAGTAGAACAACTATTTGTTTCAAACTCATATGAATAACCATCTCACGAAGTGTGAGACACCCTAAAGAAGTTCACAATCTCTTGATTACAATAATCATCCTAAAACACAAACTAAATGATAAATGTCGAGGGAGAGTGTCGTCGGCCATCATCATCATGCTCGCCATCAACACGCAACGTCACCTCCTCTCCAGCAAGCACCTCTCATGCAGAAGGACCTGTTTTCAGCAAAACAGAACAAGTATCAGATATACTTAACACTGCAAATGTGTTTGCAAGATTATAACATTTATAAAACTGTATATCAAATATATACCTTTGTCATTGATGACTGAGGGCTCGGTGTTGATGTAGAGCTCGTTGGGAACCCCAAGAGGAAGGTATGATGAGCACAGCAGCAAGTTTCCCTCAGTTATCAAACCAAGGTTTAATCGAACCAGTAGGAGCAAGGAAACACCCCAAAGGTGTTGCTAATGAGCCTTGGCGTATGCACTACCGGTGCTAGTAGCAACGTGGAGACCTGCACAACACAACCACGGAACTCTGTCCCCAACTTACGATGAGGTTGTCAATCTCACCGTGTTTTGCTGAAAACAAAGGATTAAACGTATCGAATGGAAAGAAGTAATAGTTTGCAGAAAGTAAACACAAAGCAGTAAACAGTTTGTAGATTGTATGTAAAAGAAAAGGACCGGGATCCATAGTTCACTAGAGGTGGCTCTCCTTAGATAGATAACATGCTTTGTGAACAAATTACAGCGGGGCAATTGACAAACATCGAGAAAGCAATACATGCATATACTAATCATCTTGACTCCTTTGAGACTTGATTGGGCATTACAACATTATACATAGACCGCCATCCAACTGCATCTATGACTAATAATCCACCTTCAGGTTATCATCCGAACCCTCCAGTATTAAGTTGCAAGCAACAGATTATTGCTTTACGAACTGCGTGTAAAGTAAACAATACGATTATTCTATGAACAAAGGATTGTTGTTTTCTCCCTAGTAGCAATAGCACATCTAGTACCTTAGAGATTTATGTCACTTCCCCAGATTACCAGAGGCATGAACTCACTATCGAGCATAAATACTAACTCTTGGAGTTGCTAGCATCTACTTGGCCAAGATAGCTACTAACAACGGAAAGCATGCAAGATCACAAATAACAAAGACATGATAGAATCAATAATCAATCTGAAATAGCATCTCAATATCCATCGGATCCCTGCAAACACAACATGCAGAATTACAAATAGATGATCTTGATCATGAACGGAGCTCACAGGATCTAGACATGAAAGCACAAAGGAGGAGAACCAGCCATCTAGCCACTACATGGATCCGTAGTCCAAGGATAAACTACTCACGCATCACACCGGAGGCTTGCATGGTGATGAAGAAGGCCTCCAGGGTGAATTCCCCTCTCCGGTAGGGTGCTGGGAAGAGCTTCAGATCCCTCCCGATCTAGGGATGGAGATGACGAAGGCTATAGACTCTTTCGTGGATTTTTGATCGGGTACTTAGGGTTTTCGTCCCGAGGGCATCTTATAGGCGGAAGGAGAGGCTGAGGGGGTGCCTGGGCTGGCCACACCACCCCCTGGCGCAGCCAGGCCTGGCCCACGCGACCAGGTGGTGTAGTGGCCCCCTGGCTCCTCTCCGTCTCGTATTCTGGCATCTGATGACTTCCAAAAAATAGGCACTTTGGCTTTTGTCCCGTCTAATTCCGAGAATATTCATTTTCTGAGTTTCTGGAACCAAAACAGCGAAAAACAGCAACTTTAATCGTGGCTCTTGTTAATAGGTTAGTCCAAGAAATCATATGAAAAGTACTCCAAAGTGTGGGAAAAAC
The DNA here is from genome assembly GCA_023614405.1 of Avena insularis. Lineage (NCBI taxonomy): Eukaryota > Viridiplantae > Streptophyta > Magnoliopsida > Poales > Poaceae > Avena > Avena insularis. The sequence goes on along the minus strand of CM042695.1, from coordinate 26,527,000 downwards.
ACAAGAAAGTGGATAAAACCAAGCATGGAACATCAAAAATTATAGATACATTTGCAATGTATCAACATCCCCAAGCTTAACTCCTGCTCGTCCTCGAGTAGGTAAGTGATAAAAAGAAAGAATAATTTTTGAGGTGACATGCAGCATCAAAGACTTGATCAAAGTATTTGGAAAACATTCAAAGCTGGGATCATAGTACTTCAATCATAACATGAAAGACAAAGTTCTAGCAATAAGACAAACAAACTATGATGCAACATAAAAAGGCACAAACGAAAGATTCATGAATAACAATGCTTTGCAAGACGTTTGTTTGTTTCACATAAAGAAAACATAGCATAATAGTATTCAGCTTGTCCCTCATAGAGTAGCAAATATAAATGCATAGGACACCTTCAAAGTTCATAAGAGTGACTAGATACAAATAGTTTAAAACAAGCAATATCAAGTTATGCATCAATCAACTAGTCTTGGGACAATGCACATAGAACTAAGAATGGCCACTATGCTCTCAAAGTAGGTGCATAAAGGTAGAAGGTGGAGACTCAATATGTAATGGTGGAAGAAAGGCCTTCATAAAAGGAAGCAGGGATTCAAGTCTCATAAAGAGCTTCCAAAAATTATGGTACTTATAGCTTTCAGCTCTCATTGCCCCTATCATAAGCATCTTGAAGTGATTAAGGTTAAAGTGAAGAAACTATGGTGTACATGCTTGACGAAGTATAAGTTAGGAATCTCATGTCCCTTGTATACGAGGGCCGCTCCTCATGCTACTCAAGTTTAGTCACCGGTAAGTTCTTGTCATTATAAGTAAATGTGTATCATAGAGAACCGCCAACGGGGTACCCCTTGCCCGATGATACGGAAGAATCCCCATATCAAAATTACAAGGCAAGTAGACAATGAGCATCTCAGCAATCTTCTTATTTACCATGGGAATATGGTGCTTTTTTCTCTCTTTCCTCTTTTCATAATCACTTTTTTTCTTCTTCTCTTTTTTCTCAATATAGGACTCTTTTTTATAAGAAGAATGCTTCATAGACAACTCATTATGGTTACGCTGCAGGTTTCCACCATGTCAGCATGGATTAGACCAGCGGCCCAGGCATTTCTCTAACACATATACATAACTCCATGGACTTACAAGCTCCCCTTTCATTTCACACTAACAACATCCATATACAAAAGATCATGATATCAGCTAGGTACAAGTACCAAGTGCAATGTTGAAAGCGTTCCCCATGAAAGCGTGGTTCTGCTAATCCCCAACAAATAAGTGCAAGCATATACAACATAGACGACACAATGGTTCAAGTTTATTAAGGGCAAGAAAAGTAAAGTGTGCCATCAAGTTCGTGAGAGCTTTAATCACTAGTTTTCTCATAACAAGTTTAATTTGGAAGGTAAACAAAAGCATGAATATACTTGGAATAGCATAAGCTAGTAGGTAGGTATGGTGGACTCTTTGGAATAACTTGGTTTAGGGAGTTGGATGCATGAGTGGAACTCATACTTGGTTGTGGAGGCTAGCAAAAGACTGGGAGCGACAAACTAAGAGAGCAATAATGGCCATAATCATGCAGAGCGACAAAACATCATTGATCAAAGCATAAAGTGATACTACAAGTTGAAAACTAAAGGATCATAAAGGCTATGGTGACTTGAGATAGTCATGTCATGGTGTGAGCATGCGCCAAGTCAACCCAAATAAAGCATCAAAGGAGAATACCACTATACTATGCTTTAATATGCTAAAACAACACATGATTCATCCAAGGCACATTAAACAATCTCAATTGTTTATAACAAGTCATGCTACAGCAAAGAATACTAAGCATAAAGCCAAAACAATATCAAGCATGGCATGATAAAGCATAGGCCACAGTCAAAAACGAGCTCTTTTTACCACATAAGCATGAACTTTCCTACTCTTTTCCAATCCAAACCAAACTATTTGCAAACCAATGTATGAAAGAGGGGGTCCAACCAATTTATTAAGAAAACCAAGCAAACGAAAAACCAAAGCGAAAACGAAAAAGAAGACGCTCCAAGAACAACACAACTGTGCATGAAACAATAAAAATGAAGTGTTTGGAAGAAACCTAGGATTTTTATTGATGAAGAAGGGGATGCCTTGGGCATCCCCAAGCTTTGACGCTTGTACTTCTTGAATATTTCTCGGGGTGACACGCGTGGCATCACCAAGCTTGAGCTTTAGTCCATACTTCATCTCATTACTCATTCCTTCCATACACCTGAAATTTTTCCTTCATACAAAACTTCACACAATCTTTATTAGCAACATTAGTGCACTCAAGATAAATAAGTCTTAAGGTTCAGTTCTAACACCAATAAACTTCCATTAGAACACTATCTACTGTAGCACTTCCCTCAAAAAGCTCAATTCCCCAAAACAACTCAAAAAGGAACCAACAAGAAGCAAATGCAGAAAATGGCAGAAATCTGTCAAAACAGACCAGCAGGTAAAGACGAATTTTTTTGAAGACCTTCTGTTGCTCAAATCAAAAAGTGTTGAACTAACTAAAGTTATATAATAACCTGGGGCAGAAGCACAAAAATTCACGCCTCAAAAAGACGTTCAGAGATTTTACACGAATTTTTACGGTGAAGCACAGAAATCTGTTTCGTGACAGTAACTTTCCCAATCATTACTTCTCTCTCATTAGAGGTTACTCTGGGCACAAAAAGCAAATAAAAAGGATAAGGAGCGGTTATTACTGAAGTAATAACTTCCAAGATTCATCTAAAACTTTTGGGTTATCTCCCAATAAGTACTTTTCTTTAACGCCTTTAAGTTGAGCATAAGAAGCAAGAAAGAATCAACTGTTCTCGAATGAAGAAGCATTAAAACCAATTTTCTTGCCCTTACCTCTCTTACTTTTATTCTTAACCTTGGGGAAAATATGATTGTTTGGTGGAGAAGACAGGTGCATGGTCCCCTTTCCCACATCTATTATTGCTCCAAGGAGTTCTAATAGGGACCTTCCAAGTGTAATTTGTCCTTTTCCTGCACATTCAATAACAAGATAATCAGTAGAAATCATTTTCCCAAGGATCTTTGTAAACACTCCTTCGGCTATTCCAATAGGTAATATGGTATCATTATTAGCAAGAGATATTTCTTTTCCTCCTTCAGTAAGCCCCCAAAGATTCAAAGATTTATAAATATCTTTGGGCATAAGACAAAATTCAGACATGATATCACAACAAGCTTGAAAAGTTTTAGTGTTCATCTCAATCTTTACTGTAGGGAACCACTTTGATGGTTCAGAGTTTATTGGAACATAATTGTGATGCTCCCTAAGCGTATTATAGCAATCTTTTAAGCTAGTAGTGCTATTCTCAAGAGTGTTCAATCTAGCAAATATACTTGCGAAAGAAATATCAGTTTGGCTAGGCAAGTTGTAAGTGAGGATCAATTTCTTTATAGCATTTATAGCATCATCCTCATTACATTGGAGGAAATCTCCTCCCACAACAGCATCTAAAGCATATCTATAGCAAAGAGCAATTCCAAGGTAAAAACTGCTAAGGAACAAGCTTTGAGTCATTTTAGGCTCAGTTTTTTCATGTAGATCAGAGATTCTAGACCAAGCTTCCTTAAAACTTTCCTCAATTCCTTGTTTAAAAGTGAAAATAATTTTCTCGGGTGACATAGTGACTGGAGCAAGGCTAGACATAGTGGCAACTTAAGAAAGGAACTAATTTTTTTTGTGTTTTCAAATAAGAAAGCAAACTTGTAAAACTAATTTTTGTGTGTTTTTGATAAAGAAACAAGCAAACAAAACAAAAAGAAACTAAGCAAAACAAAAATAACAAAGTAAAGAGATTGGTTATGAGGGACTCCCCTTGTGAAGATGTCCTTGACTCCCCGGCAATGGCGCTAGAAAAATGCTTGATGGCTCGGTGTTGATGTAGAGCTTGTTTGGCCACGCAGAGAAAAACAAAACTTTTTCCTACGCGGTGATCCCAAGATCTAGCTGAGGTAGTAGGCCACGAGAATTACCACTAGACGCGCGGTTGCGGAATTGATGAAGTCCTCACGATCTGTTCCGATGCACGATCGTCAAAGTGCTGAACATACAACACCTCTGCCAGTATCCACACGTACGAGGAGGAGCACCGGTGATGGACTGCTAGGTCCGGTACGGCGGTGACAGGACTGGACTAGACTGGAGCTAGGGTTTCCAACACATGGAGTGACCTAACCGTGTGCTCTAAGCACCTGCGCCCCAACTTATATAGGAAGTGAAAATGGGCTCCACTCACTTGTGGCCCATTCACTAAAAGGCCTATATTAGTCACTGCGAGTCCAACTCACTGTCTCTGTCCATTTCCTTTTTGGGTCCAACCCAAATATGCTCCCGCTCTTAAGTGTGTGACCCGACAGGCTCATGGTGACCCGGACATAATCCGAGTCTCACTCGTGACCGATCAGTTGGTAGCGGCTCCTAGCAGAACGTGCCAACTCCCAAGTACCAAAGAGTCATGACGACATACCTTCCAATGCGACTTTCGTCTGAGTCCCTTTTGCCTCACGATATACCTTGTCGAACTATAGGCGAATAATCATCATCCCTTAAATAGTTCGACTCTCTTTCTCGATCCAAGATAAGTGATTCATCTGACTAACTCTTAGTCGATCGCCTTGGTTAACACTTAACCGAGTCACGCATGGCCATGCTTTCCGAATCATATCTTCCGAGAGGGCCCAAAGAATATCTCTCCAGACGGAGGGGCAAAATCTCATCTCGGTTATTCACATCATGAAGCTTTATTCTCAGTCGACCGAACTCCGCCTTTATAACTGCCCAGTGACGGAACAACGTTTGACAGAACCTAAGTCAGCGATCCTCAACTCGGACTGTGCAATAACCTCAGTCTAAGGATTACATTGATTGAGACATGCAAATGACGACTTGTCCGTTGCATCTCAATATGGGTCAGTCCGACTCGCTAAACTCTTTAGCCGAGTCCGTGTAAGTCGGAATAGCATCTCTATACCCATGACAAGTGGAACCGAGTCATCAGCCGACTTTCACATCAGTCTAAGTTGCGTGTCCAGCACAACCTCAACGACCAAGGACAGTTAGTATAAACATGTATATATAGTTCCACAATCGAATCACATATTCAATGATATATATCAGTAGTTCATACATGGACAATAACTTTATGAATACATTGGAAATAACATCATACATGATTGCCTCTAGGGCATATTCCCAACAGAGCTCGTTGGGAACCCCAAGAGGAAGGTATGATGAGCACAACAGCAAGTTTCCCTCAGTTATCAAACCAAGGTTTAATCGAACCAGTAGGAGCAAGGAAACACCCCAAAGGTGTTGCTAGCTGAGTCTTGGTAGGGCGCACTACCGGTGCTAGTAGCAACGTGGAGACCTGCACAACACAACCACAGAACTCTGTCCCCAACTTATGATGAGGTTGTCAGTCTCACTGTGTTTTGCTGAAAACAAAGGATTAACCGTATCGAATGGAAAGAAGTAATAGTTTGCAGAAAGTAAACACAAAGCAGTAAACAGTTTGTAGATTGTATGTAAAAGAAAAGGACCGGGGTCCATAGTTCACTAGAGGTGGCTCTCCTTAGATAGATAACATGCTTTGTGAACAAATTACAGCGGGGCAATTGACAAACATCGAGAAAGCAATACATGCATATACTAATCATCTTGACTCCTTTGAGACTTGATTGGGCATTACAACATTATACATAGACCGCCATCCAACTGCATCTATGACTAATAATCCACCTTCAGGTTATCATCCGAACCCTCCAAAGATTAAGTTGCAAGCAACAGATTATTGCTTTACAAACTACGTGTAAAGTAAACAATACGATTGTTCTATGAACAAAGTATTGTTGTTTTCTCCCTAGTAGCAACAACACATCTAGTACCTTAGAGATTTATGTCACTTCCCCAGATTACCAGAGGCATGAACCCACTATCGAGCATAAATACTAACTCTTGGAGTTGCTAGCATCTACTTGGCCAAGATAGCTACTAACAACGGAAAGCATGCAAGATCACAAATAACAAAGACATGATAGAATCAATAATCAATCTGAAATAGCATCTCAATATCCATCGGATCCCCACAAATACAACATGCAGAATTACAAATAGATGATCTTGATCATGAACGGAGCTCACAAGATCTAAACATGAAAGCACAAAGGAGGAGAACCAGCCATCTAGCTACTACATGGATCCGTAGTCCAAGGATGAACTACTCACGCATCACACCGGAGGCTTGCATGGTGATGAAGAAGGCCTCCAGGGAGAATTCCCCTCTCCGGCAGGGTGCCGGGAAGAGCTTCAGATCCCTCCCGGTCTAGGGATGGAGATGATGGCGGCTACAGACTCTTTCATGGATTTTTGATCAGGTACTTAGGGTTTTCGTCCCAAGGGCATCTTATAGGCGGAAGGAGAGGCTGAGGGGGTGCCTGGACTGGCCACACCACCCCCTGGCGCAGCCAGGCCTGACCCACGCGGCCAGGTGGTGTGGTGGCCCCCTGGCTCCTCTCTGTCTCTTATTCTGGCATCTGATGACTTCCGGAAAAATAGGCACTTTGGCTTTTGTCCCATCCAATTCCGAGAATATTCATTTTCTGACTTTCCTAGAACCAAAAACAACAGAAAACAGGCAGCTGGCACTGTGGCTCTTATTAATAGGTTAGTCCAAGAAATCATATGAAAAGTACTCCAAAGTGTGGGCAAAACACAAAAAAGTGGATAAAACCAAGCATGGAACATCAAAAATTATAGATACATTTGCAATGTATCAATGACCTGGGCGACATCTAGTTCAACCAACACATTTGAGATGTGTCACGAACCGGTGGAACTCCATTGTTTCCGCGTCGCCCCTCATTACGCAAGTCCTGACTTGTGCTTGGTAGCTTGGGGGAAGCAACCTCAGCACAACACCGTTTGCAAAAGAGCCCGTCATCCAGCTATCCAGGAAGTATGCAGGCCTCATGTACACATCATGCATGCGCTCCAAGTGGTCGTCCAGTGATGAGTTCTCATCCATCTTAATGGAGAGGAAGTCTCCCATCAGCTCATGCTCCCATATGCGCACTTGTTCCACGAAATGTGTCCTAAGCTGTAGCATCACTGAACGAGGGTCGACATCACCCACGGAAGGCCACAGCTCATCCACCATTCCGAAACGCATAGTAAATGAAATGAAGGAGGCCATCTCACGATGGAGATAGCGGTCTTTCTGCTGCTCTGGGGTCTCTAGGTCAATGGGCTGATCCAAATCCATCCCATCGAGTATGTAGTCGACCACGTCGTTCTTGCTAAGGAGAACGTGGAGACGCGCAACCCATATAGACAAGTTTGATCCATCTAATCTGAGCTTCTCTCCTTCTAACCAATCAATTGTCAACACGAAAGGTGCCATCTACATTTATAATTGCAAAAAGGAATTTAGACTAAGTTTATAATTAAATGAGTTAATAATAACTCCACTCAGAAACGCCTATCCCCAGAAGGGTTCCTAGTGATAACACGACCCCCATCAGCCACATCTCCCCTGATCGTCACGGCCATCAATGTGGGTTCAAGGGTGGATGCTAAACGTCGGTCACATCATTCATGCGACTCGTGCTCGATCTTTCGACCATCCGTGTTCTGAGGCCATGTCTGTACATGCTAGGCTCGCCAACTCAACCTTAGTGTATTCGCTGTGCAACATGGCTTACACCCACTGTATGTGAACGTAGATATGTCTGACACCCGATCATCACGGCATGCCTCATACCGAAGAACTTTCTTGGTGGTGCACACTTAAGGGGGAACACAATTGTTGGTAATTTTAATAGGGACCATCTTATTAGGCTACCATTGAGTATCTAATACTAGCACACAATAAGATATACAAACAATAACATTGAATGTAAATGCTATGTGATATGGTCCTTCACGTCGCTTTCTCCATCCGTCGTCACCGGGTTCCGGCGTCGTAGACACCAGGGTACCGGTATCATTCCGGCGTGGTAGTCCGTCACCTCCGTGACAATCTACTACTACGTGACATAAGGTAATCACTTTACCTTTGCCACAACCATATCACAAAGCAACGCCTTCTGCAAAACAAAGTTAGACGCCTCTACTTTATCTTTGCATGTTTTACGTGGCTGAATGGGCTTTCGCACAAGAACCGTTCTTACCTAGGGACTTTCAGCACAACGCTGATCGAGTAGTTGTCTCTACTACACCCCTTTCGGGGCCCTCCGTTGCAAATGGTATATCAACTAATGCGAGAGAGACAGACACCCCCCTAAGCCACTTTATATGGTACAAGCCGTATGTCAAGCGTGGACCAGTCTCGTGAATGAACGCGTAAAGTCGGTTAGGGGCCGCTTCATCAAGCATTGCTGCGGTATACACAAGTACACGTGGGAGGGTAACAACTAAAAGATCAACGCCCACACGCTACATCTCGTGTGTTCTACTCGTACTAGCATTACTACACATAGATCTAGCTCTGATACCACTGTAGGGGTTCCGCGTATGAAAACAATAAATTTTATTCTACGCTCCTGAACCCCTGAAGCTGCTAGGACCTATCTATTAGTAATATAGTAATGGGAGGGGCTTTTTGTGAACTTACCCTTGAAGACCGAAAAGCGTTGTCAACGCTCAGGAGAGCGTGGTTGATGTAGACGAGCCGAAGCCGACCTCAAGGTCGTGATGAAGTCCTTGCGCTCCTTTGGCTCCAATGACTTGAGTGCCTCAAGTGCGACACCTCGCGGGGAGTTACACACGTCCGATGCCTGATGATGACTCCCGCTTCCCCGATCCAGCAGCAGTTGCGGAAGTAGAGCTCCCGGATCCGAATCCCGCAGCGCGACGGCGCTCCGCGGTGAAGATGTCTCTCGTTCGTGCAGTCCAGACTTGGGACCACGGTCACATGAGAGAGAGGAGGGAGAGAGAAAATATCAATTAGAGGTCCTCCCAAAAGTGAGAAGACCTTTATTGATTATTGGTGTATTTAATTTGGCCAACTACCCCCACTATATATAGGGGGAGGGGAAGTACTACCTCCTTCAAAGTCCCGGGTGGGACTAAAGGAGAGGAGGGGGAGGCCGCCGGCCAGCCCCTAGTGGGCCCCGCACGGGGGGCTAGGCCCAGCCGGCCAGCCCCCTTGCCCCTTGTCCCTCTCTCCTTTCCCCTAATGGGCCCTTTCCCTTCGGAAATTGGCCCATTAAGCCTTTGACCATTTTAATTGATTTTTCTCTTTATTAAATAATTATGAATAAATGATTAAATCAACATTTAACATTCATTCACACATTATTCAATCTTCGTGGCCATGGAACACCTTCCACCTCCACTCCGGACATCCTCTGAACTTACCGAAACCCTTCCGGTTTTCTCTCTACAACTCTTCGGTGATTCTACCGATCCTATAAACACTCTCTAAGCATCATCAAGCCCTTAAGCGTGATACCCCATGGTTCGGGAACACTCCAGACATGGTCGGGACACTCCTGCACCAATGATCGACAGAGGGACCTGGATGGCCATGTGACCCCTGTGTGTTCCACGAAGATCTTTCGTCGTTTGAACCGGGACAGTCGTGTCTTATTCCCTTTGTCACTCGATACCTGCATTGCCCGAGATCTGATCAATGACATCACCATGTCGTGTTCAATCTCGTTACTGAACAATGCTACTTGACTCGTTCCGACAAGTGATATCCCCGTGATCAAATCACATGTTGCGCAGCTATTGGATATAACTTCTCCGAGTGGGCCCTTGAGTATCTTCCCGTCACATGGATGGACAAATCCCGCTCTTGACATATATTGCCTCTACGGCTTCCTCCGAATACCTGAACACACCTTTATAACCATCATATTACCAGATGGCGTTTGATGATATCTAAGCACTCTTGGGAGACAGTGATTGATATAGCCTCACGGTCTAAGGAATAGTCTACGAGGATCCATTTCTAATCATCATAACTTGAACTTCGTGACATGATCGGGTCATGATGTTTAGGTTGGGTATTGGTTCATCATCTCATTCTTCGAGTGAGATGACTCCATTTCCAACTGGCATAAATGCCACATGATGAGGAAACATGATCATCTGTTGACCAATGAACCAGTGACTAGAGTTTCATTGGGAACCCCTGGTTGTTTGTATATCACACGTGTATTGATGTTTCCACTCAATACAGTTATAGCATGATATAAAACTTAATCATAAACTATATGAAATATGATAATAGTCCTTACTAATATTTGTCTCTAGGGCATATTTCCAACATGATCATGGTGTGATCAATACTGCTCATCATCCTCATACTCAATTCCATCCTCCTCAACCGCATCCTCTTCCTCGGACTCGAACTCCTCTTCCTCAAGATCTCTCATGTTTACTCTTCACTACAACACGGATCCTAGGCACTAGCGCTTATAGACGCCAAGGCACAGTCTTAGTCGCCGGGCTCGTGCTGACGTGGCAAAAAAAGCCGTCAGAGATAACTGCGTCGGGGATTATGAAACGGTGGCAGATTTTTTGGCGCAGCACAACGTGATCCGCCAAGCTAGCGCTTCCGCGGCAGCAATGCGTTTATGCCATGTACAGCGGCACTGCGTGCATGCTATGGCAGCTGTGAGACTACGACACAAAGATACTGCCTGGTCTGGTATATGTCGACGGATGCGTTAGTGCATAGCAATATAATTAAATTTATAATTAATCTAGAATGTTTTGTATATAGATCACATATAGAAAAACATAGAAAACTCATAATATACAGAAAATCATATCACACGGAAGTGATACACATATATAGTTCAGATGCAAGTTTGTCACCCCAATCTAGTTCACATACATCTCTAAAAAAACTAACTAACTTAGATTTTATGCACTGTCATGACCAAATAGCCCTCCTTTTCTTTAAACTCTAAGGCACAAGCATCTCCTTCATGCAGCTTCTTTTGAACAACACAATGTTTCCAATTTGAAGTCAAGATGATAGTGTCGTCATTTCCATGCTTCACATGAACTTCTTCAATGGTCTCATTGCCACCATGATCTTCATGAATGTGAGGAATAAGAAACATGCGAGCAAATGGGCATGAAAAGTACTGCATATGAAGGAAGAAACAATATAATTATGGTTGTGGTAAGTACGAACACCAATAGGAAGAAAGAAACAACTACTGATTATGGTAAGAAAGCTATTATATTTCCTTTGGAGATGTTGCTCTTGTTCATGGTGCAAATGTATTAAGGGAGTGTTGGCTTGTATCTTGTGACTATCCTCCTTAGGTTTCTCCTTCTTCATCTAGTCATGTAGATAGCATTGCCAAAGCTATAGAGAAGGTTGTTGACGAGGGTTTAACTCATCAATGCCCATTGTTATGGACTTGGGTTTTGAAGAAGGAGGGAGCACTGGAGGCATCAGTCGGCTAGCAAACAAGCACACAGGGACGCAAGGTTTACCTGCTTGTCTGCTCTTGGAATTAACGAAGGAATCAAAGATTACAGGGACGCGCAGATGCAATCTGGCGAGAGTTGTGGAAACTAGGGTTGCGTGTGTCCTACTCGCCGCCCCCTCCTAGCCTTTATATAGATAGGCTAGGTCCTGGGTAGCAGGTCGAGTCGGTTATAGATTAGGGTTTTTCCCTTTGAACTTTCTATCTTAAGCTTCTTCTTGTCTCGCAAGCAATCGAGAGTTTGTGGGCCACTCGAATGACCACTCGAGGTACCCTATCACGAACCAAACAGAAGCAAAATAAGGGGATGAAGATACACTGACGAAAGGTCTGGATACATTCAAACATAAACAAAGTCTTGACTAGGGTACCGCCATGAAAGCATTGTCTCATGGACACAAGAGGTCAGACACTAGAGATATTACATATAAAACTAAGGAGCAGTGTGTTTCTTCAACTTCGACTTCGGCCTCGGGGGCTTCATCACATCTGTGGTAGTTTCTGACGCCACGGACTTGCCGGCGGTACCCCCAGACACCGCAGCCTTCGTAGCTTTCACTTGATGCCGCTCCTCGGAGTACTTGGTGAGTGTCTCGATAAGCTGGGGACCATAATTTTTGCATTTACCAGCAAAGGGAGCAAATACTACATGTTGGCCTCCAGCGTCGACAGGCATCGCCTTAGAGATAGTGGCAGGATCCATCTCTACACCATGAGACTGCACCATTGCGAGTGCCATGGTGGCGCCGATGGAGTGCTGCGAGTTCTTGAAGTCAGAAGGGATTCCTCCAGTCAGAGACTCCACCAAGTCGCCGAGATTGTCAATCATCCCGGCCTTGGGATTTAAATCCTCACGGATGCGACTGAGAACATCCTTGGCCTTCCCCAGCGTCTCCTGGAGGGATACACTGAGGTCCTCGACTACAGCGATGGCACCAGCCAAAGCATCCATGCGGCACAGAGATTGAGCATCAAAACACAAGCCGCTGGCATCTGCATACACAAAAGCATTAGTACATCAATCACACGTCAAAGTACAGAAGAGCAAGGCATATCCAGATGAAAATTCATACCTGAGAGGGACTTGGCAATCGAGAGAAGCTGCTCCTCGAACATCGTTTCCCTCTCAGTAGTTGAGGCAAGGAGATCCTTCTCTCGCTTCCGCGACTCCTCCAAGGTTGCGACTGCCTCGTCATGATTCTTCGTTGCCGCGGCCAATGTCTTCTCCAATGCAACAGCATGGCAAAGTAATTCATTGTGCTCAGCTGCAACATACAGAGAGTGTTACCAAATCGAATCAATAATATTCGCAAAAGACAAAGACAAAGTCAACACTTACTTTCGACAATGTGATGGCGATTGTCCAGTCGCGCATGCTGTCGACCCATGTTAAGGACCTGCTCCGCCAGGCGGGCGGCTTCCTTCACGATGAGCTGCATCAGAGACATTTAAAAGTTCAAGTAAAGCACACCAAGAATAAATTCGACTGCCAACTACAAGATACTTACATGATCCTCCACAGACTCCGAGGAAGGCTGTTGCACAGTCATCCGGGTAACCATCTGATGCTCCCCAGCATGCAGGGAACTCAATGAATTATGCCCGTAGTGGGCCGCCAATGGAGGAGAAGGAGACCGCGAATCCACCTTCTTGGACTTGGAGTCCGTGACTCCGGACTCCTTAAAAAATTGGACGTCGTCAGAAGACGACGTCGCCACTTGACTGAAATACAAAATCAAGAAAAATCTTCAAGACAGATGACAACTCAAAGAAGAAACCAAAACGAAGTCGTAAATACAGAACTTACCAGTCAAATCTATCAAGATCGAAGGACTGCTCCTCCGACTCCGACGATTCTTTTGGCAGTTGAAGCTTCTTTCGGGCAGGAGGAGCCATAGAGCGCACAGGAACGGCGGGATAGGCTCCTCGGCACCAATAGATGGGCCTTCTGGAGTCGAAGGAGACGAAGCATCCGAATCCTCGCTGCGAGAATGCTTGCGAGTGTCCGGATCACTGGACTCGGGGGCTCCCTCCTCTTCAAGTGGGACGGTCGATTCTGACTCGTCCTCTTCATCCATTTCGCGAGGAATAACCCCCTCAGGAAGAGGGGGCAAACTGGGAGACACCTTCCAATCCTGCATTCAGAAAACAATTCATTATACATCAAGCAATTAACGCCAATCGACAAATAAAGCTACTTCGTAGCACAAATCTACCTCAGGAGGAGGGTTAGAGGCGTCGAAGGGAGGCACGACTGGTTCACTTGGGAGAACCTCTTTGGTGGTATATTTTGTCACCAGTCGCAACCTCTTATCTACTTCACCCGCGGAAATGCCATCGATAGATACGCGAGTGGCATCATCCGCACCAGCCCATTGGAACATGGGGTGGACTCTAGCCTGCAGAGGCTGGATGCGACGGTGCAACCATGTGCGAATGAGGGATGCGCCTCCCTCTTATTTACCCATGCGGCTCTCGAGGTCGCAGACGCGCTTGTACAACACTTCCGTCTCCTCGGACTCGCCAGGCATCACCACATTCTTCCAAGAACGCCTCCTCTTGCACGGTGTCGCGGGATCGAATGGCGCGAGTCGGTAGTGCTCTCCATCGGCCTTCTGGTTGCGGATGTAGAACCACTTGTCTCTCCACCCTTGGACGGACGCCATGAGCTTGGTAGCGAAATATGTGGTGGAGGAGTTGACATGGATTCCGCAGCCTCCTATGCCATAGACTACGGAACCAGATGCTGACTGGCGCTTCAGCTTGAAAATCCTCTTAAAGAGGCCAAAGTGTGGATCGACTCCGAGCCAGCACTCGCAAAGAGTAATATAGCAGGCGATGTGGACGATAGAATTTGGGGACAGCTGATGCAGCTGGAGCCCGTAGAAACAAAGGAGGCCCCTGAAGAAAGGATGCAGGGGCAGAGAAAGACCGTGGATGATGAACGCAAAGAACATCACCCGAAAACTAGCAGGAGGACAAAGAATTACCTCGTCACCTGGCACTCGTGACTCATCCTCCACGGGTGACAGAACTCCATCTTGACGCAGGAGACGCAGCTCGGAGGACTTGATAATGGATGCGCGCCATGCACCATTGGTGACGCGGGTACCCGCGCCCTTCTTCTTCCCAGCGCCGGCGGCGCTGGTGCCCATGGTGGCGGAGCCTACCTTCTTCTTGGCGGTGGCAATGGTGGCGGCGGACTCAGCGGTGGCGCCTCCCTTCTTTTTGCCCATCTTGCGATGACGGTGCGAGCGGAGGAAGTAGCTCGGGAAGACGCGGAGTTGGTCCAGCGCGACGAAGAGGATGAGCTCTAGGAAGCAGAGAGCAGCAGCAATGGCAATGGAAGCACAAGCAGAGAAAGGGCAGATGGGAAAATTACTGCAGTTGTGCTACTACTTAACCCCCTTGCGGATGCCATCCAATGGCCAGCAGAAACCCTACTGGACGCGTGGCGCATATTGCTGTCGACACGTGGAGAGGCCAAAACATGAACCGTCCCCCACTATCTCCATTACGCGCGAAAATCAAGGAGACGCAGTTAAAACGAAATATTACGCACGCCCGGTCAAATCAAAGTCAGAAAGTTGGACCCACCGCTCGTCACGTCCCGTCAAATCCGCTCACGCGGGCAACTGAGGTCATCACATCGTCAGCACTGATATCATCAAGAGGAGCATCAGAAGATTTTGCCTATTAAGTTCTTACTTGAGTCTTCGACTCCACCAAGCACTCGGGGGCTACTCCCATAGGGAGCGCTGATCGCGCACCCTATGATTCATTTTTATGCAGGAATTTGAACATTAAAAGCATACCCACCACTCGAATCTACGATTCGATTATGGATCATGGGTTACTCCCATAGGGAGTGCCGGAAGCAAGTTCGACTAAAACAAAAGACGACAGCAGTCGCAAAAGCTCTTTAGTCCCCGCCTGAGTCTTCGACTCAACCAGGCACTCGAGGGCTACTCCCATAGGGAGCGCTGGTCGCGCACCCTATGATTATTTTTCCTTACACAACGTACTGTGTGTTGATAACATCCACATTTGAATGCCATGGCGATTCCGCCTCATATTTTCCCTACAAAGATATTACGTCTCCTGGGTTACCCGAATCATCTCCGCGATGACAAAAGTTCGGATGCCGCTTTTACAGCGTGAAGGTAAGACCTGAATAAGGCCTGGCAACGCATCCGTGCCTACAGGTACGACGAACATACCTTGACGGACGCGTCGAGTGCTCACACCCATACACTGGAATTCAACTCCTATAAGACCTCCGTGGCCTGAGTCGAATTACGCTAGCACTTCTCTGAATTCGAGTCCGAGGACTCGAGTTTGAGTAGATTGCGTTGTTTTGCCCTAAGACAGTTAACTGGTACCGATACATCGCCTAAATGAGGCATGCACATTAACGATCCCTATGACAAGAACTAAACACTCGAAAAATACTCAATCATGCACTTGAAAGGCTTCATAAAGTCCCCAGTCGAATCTACGATTCCACTGGACACTCGGGGGCTATTCACATGGGTATACCCTGCAGGTACTCGAGTTCGGTATATACGGTCCGGATACGGCGGAAGCCCACGGCGTTGCCAAGGCCCAATATAGGGTATACCCTATAGGTACTCGAGTTTGGTATATACGGTCCGGATACGGTGGAAGCCCACGGCGTTGCCAATGCCCAATATAGAATTTGAGTGGCCCACGGACTCTTGATTTCTATATTGGGCCTTGGCAATGCCATGGGCTTCCGCCGTATCCGGACCGTATATACCGAACTCGAGTACCTGTAGGGTATACCCATGTCAGTTGTACTTATCTACAACTCGGGCATCTGATCCTAAAATGAACTTATATTACTCCATACACATGCATGCATGTTATTGATCTAGTGTCCCCACTGTACCTCGCATGGTAGAGGGCACGGCCAGACAAGATCTAGGTACCTTGTTAGGGTTGTTCTCCACATTAGACATTCTTAACCTATAGAGTCCAACAACGCTACCTTATTCTCTTAGAACAAAAATTCCTAACATATAGAGACCATTCAGATCAACGGGAGGTACCAGGGAGGACGCCGGAGCGGTTCACGTGGCTGTGGTTGAGGGTGCCGGAGCGGTTCGTGTGGCCACGGTCGAGGGCGTCAAAATGGTTCCCATAGCCGCGGTCAAGGGCGTCGGAGAGGTGATGGGCGAAACTAATATCTAGAGGTGGGGAGTGATAGTGAGATCTGAAGCTGGGCGATTTCTTTCGGATAAGGTTGAGATCTAAAACTTGGTGGGCTTGGTCGTTTTAGCCTATTAAATAAGATAGGTAGACAATAATAACAAAAGGAAATAAAGTATTTATACTTAGATAATAATTGTACAATACATATCTGACAAAACACATGAATTACTACTCAATTATAGAAAACATGTTCAAACTAATCCTCCTCAATAGACTTAGCGAAGGTAACAGACTCTGTGTCGTCATCCAGCATGTCCTCCACATCATCAGTTTGAACTATCCGTCTCATTCTAGTAATGACATCGAGTATCTAGTAGGAGATCTCATGGCACTCCTTCTACTCATAGAGAAACTTGTCTGCCTCTTGTTGAGCTCCATTGTTCATTTCCTCAATATGGAACATCTTTCGTTGCTGGCGCAACACTTGCTTATGTTTAACTCGATTACAGAGATATCGCAACATCCGCTGAAGGTAGATAGACTTGTGCTCCCGTTCAACCCATAACAATGGCACTACAGTTAGGAACCTCCTAACCGCATCCAAGGAACATGTTGCTGGTGTGATGGGTCCATCGACGGTCATACATACCTCTATGATGCGGTGGAAGGCCGCACACGCACTGAAGTTGTGTAGTCGTCTCAAACCAATTCCATTGTGGGTCGACATTAATAGAATCAGGAGGAAATCCAGGCAGAATCTGCGAGACGAGTGATGAAATGTGAAGAAATGAGATTTCCCTCCAAAGGTGAAAACATAGATCGATCTCGATCAAGAAACCCAAAATATCTGCCTAAATCAAAAGTAAAATCCAGAAAAAGGCTTATGTCCATCTCGCAGTCGATCTTTGTAGCGCATGTCTAGCTCTCGTCAGATTCGCCTTGCCAGCGGCTAAAGCTTTCGTATAGAGAGAGGGTGAAGATAAGTGGGGTCAGAGTGGGGAGACGATGAAGAGTACGGAAGAGATACTTTATAATCGCCCGGTCGACTCTTGCCTTCCGTGGTGGGGCTCGGTGGTCAGTGGGACGGGGTTAACCTGCTAGTCTAGATGGGCCCACTATGCAGCTCGCTAATAATCTACAACGCTAATGAATGTGCTTGCTCCTAGTCAACCACATCAATAAACAGCGTCGCACTTGCCTACTACCTACCGCGACACAATTTAGTGTCGGTATCAGTAATACCACGGTGTAAAAATTTGTGCCGCCCTCGATTGCCGCCGCGACAGCCCATCCATCGCGCATCCAACTATTGCAAGTACTTCTCGCTTGTGCCGCCCCAAAAATCCGCCGGGTATGGGGGTATTTTTGTAGTGCTTGTACTCCTATGACTTTGGAGCTACTCTTGTGTTCCCCAATGCTTGCTGCACACCTTGATGTCCATCCTCCTCATCTCTAAAAATAACCAATGCATGATCATCCCCTCCTTCAAAGAACCATCCTTGAGCTTCAGAAGCATCGGTGCTTAGAAGAGAATCGACTTTCTTGCTCTCCATCAACATTTGTCTCTTGGACAACATCCTTTGATTAAGTATGTAGACCATAAAAGTCACACTTTATTTTGCTCCGGTGCTAATATGGCCACAAAATTCACATTTTATCTTGGTCTTATTATTTGCATCAAAATACTTGCCATACTTCCATCCAACATCATTGGAGTTGCCCCTCAATGCAAATGTTGCTTCCTCGGGGTGGGGCACAATCCCTTCACCATCAATGTCCATGACACAGTGCCTACAACAAACATCCAAAGACTAAGCCCTAAATTAGTACACGACGCCTACATGTACATCAATATGCTGCAGCTAGGCTACTAAGCAACAACATCACAGCCTCACACACACGGATACACGAGCTGGGAAAGAAGGTACGAGGGATACCTGAGAGATGTGATGGCCGATGGTGATTAGGTCGAGGCCGGGCTCGATCTGGGAGCCTGGGCGAATAGGGGTGAGGGAGTCAAGAGCAATGAAGACGAGGGGGTCGAGCGGCCTGGAGGAATAGGTGGAGGGCAGCGCCAGTGGAGCTTCAACGACGGGCCGGCGGTGCGGGTGGAGCTCCAGCGGCGATAAATCAGGTGCGCTGCCACCCTCCCCTCTTTCTCTCTGTCTAGGGTTAGGCTCGGGGGTGGGGAGAGGTCAATTGGGAACCCTATTTACTTGTTTTCCCTCCCATCTGGCCCAATTTTTAAATCTCCCGCTGAGGAGCCATTGACGCTCAGGCAACACTTTTTGCCACGCTTCGCTATTTCCGCGCGCCTAAGCGAACGCTCAGCACTTAATCTGTCTCAATTACGCTCAACGCTTTTCTGTACAATTAGGGCTAAAACTGAGCGGGAGGGCACCACTTCACTCAATTTTCCTCTTAAGCGCACGCTTTTTTGAATGTTGATCCAAATCGAAAAAATTGTCCGAGGAGGAAGAATTATTGAAGAACTTCACAAAAGAACTCATGCCGGAAGACCAAGGCTCGTTCCACAAAGAACGCAAATGCGCATATATGCATCTATATCAAAACAAGGACTAAACATATGCATCGGAGTAGGATTAGAACTTACAGCAGCGACACGGGTCACGGGAGGGTCGGAGAAGGCCCGCCACGGCTTTGAATCGAAGGGTGATATCCCAAAATCGATCGTGGACTGGACGGATCGAGGGGATCCACGGCGGTGGTGAAAAGAGAGAGCGACGACCAAAGGCTGGGAAGGCATCAAGTGCGGCCGTGAGGGGAAAATGGAGCGGTGGCGGGATGGGGAACTATTCTTGGTGGCAAGAGCACACGACAATGGTGAAAACCCTAGGGAGGGGCGACTGTGCTGTCAACTCCATAAGATTCCCTTCCATTCGTGTCCTGAATGTTCAGCGCGTGTATTTTCTGTGCGCAATCTAGGAAGCGACAAATCAAGCCACTCGAATGGAGTATATTTGGGGTTCCGAGCCGAATGCGGTAGCCCATGAAAACTTTTGAGGATCAGGCACTTTTACGGTATCTGACGTTGTTCGCTTTTTCAGAAAAAACCCCACAAACTGGTGGTTATTTTACAGGTTTGGGGGTTATGCGGTTTCTTCGAGTTAGAAGTGCTCCAAGGACATGTACAATGGTACATAAGGCTCTCTTAGCCTTCCACATCACCTAGAGATAGCAATACATATAAGTTATACAATGAATTATATCTCTTACTGACGTGTCTAATAACTAATGAGAATGATTTAATTTTCAGCAGGAAATTATATTGCTAAGATAAGCCACGTGTACAATGGAGAAAATAACCTTAGGTAAGGAAAGACAAACAAATCCTTCTCCTCCAACTAAGCAAATATTTGATGTGGCGGGTCTAAGGAAAGGAAAACGATAGTTCCCTCGAGGGATGGATTTGTTCAATCCCTCGGGTGCTCTCTCCACGTCGTTCTCTCACAGCCGCCCGTCCCCAAGCAGGCCCCGCCCTTCTTCTTATCTCTTTATCCCCTTCTCTTCTCTCCCATCTACGCGACCTCCGCATCGTCCTTGTCTCGTCCTCTCCCCATTCTCCGGCTATCTCCCCGTCCAGGCCTCAAGGTATCGTCGGCGCTGCTCCTTCTAGGGGTTCGACGCCGCCCAAGGTCCATCGGCACCCAATTGTGGTCCTGCCCGCCTCGGTGTAGAGATGTCCATGTGCGCCTGTGCTGATGCTACTGTCGCATGTGGATGTGCTTCCCGCGCCGGTGGTGGTCCTGCCCACCTTGTGTAGCGCTATCCGCGCTGATGGTGATGCTGCCGCGAGCACGTGCTGTTGACGCCGGTGGTGGTGCTGCCCGCGCCTGTGCTGGTGTGGGCATGGATACTGCTACAAGGGGTGGCCGCGCTTTGCTACAAGGAGCGGCCATGACGAGGGGTGACCTCGACAATGCCTATTATTATGGACTTGGGTTGATGGGAAGGGAGAGTGCTGGTGATTTTGTCGGCTTATTAGACAAACAAGGATAGCGAGATTAACTCGAGTTCAGGTCCTCGTAGAGGAAACCCTACTCATGCCTGTTTGATCTTTATTGATGGAGATTTACAAAGTCGTCGAGTTACTAGATGCAATCTAGCTTCACGCGCGGGTTGCTAAGACAATAACACGACACCCTCTTTGTCGGCTCCTCCCAGCCCTTATATGAGGGGTTGGGTGCCAGAGTCCCCGACGAGTCGAATTACAACTTGAATACGAATTCTACGACTATGCCGGTTTACAGTTTTTGGCTTCTTCCTTGATCATGACGTCTGGTTCCTGGGCTGCGGATGTTCCCAGGACTCTTCGTCACTTGTGGGTTTTACGAGCCCTAGTTTAGATACGTAATAGGTATACCAATAGTAGGAATCCGATAAACCATGCATATGTTAGGTCAGGCTTGCTACAAGAGGCGGTCAGCCTTGCTACACGGGCAGCCGGGCTTCGCTACCGGCGGTTAGTGGCACTGCTACGAGCGGCGGGCGGTGGAGGATGCTTCTACAACCAGCGGGGTGGTGTTTGTTACACGCGGTAGCGGAGGTTTCTATAAGAGGCGGATGCTGCTACTACAAGTGTCATCGACGGTGTTTCCCCTGCTGCAACCGCATCTTCTCCGGTGATGGCGCCTTTTTTTGCTACAAGAGGTGTACGGCTCTGCTACAAGGGGTGTTCGCTGTGCTAGTGCTGCAAGCTTCTTCTCTGGTGTCTTCTTAGAGTGCTACGATGTTTTAGGTGTGAAGTTGTTTTTTGCTATTTTCGTACATTTTTTTGCTACCACAATTTTGTGTGTTAGCTATAATAGCGCAAAATGTTTTGCTACATGGCAAATGTCCCTGGGCAAGTCGTGCTTGCTATATATATATATATATATATATATATATATATATATATATATATAGAGGTAGTATCTATCATACCGAAGAGTATGTACGCGTAGTATGAAGTATTATAAGACTATTTAGTAGTATATATACTACTTTTGAGGTAGTATGTATAAGTTTTTTACATACTCTTATTTTATGTACAAATATGAAGGGTATTTTGAAAATATAGTGCAAACTATGGCTCCGCTTGTATTTTTTCCACGTAACTTGATTTGAAGTATCTTAGATGTAGTATATGAACATACTCAAACCGATAAAGTATCACCTATACTTTCGTATGGGAGTATATAAGACATGGGTGTAACTACACCCGGGAGTAAGAAGGATTTTTCATATATATATATATATATATATATATATATATATATATATATATATTACTACCACATTTTTTATGTTTTTTATGTTTTGCTATAGCGTAATTTTTTCTACGAGGTCTCTAGTGATATTTTCAGGTGAAGTCGGTTTTGCTATATTATGACTTCTATTTTTATTACAAAATCTCCGGGAAGAACTTGCTTTTTTATTGTTTTTTTTATTAAATTATTTTTACAAAACGAGACAATTTGTAACAAAAACTGGTCGTTTATAGCAAAACGGGATTGAAGCCTGACGGTCTGGGGAGGCGGTGGATCGGTTGCAATGATCTGCGCGAGGGACGCCTAGCGCTGCCCGCTGCCGTCACCCGCAGTGTACATGCCCTACAAGCCGCCTGCCTCTCGATCAAGATCGGAATTGCTGTCGGATTGCAGCAGCGCCAAGTCGCCCCGACGAGCGCATTGCACAGACGACCGGCGGGTGGGTTGAGCAGGCGCGGTTCCCGTGGAGGGGTGCCGGCCCGTCCTCGCTGCTCAACGAAACGCCCCCACGCGAATGCACGGGCAGTGCTCGACGATATGCTCCCGGTCCAGACGGGTGCACGGCGGCTGCCAGTGGTCGACGGAGCGTGTGAAAGAGACCGACAGTCCCGGCAACGGCCATCACGTGCCTTTCTCACATCCACACAGCTCGCTCGGCAGGTGCCACAGCTGCGCCGCGGGGCAAGCGCCCGCCGAGTACTCGACGAAATGCCGCTGTCGCGAACGCACGGCTACTGCTTCCGCGGCATGCTCCAGGTCCAGATGCACGACCAGTGGTGGACCAAACGTGCACCGGAAACGATCCTCGCTCGGCAGGTGCAGCAGGAGGTATTTCCTCAAATTATATTGCAGTGGCCTGTCGACCGGATTCGCAGGCTCAGTTTGCTCGACGGAGCAGGGATAGAGGGTGCCTCACACTGTCGAGGATTCAATGTCGAGCGTTATCCTCTTCTGCCCGTTGATATACTTACTCGGTAATAGCACTGCTGGGTATTGGCATGTTAAAACCAATGGAGCCATGCCATTGCAGAACTCATTCTTCTCTTCGCACATCTCCTTTCAAGCTGTTTGGACTTCACCGGCATCGGACTATGGGCTAAGTAACGTGTAATGGTTCAGCGCCTAGCGTGCAGTTCTCCATCCCTATCGGAGATCCTTAATGCCGAAGATGGTCGAAGCACTTACTTGGGCGCAAAGTTTGTTCTGCTCATCATCGCCGAACAACATTGGTAGTACAAGGAAGACGATCGGAGATTCAGAAATGTATGAAGAACCTACACAAGGTAACAAAATGTTTACTTTTGTACTTCATTGCAAGTATAGCAAGATCTGACTGCTGCTTATATTTCAAACTATCATCAGAACTTGCGGGACCAGATTACATTTTATACGAAGGGATGAACTCCTGCCTGCCTGCCTGCCTGCAGGTACTTATTCACCAATCACCACCGATCACTTACTTCTTTGCTTGCCCTTAAGCTAGATCTACTCATAGGAGTGCAATGGCCTGGGGGCCAGCATCTTTTGGCTGCTGATCTTTGCGCCCAGCTGAGCTGCTTATAGATTGTCATTTATGTTGCGATGATGGTGCTGGCCGCTTGGACATGAACACTTTTTTTTTTCCATTGACGGAAAGTCGGAAATTTTCCGTTATATTCTTTTGCCCTGGTCACGAATAACGAATTAATGGTAAACAGAGAAATAAGAAAAATCTAGCGGTTGGTGTCTATTCCAAATTTAGGATCCAGGCACAGAAAGGAAGACCTGAGGTTGGGAAGTCTTCCAAGGCTTCTACATGTGGTGTAAGTTCTGGTTGGTGGCTACGAAAACCCAAACCGGTCTGTGTCCTCTGGCTGGTCTGGCACATCAGTGGTACTATTTATTAACAGTTTTTCCCCTGCAATAATGCAACTTGGGATCTTTTCTTTCTTTGGATAAGAAGAAGGGGACGAATAGTGCACTGTATCTAACATGTGTCTGGCACTGTCAGTACTCACAGAGCACTCCAACAACCTCTGTGGCAGTACTACAATAAAATAGTCATCAAATGGAACTAAAAATAGCTAGAGGATCAGAAGCAGGGCATGCACATCATCTATGTTTTATATCTCTGGAAAGAGAGTTGTTAATTAACCAGTAGCTCATTTCCCTTTTCATCAAGTTCATGGTACATGAAGGCATTTCTTCGGAAAGAAGAAGTTATGGTACAACATTAGTTAGCCCTTAAATTCTGCTATAATTATCTTACATGGCGATATCAAAATCTTGTTATTTTTTCCAATAGATATTGTTGAAGCGCCAGTCATGGCCTCAAGACAAGACCCCAGGGCAGGGGGGAATGGTTAGTTTAAAGGCCAAGTCTTCAGGCCCGGATCAACCAAGGAGACGAGGACAAATCTGTGTATGTTCACACCTGTTTTGACTTGAATGATCTGAGTTGAAGAAAATACTGATGAACTTCCACATCAAAGAATTGTTTTGCATATTCTTTATTCTTGACATTTTTAGTAAATGAGAGGGATATTACTAGAAGGAAGGTCGGCAGAAGGAGGAGCCGAGAGGGAATGGACTAGTAGTATTAGTAGGAAGCTTGGTAGAAAGATCATGATCTTTCTTCCCTCCTCTAGAACACTGTCCTGGATGTCTATACAAGTTTGATACACTAATTTGACAGCACATCCTCTTGCAATCTGGTGAAAAGGTGCAAAATATGAAGACACACATGCGCTGGACCCACACCTGTCTGTGCTGGCGCACTCCACAGCATTTATTTGACGAAGCTGTGAGTGAGTAGACTCCATAGGCTGAAACGGCTGCTGCTGTGCTTTGATGGAGTCTCAGCAAGAAAGTTTAGTTTCTTGCCAAAAAAAAGAAGTTTTCAGTCAGTATGAAAGGGTGTGACTCTGATGTCCACTTGTTCATCCTGTGCAGTTGCCCTCTCTGTTTCGTGGAAGGGATATAGATGAGGAGGTGTGCCCGAAGACCAACGACCAGCTACAGATGAATCTCTGAGCTGAAATCCATGGTGGACGCCGAAGATCAAACCGGCAATGGCCATATCCCTGCCGGCAACACTCCCGACGAGCAGAAGCAGCAGCAAGCACCGCCGGGAGCCGACGAGGCGGAGCTGCTGTGGAAGCTGCGCAAGTACCTTGTGCTGCTGGCCATCCTCGCCGCGGCCATCACCTACCAGGCCGGGCTGGCCCCGCCGGGCGGCTTCTGGCAGGACAACAACCACGGCCACGTCGCCGGCGACATCGTGCTGAGGACCACCTACCGCCGGCGGTACCTCGTCTTCTTCTACTGCAACACCACGGCGTTCGTGGCGTCGCTCATGGTGCTCGTCCTGCTCCTGGTGAGGGAGCTCAGCCGCAACCCCGTCTGGCTCCGGTCGCTCCAGCTCGCCATGGTCCTGGGCCTGCTCGGCCTCATGGGCGCCTTCGCCGCCGGGAGCTGCAGGGAGGTGAGGACCTCAGTCTACATCTGGGTGCTGCTGCTCGGCATCTTCGCCTACGTCGCGCTCCACGTGGTCTTCTTCCTCCATTTCGCGCCACCGTGGCTGCGCGACATCTTCTCGGGCATCCGTGCGCTCTGGAAGCAGATTCTGGGCCACGTTTTCAAGGTGCCTGAAGTAGAAAAGATAGCAGATGAGCAAGGAGGGGCAACAGACCAGCCGCAACAAGAAGAAGAGCTTGAAAGAGACCGCACCGAAGAACTTGAGAGAAACCGCAGCTCATTGCTGGTTCTCGCCACGCTGGCGGCGACGGTGACGTATTCGGCGGGGCTAAGCCCCCTGGGTGGCTTCTGGTCCGATGCCGGCAGTAACCACCTCGCCGGCGATCCGGTTCTGCGAGAGCACTACCCGCGTCGGTTCAAGGCATTCTTGATCTGCAACGCCACTGCTTTCGCTGGATCGCTTGTCATCATCATCATGATCCTCAGCCAGACGGCGGTGTCTCATGTCGTCAGGTCCAATGCTCTGCGGCTGTGCGTGCTCGTCAGCTTGTTTGGGCTTATGGGGGCATATGCTGCTGGAAGCTGCAGGGAGATCAAGACATCCATCTATGTCTTTGCTCTTGTTGCTGCAGTCTTTCTCTACCTCCTCCTTCAGTTTATCATGCCTATTGTGCCCAAGCCAGATTGCGTGGGGAACACCATCACATTTGTGAAAGAGAAGAAGAAAGAAATGCTCAAGAAGCTGAATGATTTCATCATAACCCTGCTAGAAGAGCCTGAAACAGAGCATGGATCCAACAACAAAAACAACGCACCAGGCACTGCTGTTGATGTTAAGGATGATTTTCAGAAGTTGCGCACATATCTTCTGTTGCTCGGCATCCTTGCCGCCACAGTCACCTATCAAGCCGGGCTGAATCCGCCAGGAGGTTTTTGGACAGATAACAGCGATGGGCATACTGCCGGTGATCCAATTCTGGAGGCTGTCAGTCCGAAGCGCTACAAGGCATTCTTCTACTGTAATGCCACGGCGTTCGTCGCCTCTTTGGTCATCATCATCCTACTCCAGAGTCAGTCGATTATGATGCGTGCCTTGAAGCGCTATGTGCTGCAGACAGCGATGACGCTGGTCCTCTTTGGTCTCATGGGGGCCTATGTAGCTGGAAGCAGCAGGAAGTTCTCGACATCCATATACGTGTTCGTCCTAGTCCTCCTGGTGTTTGCCTATGTGGTGCTCCATGCCCTGCTATACATGGCTCTCAACACAGGGCTGAAGAGCAGAATAGAGAAGATAGAGAATTCAACGTCCAAGTTCTTCCTCTGCCATTTTACAGGTTCTTCAGAGACTGGGGATGATGCTGATTTGCGGAAGAGGCGCAAGTTTCTGTTGTTGCTCGCGATTCTAGCAGCTTCTGTCACATACCAAGCTGGCATAAGCCCACCAGGTGGCTTTTGGACTGACAACAAGAATGGCCACCGAGCAGGCGACCCGGTGTTCCGAGATGAGTTCCGATACCGTTACAGGGTGTTCTTCTACTTCAACGCCACCGCTTTCATGGCGTCCCTGGCTGTGATTCTGTTGCTTGTCAGCAAGAGGCTGTGCCACAGAGGTCTCAAGTGCTATGCGCTGCGTGCGTGCGTGCTGGTTGATCTCATCAGCCTCATGGGTGCTTTTGCTACTGGAAGCTGCAGAAAGGTGTCAACATCTGCATATGTTATTGTTGTCGTTGTTCTAGTGTTTGTCTATGTCATGACCCAGGTGCTGGTTCTGACATTTGCAAAGGACAAGGTGTATGTCCTCCTAGAGCGGTGGTCCAGGCCTTTCAAGCGCCAAGATCCATCTGTGGATCAGAGGAATAGCATAGAGGTTACATCTGAGAATCAGAGGAATATTATGGAGCTTACATCTGTGAATCGGAGGAATAACATACAGGTTAGGGAAAAGAGCAGAGAGCACAAATGGCGAAAAGATCTGATGCTGATTGGAACACTTGCAATCACTGTCACATACCAGGCCGGTCTGCTCCCCCCAGGCGGAGCATGGCCCGATGACAGGGACAACCATTTCGCAGGTGACCCGATCCTCCATGATACCAACCTAACACGGTACAAGGCATTCTTCTATTGCAACGCCACGGCATTCATCGCCTCCATGGTCATGGTCATCCTCCTGCTGAACAACACAATAAGCAAGTACAAGAGATCTCTCCTTGCCATGAAAACTGCCATGGTACTGGTCCTGCTGGGTCTACTCGGGGCGTACGCTGCAGGCAGCTGCAGGAAGCTGAGGACATCTGCGTACATCTTCGCGCTCGTCATTGCCGTGTTCATCTACATCGTCATCCATGTCTTGTTGTCATTCGACAAGGTGGCAAGGCTAGTGAAGGAGAAGGGGGAAAAGTGGATCACATGTCGGAAGATGCCAGTTCTGATTGCAAGGGATTCAAACAATAAACCATCCGTTCAGGAACCCGAACAAGTGCTTCTCCCTCTGTAAGAGTAGTCTCATTTAGTTTTTAGCGGAAGAGTAGGCTCATTTGTGACATTAGGCCAATTTATCATGCAACAACCTCCAAAGTTTCGATCTCTGTTTTACGTTTGCTCAATGCTATTGTTAGGTGCTTCCTTTACTTTGAATGTGGGCAAAATTTACTACAGATGAGAACTGTGAGATGTGCAGTAGTTCTTTCGTAGTTAACAAGTTGTAGAATTACCTTCTGAAATTAGTTTTCTTCTTCCTTTATTATCCTCCCGTCTTGGTATCCGATTTATTTCTCTGTGCACGGCACATCGACTGTTTGGCTTATGAAGAGGCTGGGTTTATCCTCCTTCTCGAAAAGAAAACGTCAACTGTTTGGATATACATAAATGTGCAAGTGATAGGGGAACCCAGGAAAGCAGTATTTGTTACTGGTGGAGACTGCTACCCTGTCTAACTTTGCGACCATAAACAAAGTCACCAGATTGTGAGGAGCAGAACAGGCTCCGTAGATGCTCGTTTTTTTCGAACATAGCAAAAGAAAGAAATACTAGAATAAATCTTCCAAATTTTCCAAGTAACTGTAGCTTACTATAGGAGTTTCTTTGGAAACGAAGCAAACCAGTCGGTCTCGGTCATTGTTCGGCGGTGGCACTAGCATTTTATTGGCACTTAATCATCGACGCCTTCACGGGGCTCGGGCTCTGGAGGTGCCCTATTCCTGGCTCTTCTAGATGATGTTCAGGTATTATCAACTTTTGGTGCTTTCCCTCATTATTTCTTCTCACTCTATGCAGTATTTCTACACTGTACTTTCTCTGTTTCTTGAGGTGTTATTCTCACTGTATGCCTTAATTCATGAGTGTGAGCCCCAAGGCATTGCATCCCTGCTCAGATAAGCGGCACGGGCCTGATTTTGCTAGGTGCAGAATCCCAGGATTTTCAGTTCATCAGCTTTTACCTGCTCTCGATAAAATTATTTGAGATATGCATGGCATCTTCAGCAGAATAAAGGGAAAACGAAATATCCAAGTTAGATGCAAAAAAATTATCCCATTTACTTAATATATGCATGGATTGAAATACATGACACGGAATATGATTCATGAATCATGGATGGTGGGACTACCAAACAAAATCTTGTTGTTTCCCTGAACTTATTACGTTCCTCCGATGTGTCATATATGACCTGGTTCTTCGGTTCTTCGTCTTTTCAGGTTGGCGTGGAGCCTCTCATGGGCATATTCTGAATCTGAAGCACGTCTCCGTACTCAGTACTCAGGCGAATGCTGCAATCTTCCGACTTACATTAATGGAGATTTGCTTTGGTTCTATGAGCTCATGGTCGTGGGTCTGCGAACTGCATCCTGGAACGGTGATTAGCCTCAAAACACCACATGATTGTCCTGCGATTTATTGTTACAACAGGCAATACGAGGTTATCTTCAACCGCAACACAGCAACATTCAGCGCATCACTCATCACCAGTTTGCCAAATCAAAGGAGAGAACATATCATCATGTAAATATTTTATATTGTCATATACTTGTATACATGTTTTCCCATTCACAGGAAGCATTCCAGTTTTCCCGTCGAGAACAATGCTGTGATTAACTGAATAAAAGATTTAGATTTGACTGGAGAGCAATATTGTGAACACTAGTCATATGTAAACTACGTCACAACAGCTGCTGGTATATCTGTAAAAAACAACAGTTATAATGTAAAACCTACATAAAATTCATAAAGAGCATACAACAAATCATCCATTTTATGGAATTGCAAAAACAAAAGGCAAATGGTACAAACCAAAAGGTACACCTGATGACCAAAGTTTCTAATACTGGAGAATGTCAGCTATTTCTATGTTATAATAATTACGGTCAATGACAGACAACAGTTGGCTAAACTTTCCTAAAACAGAATACAACATTCTAGGAAGAACAAGAGGAAAAAAGAGAGCAGCCCGTCAAGAATGCTACTTGCATATAGATTGGTTTGTCTTTCCTCAAAAAGGTCATGCTCAGGAGCAGAAAGGTGCTTTAAGCATGCAGGTATACATGGCATGCATAAGAGAAAAAAATAGAGGTTACAGCGTTAGTTCTTTGTATAACGCACGATGTCGCTGGCGAGGTGGCCGTGGCCGCTGTCCTGCCAGAAGCCGCCGGCGGGGCCAGCCCCGCCTGGTAGGTGATGGCCGCGGCGAGGATGGCCAGAAGCACCAGGAACTTGCGCAGCTTCCACAGCAGCTCCGCCTCCTCCTCGGCGCCGGCGGCAGCTTGGTCTTGTTCTTCTGCCGGTGCTGCTGGCTGCTGCTGCTCGCCGGGAGTGTTGCTGGCAGGGACATGGCCATTGCCGTTTGGCTGTTGGCAATCGGCCATGGAATTTTCAGCTCAAAGCGATTTCCTTGCAAATCTCTGATCTTTCTCCGAATGACTGTATCATCTGCTAAAATGGGCGCTGCTGGTCTTTGGTCTCCGCCGCGTACACCTCATCTGCATTACACAAAGACAGAAGGGGGAAGTGCACAAGGATAAACAATTGGACTTCAAAGCCACATCACCGTCCATGCCACGGACAAAAAAAAACGTGGAACCTTTCATACTGGAAGGTACTTTCTTGTTTTCCTTTCTAAAGAAACCAAACTTCCTTGCTGAGACGCCATAGAAATCGCAGCAGCCGTTTCAGTCTATATGCAAGTCTACTCACAGCTACCTCTAATATAATAAATGCACTCAGTAGTGGAGTGGAGCAGCGAAGACAGGTTTGGGCCCAGCAGAGCAGCAGCTCACATGGCGGCGGCATATTTTGCACGGATTTCACCAGATTTGAAATTGAAATTATACTAGTAACACACATTGCACAAACGTCCTGTTCCAAAGAAAGGAAGAAAATTGTATCCATCTTATAGTATTCTTCATGATGGATCATGGATGGATACATCATCTGTGTGCATTGCAGGATACTACTGGTCCTCTGCCCCTCTTTCTACCAACCTTCCTATTAATACAACTCCAAAGAAAGGAGTACAGTATATTTTTCTTAAATTGTAACCTATGACAGGTGTGAACATACAGACTCGTCCTTGTCTTACTGTAACTTTGGTAGACCTGGACCTGAAAACTTTCCCTTAACCTTATCATTTTGGTCTCCATGGGGTCTTTTCTTGAAACCATGACCGGTTCCTCGACAATTTTATTTTCTTCAAGATAACTTCATTTTGATATTTCTACGTGAGATAACTATATCACAGTTGTTGCTATGTAAGATAAGTATAGCACATTTTAAGGGCTCATTTTGTACCCATTTTTTCCCCAGGAAATGTTGCCATGTGCTAGTACCAATGAAACAGAGATGTGCCCTGCCTTGTTTGTTGCTCTCTTGTTTGTTGATGGGAGAACCCCCGACTATTTTTAGTACAGCACAGAGGTTGTTGGAGTGCTCCTTAGTGTTTTTTTGAAGTGCCACTTGCACCTGCACTATCAGCACCCCTTCTCTTTATCCAAGTTGCATTTAGGGTTGCATGCGGCAGGCTAGGCGGCGCGGACTGACGTTCCGATTAGTTCAAATTAACTAAAAATAGGATACCGAGCTCTTGTACAATTTGTACTATGCATGCTGTTTTGCGGGCCATTGCGGGCCCCGCTTCTGCAACCCTAGTTGCATTATTGTACTAGGGCAAGCTAGTAAGTTCTAGTACCATTGGTGCGCCAGACAGGCACACTAGAGGCCAGAGACCGGTTTGGGTTTAAGCAACCACCAACCAAAATTTACATCACACGTCCACATGAGGAAGCCTTGGAAGACTTTGTGACCTCTCAAGTCTCAAGTCTTCCTTCCTGTACCAACTGCTTCTTTTTTTCTTTTGATTTTCCATTAATTTGTGACCAGGGCAAAAGAATTTGACATAAATGTCCAAGCAGCACAGCATAAATGTCCATGTGACCATGTCTAAGCAGCTGAGCTCGGGACATACCTGGTACAGTCGCGCCGGTGTCTCCCACGAACGGCCGGCACCCTACCGCGTGCGCGCTCCCCTCAGGCACACCAAGCCATCACGTCACTGGCCAAGTCAGCGTCAGCGTCAGCATCACTGCATCAGCATTGCCGATCAGTGATGGTCGGACAGCGCGATTGGTTACACCATGCGTGCATCACTGAGAACTTGTAATAGTAAGGATTACTGGCAGAAAACCAAATGTTAGCTCGGGGGGCTAAAGGTAGCCCTTTATTTTAAAAAGTTTCAAAACTCTATTTCAAATATTCAAAAAAATCTGAAAACGATCCTGGGTATAATCAACAATGTATTCTACAACCGTGCAAATCTAAACGCGGAATACCTAGTATTCTGGGCTACAAAAAAAAGACAAAAGCTGACAAATTTTGGTGTTTTGGATATGTGCGCCACACTTTTCTCATTTTTGTGTAGCATGTAATACAAAGTATTTTCACCCTGATTTTTTGCAAGCTTGTAGGATACATCATTGACTACAGGGTGCTATGCTTTGAATTCGAAAACATTGGCATGAAGAGAGGTATAGGCCGTCCCAACAAAGATCAGCAGCCAAGGGATGAAGCCGCATTACCTGATAGCCCCTAAGGCATAGCCCACTGCGACTCCATAAGTATCTAGCTAAAGAGCAAGCAAGAAAATAAATGATCCGTGGAGTCATTCTAGGTCTCACAAGTTATCTAGGGGTAATCCAATAGAAACAGCAAATCAAGAGAAATGCAGAACCGATTTACTACCTGCTGGCAGGCAGGATTCAGTCTATTCATATAAGAAGTAATCTGGTCATGTGTCCTCACAATCTAGTCCCGCAAGTTCTGATAGTAGAATGAAATATAGGCAGAAAGTCAAAACTTGTTAAACTTGAAAATGAACTACAAAGTAGATTTGGTTACCTTGTGCAAGTTCTTCAGACCTTTTGAATCTTTGTGTTTGCCTGCAAATATCAATATTCTTAGGTCATGATGGGTGAAACCAACTCACTTTGCGCACAAATAAGTGTATATCGCTTGTGCTAAATGTCCACTCTGAAGCAACAGTTGAAACTTGAACTGCTTGCTAACACATCCTGGCATGGCTTACCAGGGGGGCCTCCTGTTAAGGTTGCCTCTAGTTAAAATCATGTCCTTAATTACCAGCCATACAAGCACTTTGATCTTCCCATGGCAGACATTCCTGCAAATATTTCATTAAAAACTACTGAGGCTGTTGCAACGGCCAAAACAAGATGGTGTTGAGGTCCTTTATCGAAAAACAAGATGGTGTTGAGGTCCAAGTGATCAACCCATCCAGAAATTTCCCCCCAAAACCAACACCTCATCTATACTAGTATTAGCCTTGTCCCAAACAATTATCAAATGCCAGCAAGGTATGTTTGTCGAGGCTGTTTCAACGGCAACCTTATGGTGTAAGAATCTTAACATTCACAATTCGCATCATCCAGATTCCAGAGTGTCACATGGAATAGTCAATGCTCCCTATCGTTTTCCGGCCACTGAGTGCAGCCGTGTTTTGAACTTGAAAACTGCATAGTTAACTTGACCCCAAAAGACACTCAACCATTTTAAATCATCCACTTTCTCTATCATAAGACGAGCACGCGAGAGACAGGAGCTCCACGACGCGGTGTCATGTGCCTCCAGCGTCCGTCCTGCGTGTTCTTTTTTTAACCACCAAAGGCTCAAGGGAGTTTGAATCTGGTTAAGTTGATGTCATAGGGACATCTACATTGGATTCGAAGACTATTATTTGGTATTGACCATACAACACACCCCCTCAAGGCACCGGTAGTAGTATAAGAACTTTTGAATTCACGGAATTTAGACCTTTGGTATGCATTTTCATCGAGTGCGACTAAGGTAGATTTCGCAAAACAACATACTAATTGTACTGTTAAAACCCAGTAGTATGCGCTAAACCAAGTGTATTTATACAACACAAAAACCGAATGCTTTAACACAACTGCCACGAACCTGCGTCGCAGAGTTGATCTGGTCGTCCCTGGCCTTTTAAATAGTTTAAATATGGCCAGTTCATCATGACGGGGAAGCCATCTTGATATGTTAAGACGACAAGGAGAGTAGTGGTGAACTTTCATCTCTTGTGATGGTCGTCGCTCAAGCATATGTAACAAAAAAAATCCTCTTATTTACTTTGTGACGCCCTGGCATGCTGTCACACTGACGTACAAACCTGCCGGCCGGGTGAGCGTATATCTGAGGGATCTTGGAGAGTCTCGAGTCATCATCATATCTAATTTTGCTCTGCAGATGGAGGACAAGCAGCCAGCAACGCCTGGCAACGGCCAAAACAATGAGATCGCGGCGGCGGCATTGCACGTCGTCGACCTCCCGCCGTCGTACCTCCCGTTGTCGGACCCTCCGCCGCCTCCTGAGACCATCAAGAGCGACAAGCTCATGCTGGACCTGAGCAAGTACATCCTGCTCCTGGCGACGCTGGTGGCCACGGTGACGTACGCGGCGGGGTTCAGCCCGCCCGGGGGCGTCTGGCAGGACACCGACGACGCCGCGGGCCACCTCGCCGGCGACGCCATCATCCGGACCACCAACTACCGCAGGTACCTGGCCTTCTACTACTGCAACGCCACGGCCTTCGCGTCGTCGCTCGTGGTCATCGTCATCGTCCTCTTCGCCACCCTCCTGCACGAGAAGAAGAACCACATGGTCAACGTCAAGCCGCTGCAGGCCATCATGGTGCTGGACCTGCTGAGCGTCATGGGGGCCTACGCCGCCGGCACCTGCCGGGACAAGACCACCACCATCTACTCCTTGGTGCTGGTAGGCATCGCCGTGGCCTGGCTCGCCGTCCAGATGCTGTGGGCCTCGTTCAAGCGCTCCAGCGACGGCGACGGCCCTGTCGACGAACGGCTCCGCAAGGTCCTGATGCTGCTCGCGACGTTCGCGGTGAGCGTCACGTACGTGGCCGGGATGAGCACGCCGGGCGGCTTCTGGGACGCCGGAAGCGGCCACAGCCCCGGCCACGCCATCCTCAAGGACAGCCACGGCGCGCGCCTCACCGTCTTCCTCTACTGCAACACCACCTCGTTCGTCGCGTCGCTGCTCATCATCGTGGTGCTCCTCGACAGGAAGCCTCGCGTGAATCTGGCCTACGGCTGCATCACCGTCGCGCTGATTAGCCTCGTCGCCGCGTACACCGCTGGCAGCTGCAGGGAGACCGACACCACCGTCTACGTCTCCAGCCTTGTTGGTGCCGTCCTGGCATTCATTATAATCCTCCAGGTCGCACTTGCTCAATGTTGGAGGGAAACCATAAGCAAAATCTGCTTCTGGGACAAATTCAAAGAATTCTATGATTGGGTGATGACAAAGCTGCGAGCAAGAGCTCAACCTTCAGGGGCGGGGAGTAATAGTACTAGCAGGTAACTACGGTACTGTACCTTCTTCTTCCTTCTCCTCTGCTCCGCATTCCCGTTTGCAATTGACCCCCTTTGCCATTACTAGGAAGGCAGCGGACAAGGCTAGCTCCCTTGTTCTATTGCTCGCCACTCTTGCGGCGACCATCACTTACCAAGCGGGGCTGAGCCCGCCGGGCGGCGTTTGGCCGGACAATAGGGACGGCCATGTTGCGGGCGACCCGATCCTGCTGACGACGAACGCTAGGCGGTTCAAGGCCTTCTTCTACTGCAACTCCGTCGCCTTTGTGGCATCCTTGGTCGCCATCGTCTTGGTCCAGAACAAGTTTCTGCTCGAGGAGACCCACGTGCTGGAGGCGGCCATGATACTGGACTTGTTTGGCCTCATCGGTGCTTATGCCGCCGGGAGCTGCCGAGACGTAAGCACCTCCATTTACGCCATGGCCTTGGCGGGAGCCGTCCTGGTCTATGTGGTGATCCACGTCGTCTTCTTCACGCTGAACCATGCGGACACCATAACCGAGCAGCAAATCAAGTTGGTGGAGAAGAGGCGCAAGCGGCTGCTCCTCTTCGCGGTCTTGGCCGCGACCATCACCTACCAAGCCGGGTTGACCCCTCCGGGTGGCTTCCGGCTCCAGGACGATGGATCCAGCGGCCACTATGCAGGCGACCCGGTCCTCTTATACAACTTTCCCCGCCGCTACACGGCCTTCTTCTACTGCAACTCGGTGAGCTTCATGCTGTCCATCGCCCTCATCATACTGCTCGTGAACCGGCATCTGTACAGGCCGGCCATTCGAAGCTATGCGCTCGCTATCTGCACGGCAGCGGGCATGTTTGCTCTGATGGGGGCCTATGCCGCCGGGAGCACACAGCATCTGAAAACATCCATCTACATCTTCGCGCTGGTGGCCGCGGTCCTCTTCATCATAGCTGCAGTGATCCTTTTGTTCTTGGGTAAACAACAAAATGGCGGCACGGGCAGTCAGCCGAAGCCAGAGAACAACGACGGCGACCAAGGAAAGACGGAGCATGCCAAGCGCAAATACTTGATGCTCCTAGGAATTCTTGTGGCGAGTGTCACCTACCAGGCTGGTCTGAGCCCACCTGGGGGGGCTTGGCAGAGCGACAGTAGCTGGTACAGCGCAGGCAACCCGGTCCTGCACGACAACAGGAGGCCCCGGTACCTTGTTTTCTTCTACAGCAACTCCACCTCCTTCGTGGCATCCATTGTTGTCATCGTCCTGTTGCTGCCGCAGTGGTGGCGGAACAAGAAGGACTGGTCGCTCAAGGTGATGAACACGGTGATTGTCCTGGATTTGCTCGCTCTCCTAGCGGCATATGCAGCTGGCTCCAACAGGGGGTGGAAGACGTCGATGTATGTTGTCGCGCTGATCGCCGCCGTGCTGACCTACGTTGCAATCCATATCACGCTGGCATTGTCATGTCCACATCAGGACGAGAGTCTGGGCGGTGAAGAAAATGCTACTCAGACACACCAGCAGACGAACGGCGGGAATCAGGCACCCTTACCTGCAATCTGACCATCTTCATTATCAGTATGATCCGTGGCTCTATTCATGTGAGAGTACTGGATGTGATTCCTCTACAGTGTATGCTAGCCAAAATCCAAGGCGATTGCTATTTTTTGTATATTTACTTCTCCTCCTTCCTAGATTTGTAGTTTACTAGTGTAAATTTATTACTCTAAATCCCTAATGCTAGTATGTTGGAGCACATTGAAAAAAAAATGTTTTTCTCCTAGTGCATATTTCGACTCAGGGGCATAATTCAATCCAGTGGATTAGGTAGGTTCACACGGCAAGACGTTTTTCTACAGCAACACATGATTGATGTTTCGATGAGTAGGAGCATTCTTTGCCATTTTAGGAAACAAATAAAAGGATAGCTTGCAGAAATTGGCAAATAAGGATATCAACATCCAACCTATCCACATTAAATTGACCTTGGATGCTGCATTAGAAATTCGGAATGCAGCTTTCATAGTGCTTTCAAAGAATCCTACTTTGTCCTCTACAACATCTATTTTCGTAATTTCTACCTTAAGGACATAAACTACAACGACTTGACTTTAGTTTCTACCTTGAGGACATAAACAATAACGAGTTAACTTTAGTTTCTACCTTAAGGACATAAACTAACGACTGGACAAAGTCCTTATCTTTGCAGTTTGCAAAGTTGTCTTCAAAGACCGGGACACTTAACTTTATCTTGTACTTCAGTATTAAGTCTCATAACTGGCATGTAAAATCAGGCCGCCATTTAACCCAGGTTTGTCCTGGTGCCATCACATACATCCTGGTAAATATCGAGAATCAATTGTCACTAGATACTATATAAGGTTTCAAGTCCCATAAAACTAGAACATGGACAAAGAAGCTGTACTATCCTACAGAAGTGGCTCTCAAC
This sequence comes from Avena insularis, assembly GCA_023614405.1. NCBI lineage: Eukaryota > Viridiplantae > Streptophyta > Magnoliopsida > Poales > Poaceae > Avena > Avena insularis. The sequence goes on along the minus strand of CM042695.1, from coordinate 26,489,281 downwards.
TGTCCTTTATGTGTTTCTCTACATACATTTGGTCAGCACTCTAATATTTGCCACAAATATATTTTTCCTATCGCAGAAAACTAATCTTTCTAACCCACTTGTTTTTAGAAGTGTGAAATCTTATTTAAGTAGCACAAACATGTGAGTGCAGAGTTCATTTCTGTATCCTGATGAACCCAAGTTGAATTATTGCACAATACAACTGGAGGTACTAATGAGACAAAGACATGCTCATCCTGATCCTTCGTTAAGACAAATGGAAATTTCCACCACATGCAACTTGCATTATTTTGTGCTCCAATTTTGTCCCTTGCCATGACAAATGATTAGGACCTTCAACTGCTTTAGGTAGCTGGAATATTCATGGCAAGTATTTAAGAACAACACCCAATGTCACAAAATAAGAGAAACATGTTCAAGCAGCATCATGTACCATGATGCACAGAAAGATGCAAGATAATTGTAAAGCCAGACAAGTGACCGTTCAAAAAAAGAAGACAAGTGCAAGCCATCGTAGAGTGTACCTGATGTGGGCACTCTACTGAAACACAGATGTGCACGATCCAGCAAGCCAATGTGGATTATGATCTGCACTCTCGGAATGATTGATCTCGCACAAGAAGCATAGTCTCCAAGAGGCATTTCAACTTTTAGTGAACCACCTGTGCAATCCATCGAAGGCACTTCATCGAACAAAACCAATTTACTCCCCCAGATACGTTCCATCTAAAATGCCAGCTCATGACAAGCCTTACGCCAACAGCCTCCTATACAATATTTCCTCCGTCAGCATCCTGACATGTTGCACTGTCCTCAGACAATGCAACTAAATCATTATACAAAGAATTAGCTTAGTCTCCTTATGTAATAATGGAATAACATATGGTAGTTGATATGAATGATTGAAGATAGTAAGAGACAAGACGATAAACATGTACATTTCTAACTTCAACTTGGGTGTAGTTGATGTTTATGTATTGGCATACAACTAATACGCAAGTATTTTTTTGGTCACATAAAGTAAGCATTTTCCTGTCCATGCAACCGCATTTCCCCTCTGGCATGACAAAGCTAATGACACAAAATAATATTTTAATGCATTTTTTATAAATTGTCAAATAAAATCTCTAATAGCAAAACAAGTATTGCAACTTAAAGTATATGCAGGAAAAACAAGTTACTGAGATGTGAATAAACTGCAGCATGGTCTGATGGTCAACTGAAACCTGGCTGTAAACACTGACAACTTCAAACTCCTCAACTGACAAATGTTTGTTCGGTTGCAACACAAGCTTCAGAAAGACAAAGGGATAAATAATTTATACAAGAAGAAGTAATTGATTCATGCCATGATTAGCAGACGCCAGACAGATAGGCAGATGCCAGGGAAACATCGTACCAAACCAAGGTGTTGGGATGCAATGTGCTCCTGCACTGCTATACAATCAAGAGATAAACTGAGAACATCATCACATCACCTCAAGGTGCCTTGTTCCCACTCTGCCAGCACTATGCAAATGCCTCCCAGCAACCAACTAGTATCCAACAATGCGAAGGAGCCAAGTAGCACAAAGCCTTCAGGTTCAACGGAGTACCAGCTGAGGAAGTACCTTCTTTTGCTAGCCACTCTGGTAGCAACGGTGACATATGCGGCAGGGCTCAACCTGCCAGGGGGAGTCTGGCAGGACACGCAGGATGGACACCTCGCCGGCGATCTGATCCTTCGTGATACCCACTACCACCGTTACCTTACTTTCTACTACTGCAATGCGACTGCATTCGCCGCGTCACTTGTGGTATGCCTCCTCCTCCTCATCCTTAACAGTGAGAGTAAAGCCTGGGCAGCTGCGCTGCGGGTGGTCATGGTTCTCGATTTACTCGGCCTCATGGGGGCCTATGCTGCCGGGAGCTGCCGTGATGCATTCACAACCATCTACTCCTCAGTGATAATGTCTTCCCTCCTGGCATACATCGTGATTGCTTTCTTTGCCTATATCTACTCCATATTGGTCCCTAACAAACAAGATAAGAAACTTGAGAAGAAGGAGAAGGGTCCTGTCAAACAAGAAGAGAATCCTGAGAATCAAGGCGAAGATTCTGACACACACAAGCGTGAAGACCAGCATGAGGATTCTGACAAACACAAGCGTGAAGATCAGCACGAGGTCTTGATGCTACTCGCAACCTTTGTTGTTACCATTACATATGTGGCTGGGCTGAACCCACCGGGTGGCTTCTGGAGCAACTCCGAGGATGGTCACCGTGTCAGTGACCCAATTCTGCAGGACCACAACTCCAGCCGCTATCAGGCATTCTTTGTCTGCAACACCACTGCATTTGTTGCATCCCTTCTTATAATTATGCTGCTCCTTGACAAGAAGCTGATAATCTCCTTACCTGCAAAGAAACTAAAATCTGCACGGTTTGTCGCATTATATGGGTTCATCATTATTGCACTATTCGGCCTTGTTGGTGCCTATGCTGCTGGGAGCTGCAGAGAACTTGACACCACCACCTATGTTGTTTGCCTGATTGGCGCGGTTCTTGCATACATCTTCCTTCAAGTGGCTATTACCAGAGCCATTACTGAAAAAGCTCCAGTGTGGCTGCAAGAAATAAAGAAATTATTCGTTGAGCCAAAAAGGTATGTAAGCGTTAGTTCTCCCCCCTTTGTATCCTCCAACTTAACTATATTTAACTCTGTACTGTGAAATTACCAGGGACAACGAAGCACAGGGAAAAGCCAAGACCGAATCACAAAAGAAACCCAAACCAGCCAACGAAGCACTGGAAAAAGCACGCAATCTTGTCATATTGCTTGCTACTCTCGTCGCAAGCATCACTTACCAAGCTGGGCTAGATCCACCAGGCGGCCTCTGGCCAGATGACCAGGATGGGCATAAGGGTGGCGACCCAGTACTGCTTACAACACACCCAACACGGTACAAGGTGTTTTTCTATAGCAACTCAGCAGCTTTTGTGGCATCATTAATTGTCATCACAATGGTCCGGAGTAGTTCTCTACTTAAGCGCCATACACTGGAGGCAGCCATGTTATTGGATTTATTCGGTCTCATAGGGGCATATGCTGCTGGTAGTTGCAGGGATGTAAGCACCTCCATATATGTGGTCGCCTTGGCTGGAGCTGTCCTTGTCTATGTGGTGATTCATATCGTTTTCTTCACATTAGACCACAAGGACAAGCAAGAAGATGCTAATCTGTTGGATAGTAGGCGTGAGGTGCTGCTTCTCTTGGCAATCTTGGTTGCTACACTCACTTATCAAGCTGGGTTGACTCCACCTGGCGGCTTCTGGTCAGCAGACGACAACTTAGGGCACCAAGCAGGATTCCCAGTCCTCTTAGATAACTATCCTCATCGTTACAGGGCATTCTTCTACTGCAATGCGATGAGCTTCATGGCATCCGTGGCTCTAATTGTCCTCCTTGTGAACCCAAATCTATACAGGCCAGGCATACGGTGTTATGCACTCTATGTCTGCATGGTGGCTGGCATGTTTGGGCTCATGGGTGCCTATGCTGCTGGAAGCTCCCGCCACCTACGAACTTCCATCTATGTATTAACATTGGTCGCTGCAGTGTTTGCCTTTGTAATATTGCAAGTGGTCATTTTCTTCTGGGTACAGAACCAGGAGAAAAAAACCTCTGAACCAGAAGCAGGCAACACAGGGAAGGGGCTATCGAGGAAAGTAGCCAGCATTGATGTGTATTCTGTTCCAGTAGCCCAGGAGACAACAAATGTGTCCTCTGGGCAAGTAGACAGCAGTGGTCAGTCCTCTGAAGGAGGATCCCATGACAGAGATGTTGAATCCTCTGGATTAAGAGACAATGACCTCCATGTCGAAGAAACCACTGACAAAAAACTCAAAGAAAAAACAGACAAGGACCTGCGGGAGTATTTGATGCTTCTAGGAGTCTTGGCGGCGAGCGTGACATATCAAAGTGGACTAAAACCACCAGGAGGTCTCTGGCAAGACAACAGCAATGGACACTCTGCTGGCAATTCAATCCTCCGCGACATCAACAGAAGCCGGTACCATGCTTTCTTCTACAGCAACTCTACTTCATTTATGGCTTCTATTGTTGTCGTTGTCTTGCTTCTTCCAAGGACGCTGCATGACCACAAGTTGCTACTCTGGCCAATGCACACAGCTGTTTTGCTAAACATGCTCGGCCTCCTGGGTGCCTATGCAGCAGGCAGCACAAGAGACTGGGAGACTTCCAGGAATGTCATCTGTCTAGTCATCCCTGCGCTGGTCTGCATTGCAGCCTATGCAGCCTGGTCATTCTGTCAGAAGAGAAAACAACGTCAGAAAGGAAATTCCACATCAACCAACTAGTTATGGGGAAAGCTAAGGCGTCATGTGACGTTTTGTCCGCTTCCAATTTGATCCAGCTGCAACATCTGTATGTGTATTTAATATATCGAGTTCCTCCTTCACATGCATTTTTCATATGATACTCTAAAGATATGTATTACAAATTATTTGTATTTGTTTAGCTGAGGGAAATGACCTTGTAGTTTCAGCATTCTAGCTATTGTGTAAGACTACGAACATATATTCAAACATAAAATTTACTGATGCTAAGCTGTGATTTCGAGCTTCTTCATTGGTCTCTGTGAAAGGTACTTCATGGCTTTGTGTAGCAATTGCAAGCATTCGTTCGCTGGCAGCATTACCGGTTACAAGGTCTATGGTGTATTGTATGTGTGTTGTAACCGCGCATGTGTTAGAGCTAGGCCCATGTATATGGAATTACATGTATAGCAAAGAAGAAAGAGGAATTTATATGTAGGCACCCCCTCCCACGCAAGCGATTAAATAAGACTGCTCGCATCAGCACGCAAGCCGATACCCACAGCCTCCTCATTGATGGTGTCTGGGAGTTGTGAGATGTCAAGGTACTGAAGACCAATGCGCTCTTCTACTTCCAGATCCACCAAGCGGAGATCCATGACCAGAGAGGACAGGCCCTTCCTCTGTGGTTTTAGAGAAAATTTCATTGTTTGTGAGATGTGACCACCACTCACATTTTCCCTGTCAATCACACGAGACAACACCTCATACCACAACGAGCAGGGAAAAAGCAGTCAACAAACAGATGGCACACGGACTATTGCACTTGGTCGCACAGCCAGGTGAGTGGGTGGCACGGCAGACCCCTAACGAGCCAGGAGAGGCAGCAGCATGACTGATGAAAGAACTTACGAGAGTATTTTAGCTTCTTGGTGTTTCTGTACCAACTCACAGATATGTGAAAGTAAGAAAAGTTTATGCTCAGCCCATGCAGGTCACACCCGAAATGCATGTGTTCACGCATTATGAAGATGAATGGTACGCTAACACAAGCTAAGAAGCAATAGAAGCCAATACCTAGGGACCATACCTAGAATCGGAGACCATACCTGGAATTGGAGAGTGTAGGTATGTCGCTGCACTTGACGGCATCACAACTGAGCACAGTCCATGTATGAACTCAGCTGCGCTTGATGTTGATGCCATCTCACGTTCTTTAGCTTCAGTGACGCGGGCCCGCAGAGGAGTTCCGTCGCACACAAACTGCGCGCGCGGTCCTACTGGGCATTCCGTCGAGCACCTGCCGGGCGTCCCCCGTCCTGGGGGATGTTTCATCAAATAGAGCAGTCCGCCGTCCAGCGTGACACAACCCGTGAAACTAGCCTCGTAGAATTCTGGTTCTTTCCATTCTAGAGAGAATTTTGCTACAAGAGCAGTTCCCGATTGAGTTCGGTGTCTGCGCGAATGTGGGGCATGCGGGTGTTGAGATCAGCGCAATGATTCAGAAAGGGCGCAGGGGAATACATCGACTGTTTTAGGAGGAGTGTGCTGATTTTAAAGGAGACCGCCCGCCCATGTCCAGAAAGCGGAGAGGACGGGGCGATGGCGAGCGTACGATCAGGACGGCCGCAACCGGCACCGGCAGGACACCAGAGGCGAGGTTTTTTTTTTTGATGAGACAGCGACACCGGAAGCGAGGTTGCATCTCGATTCTCACGTTCGTCTTTGTACAGTAACGCAACGCCTGAGGCCTCGCTTCGTACCGGAGGTTTCAAGAGGATTGGTGGGGTTAATCCCCATAGGGATTTGGGTGATCACCAACCTTCAAACACTCTTCCATCCTAACTCAAACGGGGACGCTCGAGAGAGAAAAAAAGCGACGTGAGTTAGTGGGTTAGATATATGCTACTGCTACAGGAAAACTGCGGTACGCCGAGGGCCGACCTTCTAAGCCGCTGTCAAATGTCGGGTCCTAGACTAGCCCAACAAACGGGCCTTCGGTATATATATGCCGTCGGCGTAGTCCAGCTAGACCGAGGCTGTCCGTCGGCATAGATATAGCCGTCGGTGTGGTTCGGATATGCCAAGGGAGGTCGTCGGCACAAATAGTGCCCTCGGCGTAGATATTTTTTTCTTTTACTATATTAATCTTAGAAAAAATCATAACTAAATCATTCTAATTCATAAAAATACAAATAATATATCAAAATTTGCAGAAAAATAATATCTATCTATCTACACTCAAATATCACACATTTGTAAATAAAAAATTAACTAAAACATAAAAACATTACATATATAGTTTGAAATAGGCATAAAAATTTAAAAAATATAAAACCTTCACGTGGTGTCATATTATGTGATATAGTTGCAAGGAAAAATATCAAACTTAAAATATTCTAAATATCACAAAAAAACCTTATCAAAATGAGCTATTATTTTCGAGGTTTCATGACTTTCAGCCCAAAAGACCAATGTTATGGCTAGAATCGCGGCATAGTTTGTGATAATGTGACTATATTGTGCACGTATTTGCATCTTGGGATGGCTTACAATATTGCAAGAGGAAGTTTTCCTTTTCATCACACCAAAAAGGCATTTTCTATTTCCCAAATGCCAAAACGGGTGTTTTGTGAAACAACCACCAAATGAAAGTTTCACATTGATACTATCCTATTTTCCAAAAATAATAGACCATATTACATGGACAACTTCCTAACTGGGGTATCTTAAACCTTTCCGTCCACCCCTAATTAATAGATAAATTTCTGTCGAATTAGTATGAAGTCGGTCAGATTTGAGCTACATGTATATGATCTAATGCTCATGATTTTTTGGAAAAAATATTTTTAGGTTCAAAATATGCTATTTTATTAGACATCCACTTCAATTTTAGCGAGGTTCAACCCCGAGCTAAGAATCTTCATGCCCGCCATTTTAACCATAGTTTGAAATGGGTATAAATTTTTTAAAAACAATCCAAACAGTGTCATATTATATGATATAGTTGCAAGGAAAAATATCAAAATTATAATATTCTAAATATCACAGAAAAATCTTCTCAAAATAAGCTATCATGTTCGAGGTTTTATGACTTTCAGACCAAATGACCAATATTATGGCTAGAATCGCGGCATAGTTTGTGATAATGTGTTTATATTGTGCATACGTGTGCATCTTGAGATGTCTTATAATATTGCAGAAGGAAGTTTTCCTTTTTATTGCACCAAAATGCCATTTTCTATTCTTCGAGTGTCAAAAACAGGATGTTTCATGAAGCAACCACCAAATAAAAGTTTCACATTGGTACGATCCTATTTTCCAAAAATAATAGACCATCTTACATGGACAACTTCCCAACCGGAGTATCTTAAACCTTTCCGTCCACCCCTCATGAAAAAGACAAATTTCGGTCGAATCGGTAGGAAGTTGGTCAGATTTGAACTACATGTACATGATCTAATACTCATGATTTTTTGGAAAAATTATTTTTAGGTTCAAAATATGTTATTTCATCAGATATTCACTTCAAGTTTAGCGAGGCTCAACCCCGAGCTAAGAATCTTCATGCCGGCCGTTTTGACCATAGTTTGAAACGGGCATAAAAAATTTCAAAAAACGATCCAAACAGTGTAATATTATGTGATATAGTTGCAAGGAAAAATATCAAAATTGGAATATTCTAAATATCACGGAAAAACCTTTTCAAAATAAGCTATCATGTTCGAGGTTTTATGACTTTCAGACCAAATGACCAATGTTATGGTTAGAATCGTGGCATAGTTTGTGATAATGTGCCTATATTGTGCACACATGTGCATCTTAAGATGTCTTATAATCTCGTAGGAGGAAGTTTTACTTTTCATTGTACCAAAAATCCATTTTCTATTTTTCGAATGCAAAAAAGAGGTGTTTTGTGAAGCAACCAGCAAATAAAAGTTTCACATTGGTACTACCCTATTTTTCAAAAATACTAGACCATCTTAATGGACAATTTCCCAACCGATGGTATCTTAAACCTTTCCGTCCATCCCACATAGAAAAAAAAATTCCTGCTGAATCGGTAGGAAGTCGGTCAGATTTGCTCATGATTTTTTGGAAAAATAATTTTAAGGTTCACAATATGTTATTTCATCAGAGATCCATTTCAAGTTAACGAGCCTCAACCCCGAGCTAAGAATTTTCATGCCCACCGTTTTGACCATAGGTTGAAACGATCAAATAAAATTAAGGCTAAAATCGCGGCATAGTTTGTGATAAGATGATATGGATATCATATTTGGATTCCTCTCATTTTTTGATTGATTTAGACATATTATTTGCCGAATTCTGATTTACGGATTTAAAGATATTAATTAATCCATATTAAGTAGAAAAATACAAAAAGCAAAATCATTATATTTTTGTTTGAATTTAATAATATTATTACTTATTTATTATTGTTTACTTAAATAATTGTTTATAATTTTTAAAAATAAAAACGAGTGACATAATGATATAAGAGTTAATAGGATTGATATGATAGTATTGACAATAAAGTACAAATTGCTTCGTGGAAACTCATCAGGAAGAAACAGAGAAGGTAAGCGTGTTGTAGGTGGAGTAGTGTGAGGATGGGTGACCAACCAGAAAGTTTGACCAAGACTTTAACTTGATCAAAGATTAAGTGTAACTAGTGTTAAAAATATTTCAAGTGAGAGATTAACAAGTCAAACAATTCAAAGATTTAAATTTTTTTTAAAAATTATTTTTAAAAAAAAATTTACAACCGACCGTTAGGCTAGGGCAATAGGGCTATGCCGAGGGCAAAGCCGTCGGCGTAGCCTATGCCAATGGAAATTCCTATGCCGATGGCCAAAATTACTGTCTTGAAGCAGTGGCATTACGCCGAGGCGCCTCTACATACATGCTAAAGGCATTTTAGGTCTATGCCGAGGGCAGCTGGCCCTTGGCACACCGACATTTTACTATAGTGTACGGCTGACCATAGAGTTTTCTGGGGTAAGTGGGGTTCATCCCTGTTAATAACGGACAACAAAATGGCCATTTCGGGTTTCCTCGGTGTTTTGGGTAGGGCCGGTTTAACCCCTCATATCCCCATGGCTAGTGATGGCCTTATTGGCGGTTTACTTTTATATTGGTCACGGAGATTGAAGTGGAGTTGCAAACTTTTTCGGACCAACATATTGATGTGCATGTTGTGAATTCAGGAGGTGATGGAAAGAAGTGGAGATTTACATGGTTCTATGCTAAGGAGAAACGTAGTGAACGTACGAAGAGTTGGACCTTGTTAAGATGGTTGAGTTCCCATAGTGACTTGTCGTGGTTATGTGGAGACGATTTCAATGAAATTCTGAAAAATTCTAAATATTCTGGTTAACATGAACGACATGAATGAAAGTTGAGCGGGTTTAGGGAAGTGATTGATTACTGTGATCTCCAGGACCTAGGCTTCAGTGGAGTTCCATCCACATGGGATAATGGACAGATGGCAGAAGCTAACGTGAAGGTCTGGCTAGATTGTATGCTTGCAGATCCGAGTTTCCTGGCTCTCTATGGTAGCACTATTGTGCGACATATTCGTTCACTGAAATCGGATCATTGCATGTTGGTTGTAAAGGTACATAGAGTTTTTGATCCTACAGAAACAGGGGCCGTCCATTCATGTATGAGGATGCATGGCAGCATGAAGAGGTTTTTTTTGTTGGCAGTAGGTGAAAGTGCATGTGTGCCCTCTGTGTGATTTTGGTAATTAATGGTAATATCTATGAACTAATGCGTGCATTGAGTTACACTTGTAGGAATTGTCTATTGGCATCGCTTGGAGCATGTGTTGGCTTCAATGATGAAGGAATGAAAAACAAGAAGTAATGTTCAAGGGTTTTGGGCCTATTGGAATCATGTTGAAGAAGAAGAAGTATAAAGAAAAGAAGATGAAGAGTGTCTTGAAGAATAAGATGGAGTTCCTCATGTATATCTTCAATACATCATCCTAATGGAGTTAGAAAAAATGATGTACAAGTTCAAAATGCGCCTTCTCTAGAAGATCTCATGCTTGAAGCTTGTCATCCTAAGTTTCATGGATCAATGAAGACAAGCTCAAAGAAAAGGTTTCCCCATAGGGTATGGGGGAGCAATTTTCAAGTCTTTATCATGCAATCATGGCAAGAGAAATCAATAAAGGTGTTCCATCTTGAAGAGGACAAGATCGTCTATATCACGTACAAGTGGAATGCTTAAGGCAAAGGTATGATCTTGATAGGGTTTTCCCTTTGGCCGGTCTCATGTTGGTATTTGGGAGACTGGGTTTAGGATATTTAACCATACTATCAAGAGGCGCCGGACCCGGAGGCGCAGGATGGAGATCATAGCGCAAAGGACCATATCATATCGCATTTACATTTGATGTTTATAGTTTATGCATCTTGTTATGTGCTAGTATTAGATACCCGACAGTAGCATTAATAAGATGATCCCTAAAATATAATACCAACAAAAGTGTTCTCCCTTAGTGTGCACCACCAAGAAAGTTTTCCGTTGTGAGGCATGCCGTGACGATCGAGTGTCAGATATATCTGCGTTCGCATATGGTGGGTGTAAGAAATGTTGCATAGTTATACACGTAAGGTTGAGTTGGCGATCCTAGCATGTACAAACATAGCCTCAGAATACAAGATGATCGAAAGATCAAGCACGAGTTGCATGAATGATGTGATTGACGTTTCAACGCCTACCTTTGCAAATGTATCACCGGTCGTGACGATCGGGGGCGATGTAGTGAATGGAGATCGTGTAATCACTAAAATATTTTTGGGATAGTATTTTTAGCGGAGTTATTTTATAAAACAAATTTTAAATTGAACTCACATAATTATAAACGTAGTCTAAGTCCTTTGCAATGGTAAATGTAAAATATGGTTCACCCTGAAGCTTCTTTTGAGATTGCTAAGTGGGTAGCTAGTGAGAAGCTCAAACTAAATGGATCCAACTTCCCAGAGTGGATTATGCATCTGAATATCCCCCTTAGTGAGAACAACACGGTCGATTACATACACTACACAATATATTTGGAGCAACCAGATTACTATGAGACCCCACAGCAGCCGGAAGACCGCTATTATCATCGTGAGATGTCCTCCTTCATTCAAGTGATAATGCGCTACAGGATGGTGGGTGAACTGCATCCGCTCATGGGTGATCTTGACCCATGTGCGATGGTGGATCAACTAAGATCGAAGTTCGTGCACGAAGTGCGCATGTGGAAGCACGAGTTGCTTGGAGATTTCCTTCCCATCAAGATGGACGAACACACTTGCCTAGAGAGTCACTTGGAGCGCATGCATGATGTGTACAAGAGACTGCTTCATTTTATGGACTACTGGATGACTGATTCCTTTGTGATAGGCGTATTTCTATGGTCGCTGCCTCCCAGCTACCAAGGGCACGTTCGGACCTGCATCATGAGAGGTGATGGGGAAACATAGGATTTCCATGAGTTCATATCATATTTCAGACATGTGAAGGTTGAACCCATTGCCGGAGAGGTCATCGATGATGAAGGTATATATGACATACGGTTTTATAAATGTTATAATCTTGCAAACACTTGTTGCAGTATCGAAGTATCTGATACTTGTTCTGTTTTATGAAAAAAGGTCCTTCTGCATGAGAGTTGCTTGCTAGAGAGGAGGTGACACTGTGTGTTGATGGCAAGCATGATGATGATGGCCGACGACACTCTCCCTCGATATTTATCATTTAGTTTATTGGTTTTGAATAATTATTGTAATCGATGGATTATGAACTTTATAAGTGTTTCTTGCACTTCGCGAGATGGTTATTCATATAAGTTTGTAACAAAACAGTTTTTATACTTTTATGAATGATTTCTATTCGTGTTCATATGTCTTTCGATTATATGTGCATTATTTGTGTTGTAAAACTAATTGATAATGCATGAACATTTGTAAAATATTAAAATACCTTAGAAATACCCATCTGAATGATATATTCATTTTGAATGAAACTATTGTTTGAAATTCAAAAGTTATGTTGATGATATGTGAAAGTAGTAGATATTTGATCTCTTATCACATACAAATTATGCCTATGTTCGGCAAGATAACTAAAACACCACGAATTGTAAAATACAAAGTGTTTGATGTATTGTTGAAAGAAAATATATATTCGATGTACCGTATTTCAATGAAATAGTGATTATCATTTTGTAATTGATGATTTAGTAAAATAGTTTACCAAATAAAACGTGAGCATAAAACTATTTGACATGATCAAAGAATTTCAGCATTAAAGGGTATTGGAATAAAAGAGAATTAAATTACCATGATTCGATCAATAGTAATAAAATTTGATGTTATAAGATTGGAATGGGAACTTGTGAAATGCGTTTCACAAAATTATGATGCATTTAGATTTTCAAAATATTGAATTGCAAAATCATCATAGTGTAACATTTGATATTAAGTGGGTAATAGGTGGCGCCAGATATATCAATTTAGTGTCAGTAGTAAGATCATTAGTTGGAAATAACAAACACTCATTTAGAACAAGGTGAACCATCTAAAATTCGCGAAATCGGCACAATATCTTGTATGGATTATCGTGGAAGTTTTTGGATTTATTTGATAAAACAAAAGGCGAACAAGTTCTTGTAGAGTATTCATTGGAAACTTTGAAATACAAAATCCATGGCTGAAACCAAAAGAAGACAAAACTAGTATTGCTAAAAGTTTGGTACGTTCTCGAAAAAGTGTGGCTCTCGACAATGTTATTAATGGAAGAAAGTGAGATCACGATGAAGGCCCATGACCCTACACGAGAGTGTTGAGAAGCGCAACAAAACGTGTTCCATAATGTAACTCTTCATATAAAAGAAAGAGATCAATGATAATGATCATTGTGTTTTTAATAGTGCTTTTACTAATGAAGTAGGATTCACAAATATGCCCTACACCTTGTGTGGAGACATTTGTGAATCACTTATCATGTTATCAGGACAAGACATACCTACGAACTACAAAGGAATTGATGGTAAACTAAAATTACGAGAAATCCTAGAAGTAAATTTTATTTGAGATTAGAAAGTAAATTGTTACATAATCTTATCGAGTAAAAGAAGTTACTTTATATTTTCAAAGTACCATAAAGTCATACGGAAAAAGTGGGAGTCTTAAAAGACAAAGTATAATTCGCCAAAAGAATGTCTTAGACGAATTAAAAGAATTTGATTCATAAGTGCTGAAGTCTGGCAGATTTAATACTAGTAAAGTACTAGAATCTTGTAAAAGAAATTCTCAATTTGATAATTGATCAAGAGATTTTGAAGTTGTTTGAAATATTGAGAAGATATGCAATTTGCATAAAATTAAGTGAGAGCTAGAGAGTCTTCCTAAATTAATATGTGAATGACATATTTTTGAGTGGGAGCAATGTAAGTTTTGAACTCAAATATGTAGGTGACATATTTTAAGTGAGAGCTTGACGTAATTCATATGTGTATATGACACATTAAGAATAAGGACAAAAGTACCAATAAATTTTGATTTATAAGGGTAAAGTTGAAAGAGAATGTCAGATAACATTATGTTAGAATGTGTTCCTGAAAGAGATTCTGAAAAAATCCGGAATGGAAATTGATTAAGGATGAATGTTCCTTAATCATTCGAATTAGGAATAGTATTAAGTGCAACATCAATGTTTGAAAGAATGAAAAGGATGGTCGTCATCCACTATGTTTTGACGTAGGTTTTGTCTTATAAACCATGGTAAGAACTCAACATAATATGATCCAAGTTCTTATCAAGAAGAACAAGTTCAGAAGTGATTAAGTGTAAATTACTGAAAAATGAGCTAAGATTGTCCACAGTGTCTAATGAGAACTGTAGACATGTTTCCATATCCATATAGGACAACATGCCTACAATATAAAGTGTTATGCTATAGGGACATATGTTAACCTTAAAAGATTTGAAATCTCTATGTTGAATACTGCTTTGAGTCGAAAAATAAGTGTGGTGATAAATATCGAAAATTACACATGGTGCACTATTGATATGATTCCTACATTTAAAATACAAGTATATGAATACTACTTCGTCTTATGTATAATGTTGCGGCTGGGGAAGTTCGTCTTCTCATGGAGTGTGTTCTAGTGCAGAGTGCCCATGATAAAGTTCACATTGACTGATCTAACATCACTGCTAGCTCCTGGAATCGAAGAACTCAATCTGTTGCTATAACTACTATACATACACAAGATCTTATCATGGGATGATAAAGTATTAATATCAATTAAGGTGACATAAGTAAGTTTCAAAGGATATGAGGGGTTGTAAAGTCTAGACCCTAGACTCAACATCTTCCATGAGCAATCATGATCAGAAGTGCCAAGTTGTCTGGTGCCAATGATTGTAAACAAATGCAGCTAGTTTATTTGTACTCTAGTGCAAGTGAGACACTGTTGGATATATGCCATAGGGACAAATAATAATATCAATTATTATCATATTTTATGAAGTTTATAATTAGTTTTATATCATGCTATAATTGTATTGAAAGGAAATGTTAATACACATGTGATATATAAACAACCAAGAGTTCCCGGTGAATCTCTAGTCACTGGTTCATTAGTCAACAGATGATCAAGGTTTCCTGATCATGTGGCATTCATGCCAGTTGAAAATAGAGTCACCACATTAGGAAAATGAGATGGTGAACATACCCAATCTAAGCATCATAATAGAATCATGTCACAAAGTTCAAGTTGCGATAATTAGGAAACATGGTGACTTGTTCCTCAAACCGTGAGACCATATTTAATCACTATCACTAGAGAGTGGCTTGTTCGCATTAAACGTCACTCGGTGAAACGGTGATCATAAAGGTGTGTTTAGGTACATCAAAGGGGCAGGTATAGGCGTATGTATTAAGAGCGGGATTTGTCCATACGCGTGACAAAATAATACTCTAGTCCCACTCAGAGAAGTTATATCCATATGTTGCGCAGCGTGTGACTAGGTCACGGGGATATCACTTGTCGAACCGAGTTAAGTAGCATTTGTCGGTAACGAGATTGAACTCGACATGGTGATGTCGTTGATCAGATCTCGGAAAATGCAAGTATTGCATAGGAAAAAGGAATAGGGCACAATATTGATGGTTCAACGACAAAGATTTCGTGGAGTGCACATGGGTTATTATGGGCATCCAGGTCCTGCTAATGATCATTGGTCCGAGAGGGGTGTCGACCATGTATGGAATATTCCCGAACCATTGGGTAGCATGCTTAAGGGTTTGACGAAGCTTGGAGATCATTTTGGTATCATCGTAATCATCGAAGAAAAGAGAGGGAGAAATTAGAAAGGTTCCGAGAAGGTCCGGAGTGGGATGTAAGGAATTCCATAGCCACGGAAATTGAATAATATGTAAATAGATATTAAATATTAATTCAATTAATTATTTATATTTATTTATAAAAAAAAGGAATTAAATTGGTTAAATTCCCTATTGGGCCAATTTCCTAAGGGAAAGGGCCTATGAGGGAAAACCAAAAGGAAGGAGAGGGAGGTGGTGCCGGCTGGGCCCTAGGGCACTTGCGTGGGGCCCATAGGGGCCTTGGCCGGTCGTCCATGCCCCTCCCCTTCCTCTCCTTTGTTTAGTCCCATATGGCTAGGCCAAAGGGTTTTGGGCCCCCCTTCCCCCTATATAATACGAGGCATATGGAGGCAATTAAATCATCAGAAAATAATAAAATCTTCCTAGATTTGGGGGAAGCTTCTAGCCGCCTCTATCTCCCGAGACCGTGTGTAACATCCCAGCATTAGAGCTTAGAAATAAGCCATTAGAGCTTAGAAATAAGCTGAGATTAGGTGTGTGCATTGCATTCATGCATAGCAAATCTAGATAATTTTCGCGCTTTTGAATAAAACTTATCAAAGTGATTGAAGCTTATCTTAACTTGGTGGAACTAAAGTAGATCATCAAGTTAATTGCGATAAGTTTCAATATGACCTTTGCTAGAACCTTATCTTTGGGTAATATAATTTGATCTATGGGTAAATCAAATAGAATCAAGCTAAACCACAACACATTAATGAAGGATCTCGTATAGATCATATCATGGTATTCATTACAACAACCCTTGAATAGTCAATCAAGTATATAACTCCAAGTAAAGAAGCCCCATAACTAAATCTTGATACACTTGTTTTCCATAGTTATTCCTACCATGGGTATCATGGTAGTTCTTAAACTTTAACTCTTATCACAAATAGAGTAGAAAGGAAGTGGAGCCAAGACCATTCATCACATATATTTGTTGTCATATTAATAGATGACATTCCTGTTTAACCAAGTCCTAGTGTTAATTGATCATCAATGTTGTGTGATCAATTCTTGACCTAGCACTCATTGACTCTTAGCTTTGACCTATAATATTGACCTTCCAAAGACATTAACTAAATTAATAAGAATGAGGAACTAGTTTTAGTAGAGTGTGCCATCATCAATGGAATGTGATCCTTGGTGGAGATCAAACCATCTGATGTTGGAGGAGTTAACTCACACATGAGTTAACTAGAAGAAGTATCCAAACCTAAGGGTTAAGTTAGTAATTATGAAGCTATAATAAAGCTAGTAGTGTTAGAGTATCAAGTAATAATCTTGTTAAGCCAAGTAGATATAAATATGGAGTAAGCTTCCTTAACAAGATAAGCCTATAGAGAGACTAGTCCAAGTCTACTACTTAGTTGATAATAGATCTTGATCAGACAAATAGGAGGCCAAGTTTAGTATGATCAAAGGATGGTGGTCATTATTCTCAAGTCACTTGAGAATAGATGACTAGATGATGAAGTGTTGTGAGAATACCAAATTAGGAAAAACCTTAGTAAGCTAAATCATCTAGCTTGATCATGAGAAGTCAAGCTGGAGTATAATGAAGTATATAACATGAATGGTATGGAGTAGTGGAAGTCATGGTAATGTAACCAAGTTAATACAATAACAATCTTGTATTATGGGGAATAGTACCTGATGACCCGCAAGTATAGGGGGTGTATCGCAGTATTTTTGAGGAAAGTGAAACCCAATTTATTGATTCGACACAAGGGGAGCCAAAGAATATTTATAAGCCTTAACAACTGAGTTGTCAATTCAGCTGCACCTAGAAACAATCTTGCTCACAGCAGTTTATCAGTAGCAACAGTTTTGTAGTAGGAATAGTAAAGTAATAGCAGTAGTAAAAGTAAAGACAATAGTAACAATTGCAGTAAACGGTAGGATTAAAGCACGGTAGGCATAGGGATGGATGGACGGGCGTTGCATGGACAAGACAATTCATATAGCAATCAAAACATAGGGCATTTGCAGATAAATAAGATAAAGCATCCAAGTACTAGATAATCACAGGCACGTGTTCCATATATAGTCATACGTGCTCGCAATGAGAACTTGCACAACATCTTTTGTCCTGCCAGCCCGTTTGCAGCGGGGCCTCAAGGTAACTACTGGCAATTAAGGTGCTCCTTTTAATAGAGCACCGGAGCAAAGCATTAACACTCTGTGAACACATGTGATCCTCACATCAAAGCCATTCCCTCCGGTTATTCCGATTTCTGTCACTTCGGGGCCTTTGGTTCCGGACAACAATGTGTGTATACAACTTGCAGGTAAGACCATAAACAATATTATCATAATGAATCAATAACATGTTCATATCTGAAATCATGGCACTCGGGCCCTAGTGACAAGCATTAAGCATAACAAGTCATAACAAAGTCAAAAAACACTAATAGTAGATACTAGGCACCATGTCCTAACAATCTGATGCCATTACATGAATGATCTCATCCAATCCCTACCATCCCCATAGCCTATAGCGGGGGATTACTCACTCATATATGGGGGAAACATGGATGGTCGGTGGAGAAGTGATGGTGATGATGATGGCGATGATCTCCTCCAATTCCCCGTCCCGGCAGGGTGCCAGAACGGAGTTTTTGGTTCCGAATCGTGGAATCTGGTGGTGGTGGCGGAGCGGAACTCTTTCTGGAAAAACGTCGAACCCCCTGAGTTTTTAGGTCAGAAGGCAACTTATAGGCGAAGAGGGAGACCGAGGGGGTGTCTAGGGCGGCCAGACCACCCCCTGGCGCGGCCAGGCCTAGCCCACGCGACCAGGTGGTGTGGCCTGGGCCCAGCCCCACTCCGTCTCGTATTCTGGCTCCGTGAGTCTTTTGGTGAAATAGGATTTTTGGCATATTTTCCGGGATTTTTCTTGATAGTTGATTTTCTGCACAAAATCTAGATACCAAGGTAATTCTGCTAAAAATAGCGTCAATCCGTGTTAGTTGCATCCAATTCACACAAGTTTAGAGGAAAAACAATAGCAAAAGTGTTCAGGAAAGTAGATACGTTTTGGACGTATCAACTCCCCCCCAAGCTTAGCTTATTGCTTGTCCTCAAGCAATTCAGTTGAAAACTGAGTGCGATAAAAGAAACTTTCACGAACACATTTGCTTCATATGATGTATATATTCTCAACATGTGATCAACTACTTAGACAATTCATAATAAGGAGTATGCAACTAAGTTTACTTAATAGGCATTGCAAGCTATGAAGAGATTCCAACTCAAAAATAATAAGTAGCATGAAACATAAACATAAGTAACATTACAAAGCTCATAACAAGGTATGATAGAGTGGTATCTCGCTTGCCTTTGATTGTGAATGCCAAGGCACCTCTGAAGTTCAGGTGAAGACTAGAAGTAAAGATATCAAAGATACAAGCATCAAAGTCATAACACAATTAATCTAGTTTTGAGACAAGCACACTACACTACGAATGACAACTATGCTCTCGAGAAAGTGCTCAAAGAATGTGTGGTGACTCAACAAGGAAAGGAAAAAGGTTTCTAATAGTTTGAAAGGCTTCCAAATGCTGAAAGTATGGTACTCATTAGCTTGAGCTCTCATTGCCCTATCATAAACATCTTTAATATGGTTAAGGTGAAAGTGAGGTCCAATCTAAGTTATATGCTTGACAGACTATAAACTGGAAATATCATGTCCCTTGAGTATGAGGGCCGCTCCTCATGCTACTCAACTTTAGTTAACGGTAAGTTCTTGTCATCGTAAATATGTGCGTATCATAGAGAACCGCCAACGGGGTACCCCTTGCCCGATGATACGGAAGAATCCCCATATCAAAATAACAAGTCAAGCAGACAATGGGTATCTCAGCAATCTTCTTATTTACCATGGGAAAATGGTTCTTTTTTCTCTCTTTCCTCTTTTCTCATATCTCTCCTTTTTTTCTTTTTCTCAATAGCTATCTCTCTTTTTTATAAGAAGAGTGCTTCATAGATACTCATTATGGTTATGCTGCAGGTTTCCACCATGACAGGATGGATTAGACTAGCGGCCCAGGCGTTTCTCTAATGCACATACATAACTCTATGGACTTACAAGCTCCCCTTTTATTTCACACCGACGACATCCGCAAACAAAAGAGCATGATATCAACTGGGTATATATTTACAGGTGTTGAAAGCGTTCTCCGTGACAGCACGGTTCTGCTAATCCCCAGCCTATAATTTGCAAGCATATAACTTTCATGGATAGTCACAATGGTTCAGGTTTATTAGGTGCAGGAAATAAAGTGTGCCATCAAGTTCGTGAGAGCTTTACTAACTAACTTTCTCATAACAAGCAAACATTTTATTCGGAAGAAAACAAGGCATATTGAATATGCACGGAACAACAAATGATGCTAATAGGTAGGTATGGTGGACACTTTTGGCAATATTTGGTTTTAGGGAGTTGGAAACATGAGTAAAACATACTCAGTGTAAGTGAAGGCTAGCAATAGTAAGGGAGCGACAAACGAGAGAGAGCAATAACTGTCATAATCATGCTTGCAACAAAACAGGACTAAACATGGCATGAAAGTGATTTAAGACCCCTGAGGCAAAATAATTCATCGAGGATTAACTGATTATTTCAGTCATATGCATGCGCGAGCATGTGCCAAGTCAATTCAAGTGAAACATTCAGAGGAGGATACCACGGTGTCATACCAAGTTATGAATAGAGTAATGCAAACAAACATTCATATGACATGCTACAAACTATTAGCAAGCTGGAACTAATCATATGAAAGCAAAAACTACTAAGCATCCATAAATAACATACACCCTACATGAACAGACTAAGCGTGCCCAAAATGATGAGTATATGTACAAAAATGAAAAAAATAGAGTTCGTTACCAGCCTCTTACCACACCTCAAGTCGTCATTAATCCTCATTATTGCCCTTTACTTGTGTGGCTTGAATAATAACATGAAACCAAATTCCACCGAGGACTGCTGAACCCTGCAACAAACTCACAAAACCAAAGAAGAACAACAAATATTTTTGATGTTTTTGATTTTTAAAAACAAGAACCAAACAGAAAGAACAAGCAAAGCAAAATCTTTTTGGGTTTTTCGAATAGTTCAAACAAAGCAAAAAGGGAAAAACAAACCAGGCAAAAAGAACAAGAAGCAAACAAAGAGAAACAACAAAAATATTTTTGGTCTTTTTGTGTTTTAGAAAGCAAAAGCAAAGAAAGAACAAAAATAAAAAAGAACGAAACATGAATATACAAAGTACCGACACAAAATGATATGGAGATGAGTGCGATGTCGGTGTACCTCCCCCAAGCTTAGGCTTTTGGCCTAAGTGGGTATCAATCCCAAGCTGGCCAAGATGCAGCGCCTCCGTAGTACTGCGAGGAGGTACCCTCGTCCTGGTGCGAGCTCGAGGATGCCCCACCGTTGTGCTGCCTGTGGAAACCTAGCAAGCAGAGCTGCTCGTCCACCTCCTCGGAGCGCGACCACGGCCTCCTATGAACACTGAACAAAGTAGATTGCGGCAAAGGAATCTCCATTTCATCCCATCAGTAAACAACATCCTGTATACTAGATTGTCCATATCAGAGTTAGTAGTGACGAAGTGATGTGTTTTCATGGCAGCAAGGTCAAGCCTTTGTGGTGCCAATATAGTATCATTTGGATCCATAGAAAGCTCTAATGCATTGACCATACGTGAAGCGATGATGCCCCCATAAATAGGTCCTCTAGCAGCTAGGCGGCGAGCAATAAGAGAGCCAAGATTATACCGAGTATAATTGTTAAGCGCAGCAGCAAGGAAGGCTAAATGATAGTTGCAGATATTACTCGTATTCTCCCTACCAAGAATGCTAGTAGCAAGATAATAGGCAAAGTATCTAAGAGCAGGGAGTTGGATGTTTCTTATCCTCCCGCACTGAGCTACGCGGTCATCATCATTGGTCACCCCTCGATAGAGCTCCAGCAAATCAGCGGGTCGCCCTTGAATCTTCTTCACGGTCCCTGTCATGCCTACACCTATAATACTGAAAAACTTTCCAATGACATGGTAAAGGGCATATTATAAATTTTGAAAGAGACAGTTGACTGATAGGGGGTGTTAGTAAAAATGAAGCTCTCAACAAAAGTTTTGGTGAGCATAGCGTATTGCTCACTCTCATCTTGCATGTATGAGGTCAAACCAACCCTCTGAATCAGTAGCAAGAAATCATCAAGAATCCCTGCAGCTTGTAAGAAAGTAAAACAAGGAAAAGTAGATGGATCCCCATCATCTCCTTCATTACCAATGCGAGGTGCAATGAGATCTTCGTTGTATGATGGCCTAAACTGAGAGGCTGATCTTGAGGGCGTTGACCTCCTAGGTGCATCCCTCTCAAATATTTCTCCAAAGGTATGGTTGTTCATCTTTGATATTCTGAAATTTAAACATCTATTAAACAAGTGATTGCAAAGTGAATATATAATGAAGGGTACTACTCATAGGGACTTGTAGAGGCCTAAACATGCATCAAAACTATATCTCTAAGCATTGGAAAAGCTTACAAGCTCTCATAACGTGTCACCTACAGCAGCAAAATACTCAAGATATAAACCACTAAACACAAATCTACTTGGACAAGCGAAGGAGTCACATACCGGAGAACAAATGCTCCAAATTTCAGCAGCAAAGATGGGCTGAGCAAGGAGATCGAAAAATCAAGGGCAAGAACAACAAGAACGCAATTTCGAGCAATGAACTGGTGTTTTTTCGGGAGAGAGAAGAAAGTGGCAAGTGAGAGAGTGAGTGGAAGGCCAGGGGTGGCAAACACCATGGCCAGGCGCGCCCCTGGGCTGGCCGTGCCACCAAGTGGTGTGCATGCCTAGTGGGCCCCCTGGTACCTTCCAGGCACTCCTCTGCCCCTTTTTTCACGTAAAAATTTAATATGAATTTTCTGAAATTTTTCGAGACACTTTATATTTGGGCAATTTTCAGGCATAACAGAATTATTTTGTGATAGAAAAAAGTTTCTGGAATGAAGCAATGACAAAACAAGGCTAGAACTTCAGAAGTTCTAAGACACTCTAACATGCAAGCAACTAACAACAGAAAAGAAAACTAAACGAAATCAAAAACTAAATGGATAGAATAGAAGTAAGCGGAGATAATCATGGTGAAAACATTGTTTTGTTCAATGAAATTGTAAGATCTCACCATAATAAGGTAAGATCCCTGTGATTGCAGTGCTAGTCCCTAGATCGAAATGCTAGCACCCACAGTTTAAGATGAAGTACACAGAAACAAAGGTCATTATTACATCACATATCTAGGAGTATAATGGTTCTTACAACTCACTTAGCCCAATGCTAATGATACTCAAGGTTCACATTACATAGTATAATAATAGAGTCTTTTGTCTTCATGCGCCACATGCAAACATGTCAAGTGTAGACCCGCAACCCTACTCATCGTCAGAGTATCCTGTAACATAATAAGTTATAGCCACAAGGGTCAATACATTTGGAATTGTATTGGCAAGTGATACCATAGATACTTAGTATAATTCAACAACTACATGAATATATGGCTAAGTGTGGTTTTGGCTGACTTTGCTAAAAGCAAGTTTTATCTCATAGTTTTTAAAGAGTAAGTTTTCTCTTTAAATCACTAAGGTACCAATGATAGACATCACTGAACCTCTACCCTTGTTCACCCACAAGTTTTAACTTAGAGAAATTTGGATGAGGAGACTATCGAACTGCTTCTCTGTCTTGAGGCTCAGAATTTGTCCATAACCGGGGACATGGCTAAGTACTTAGTTTTACCCTCTCGAGAGGTGGTGCACTTTCCCCACAAGACTCGACATGCATCGAGACGAGACTTTTCAGAAGCAATCCCTCAGACTACCACGGACGCGTTCCATCCTATCATAACTACCACCTTCTGTCCGTCTGGCTGAGTTCTTGCAACTTAGTTGGTCAAGGCAGAGCCCATATGCCATGTGGCTGCACTGGAAGCTTCATGACAAGAACGTCTCCAATCTCTTTGTTCCTGGGTGGCCGTCCACAAGTGCGATACACCAACTGACCATAGACATGGCCCCTGAGTAACTACTCAACATAATCCAAGCAAGTCCCATTCCACACAGGTGTTTCATTAATATTAGTTGTTTTCTTAGTCAAACAAAATAATATCCTTCCATACTATCTTGATATGAATTTTCCACCCACAAATTCTAATAGCATGGCTAAGCACTCTAGCATACGAAGTCTTTCAACTAGGAAATACTACCAAGATATAATCTATAGGATAGCATAGCATAGTATAGTAACAAATAAATAATCCTACCATGCTAAGATCTACCAAAATAACACTAGTGCAATAGTGAAAATAATAGGACATAAGATGAAATATCACTTGCCTTGGTAGCTAGGGGAATAGGTATAATCCTCACAGCAACAAACTTCACAATCTACACAAAGAACAATACAATAACAATAATTCAATCAATATAGCATCACAAAATATGAATGCATGCAAAATGCAATGATATGATCACAACTCTAAATCTTACAGAGTCTACAGTACAGAGGTTTAAAATACTCTATCTAAAGGCATAAGAAAATCCTAAAAACAATTTATGGAATAATTTTTATGAGCAAAATACTCCTAAAAAGGTTCTGCCTATAATTCCAATTTTTCAGAAGCAAAGGTGTGAAACAAGGCCTCTATAATAAAGGTCTTATTTTTTAAATCCATAGACACCAAATTTGCATTTTTCTGAATTGTGGATCAAAAGTTATTGAATTTCTAAGTTTAATATATAATCTGTCTAGTTTTCTATTTAAACAGATAACCTGGCCGACGTGGCGCAACCCTATTGGTCCATACCGGTTCGGTCGGATCGACCGCTGCGGACCGTTATATTTTAAGTGGCAAACAGACGGATCGGATCAGCTCGTACCGCTTCGGTCGTTGATCTAATCCTAGCCGCTAAAACCCGATCGAACGGTGCTCAAACGCTGACGCAGCCCGCTTAGTTTCCGGCGGCGGCTCGTCAGACGACGGTGTTCCGGCGGTTCTAAAGGGGCAGGAGGTCCGTGGACTCTTACCAGGGGTCGAGGCGGTCGTGGCGGTCTCGATGGAGGTCACGGTGGAGTGGGGGGCGCTCTGCCTCGATCTCGATTCCTCGCCAGAGCTCGTGGTCTCGTCGATGATGATGATCTGGGGCTCGAACAAGCAAGGAGAGGGGTCAGTGAGGGGCGCCCGGGTTAGCACGGTCTAGTAGAGGCTAAAAAGGGGCGGCGGAAACCCTAACCTCAACGGAAAACTCGACGGACGGCGGTGGCAGAGGGAGTTTCACCGGCGATGTCCGTGTCGTCGACCTGGAGCAAGAAAAGGCACGCGGCCGGGGTTAGAAGATGCGCCAGGACACGACAAAGTAGATAGGGCAGAGAGGAGGGCGCGAGGTGGTCGGAGCTCACCGGAATCGTCGTAGGAGTTGCTTCGGACAGCGGCGGTTCGAGCTAGTAATTAGGGAGCCTGGGGGCTCTCCGGGGGTAGTGGCTAGGGGAAAACGAAAGAGGAATGAGAGGGGATTAAGAAGGGGTAATCGCCGTGGGGAATCAATGCGAGAAAGGCTCGAATTAGAGCCGATTCAAAACGGCAGAGGGAGAGGAGAGGTGCAGCTCGTTCGCGTGGAAGAAGATGAGGTGGCAGTGACGTGGGAGTGGGGCCAGGAGGTAAGTGGGAGGGGGTGTGCAGATGGGGTGTGAGAAAAGAAAGAGAAGGGGAGAAGTGGCCTGGTTTGGCTTGTTGGGCTGGTTTTGGCCGAAAGGCCAGAACTGCTGCTGCTGCTGTTTAAATTTTTTTCCTCCTTTTCTTTTTCCTTTAAAATTTTCTTTTCCTAGGTTTTGGATTTAGCAAAAGGGCTCCAAATTGCCTCAAAATTTCACCAAATTTTTGGAGGACAAACTAGATGCAAAGTAATACATGCCATGATGATATGAGTGCAATGATGATGGTTTTTAGATGAAATTTTTTGGGATGTTACAAATCTAACCCCCTTAAGATGAATGTCGCCCTCGAGATTCGGGTTGGCTAGCAAATAGGTGAGGGTGATCTCTCCGAAGTTCATCCTCTCACTCCCATGTTGCTTCTGATTTAGTGTGATGGTTCCACTGCACTTTGCAGAATTTGATTGTCTTGGTACGGGTAATTCTTTCTGCTGTCTCTAGAATCTTAATAGGTTTCTCTTCATAAGTGAGATCATTCTCTAGCTGAACTTCTTCTAACGGTATAGGGTCTTTCAACGAAGTTTCTTCCATCTCCGGGTGACACTTTTTCAGCTGGCTGACATGAAATACATTATGAACTGCTGACAGAGATTCTGGTAATTCTATCTCATATGCCACTTCTCCTTTGCGGCTCAGAATCTTGAAGGGTCCTACATAGCGTGGTGCTATTTTTCCTTCGATTCCAAATCTCTTCACACCACGAAGTGGTGATACCCTAAGATAAGCTCTATCACCAATCTCATAGGTGACCTCTCTACGTTTTGGATCTGCATAGCTCTTTTGTCGAGATTGGGCTACCTTTAGCCTATCCCTCACCATCTTGACTTTCTCTTCAGCCTCCTTGATTAGGTCTAGCCTGAACAAATTTCTTTCTCCTACTCCATTCCACAGCAACGGTGTGGTACACTTCCTTCCATAAAGGAATTCAAACGGAGCCATTTCTATGCTTGATTGATAGCTATTATTGTATGAAAACTCTACGTATGGTAGACTCTCATCCCAACTAGATCCATAATCTAACGCACAAGCTCTTAGCATATCTTCCAATATCTGATTGGTCCTTTCTGTCTACCCATCAGTCTGTGGATGAAACACATTGCTGAATTCTAGTCGAGTTCCCAATGACTCATGAAGTTGTCGCCAAAAGTGCAAAGTGAATTGAGTTCCTCTATCCGACACAATACTCTTAGGCACCCCATGTAAACATACAATTCTATTCATATATATCTTGGCTAGCTTGGCACTTGTGTAAGTGGTATTCACCGGTATGAAATGAGCCACTTTTGTCAAGCGATCAACAATAACCCATATAGAATCGTATCCAGATTTAGTCCTTGGCAGTCCGGTGATAAAATCCATACCGATTCTATCCCATTTCCAATCAGTTATTGGCAGTGGTTGTAATAATCCCGCCGGTTTTTGGTGTTCTGCCTTTACACGACTACACACGTCGCACAAGGCAATGTGCTCTGCTATATCCTTCTTTAAATTATTCCACCAGAATCTTTACTTAACATCCATATACATCTTGGTGTTTCCAGGATGAATTGAATATGGTGAGTTCTGAGCTTCTTGTAAGATCAACTTCTTAAGCTCAAGGTCCTGCGGAATGCAGATACGTTTTCCGTACCATAAGGTTCCTTGCTCGTCTACATGAAATCCTTTTGCCTTGCCTTCACAAATTTTACTTTTGATTTCTTCTATTTCTTTGTCCATCTTTTGAGCTTCTTGGATTCTGTTCATCAGTGTGGGTTGCACCTCCAAGGATGCAAGGTATCCTTCAGGCACTATCTCTAATCTCAACTACCTAAATTGGGCACATAACTCCTCCGACAATTCTCCTTTATTGAGGCCATTTACATAAACCTTCTGGCTTAATGCATCGGCTACGACATTTGCCTTTCTAGGGTGGTATTGCAAACTTAAGTCGTAATCCTTCATAAGTTCTAGCCATCTTCTTTGTCACATGTTGAGTTCTTTCTGTGTAAAAATGTATTTCAGACTCTTGTGATCGGTGAACATTTCACAACACTTTCCCATAAGATAATGTCTCCATGTTTTTAAGGCATGCACAACTGATGCCAACTCTAGGTCATGAGTAGGATAGTTCACTTCGTGATTTTTGAGTTGCCTTGATGCATAAGCTACAACTCTACCTTCCTGCATTAGTACACCTCCTAGTCCTTGGTGAGATGCATCACAATATACTTGAAAGTCTTTGTCAAGGTCTGGCAAACATAACACTGGTGCTGACACTAGTCTCTTCTTCAACTCCTGAAAGCTGGTTTCACATGCTTCTGTCCAGTTAAACTTCTTCTCTTTCTTTAGCAGATCAGTCATAGGCTTTGCTATCTTTGAAAAAAATTCAATGAACCTCCGATAGTATCCTGCTAGGCCTAGGAAACTACAGATTTCTTTAACCGATTTAGGAGGTTCCCATTTCTGTCACCGCTGCCACTTTTGCTGGGTCAACAGCTATACCACTTCCAGATACTATATGCCCAAGAAAACCCACTTCATTCAGCCAAAATTCACATTTACTGAACTTGGCATATAGTTTGGGTTCCCTGAGTTTCTCTAGAATGAGGCGTAGGTGTTCTTCATGTTCTTTGTTGCTCTTGGAATATACCAATATGTCATTGATGAATACCACTACGAACTTGTCAAGAAATTCCATGAATACCTTATTCATCATGTTCATGAAATAGGCCGGTGCATTGGTCAACCCAAACGACATCACCGTATATTCATACAACCCATATCTAGTGGTAAATGCAGTCTTGGGTATATCATGTTCTCTAATCTTTAGTTGGAAGTATCCTGACCGAAGATCAATTTTTGAGAACACACATGCTCCCTCTAGCTGATCAAAGAGATCATTTATTCTAGGTAGGGGATATTTATTCTTTATGGTCACTTCATTAAGTGATCGATAATCTAAGCATAGCCTTTGACTTTGGTCCTTCTTCTCAACAAATAAAACTGGTGCTCCCCAAGACGAAGAACTTGGTTGGATAAATCCCTTTTTCAACTGTTCTCCTAGCTGTTTCTTGAGTTCTTTTAACTCGTCCACCAACATTTTGAAAGGTCTCTTTGCTATAGGTCCAGTTCCTGGCAGTAGGTCTATCAGAAACTCCACATCCCTATCTGGTGGCATGACAGGTAATTCTTCGGGGAACACATCTGGGTACTCCTTCACTATTGGCACACTGTCTAGGCTAACCCCTTAAGAGAATTAACCTTGCTCCCCTTGAGTTCAAAGTTAGACTTGAACCTGATCCTTTTCTTTTCTGGGGTGGTGAGCATAACAGTTCATTTGGCACAATCAATCACTCCTTCATAACGGGTTAACCAGTCCATCCCTAATATTACATCTAATCCTTGGGACTCTAGGATTATTAAATTAACTGGAAACTTGTTCTTTCCAATTTCTAGGGTTATCTGTCGGCACCCAGAATTTACTATCATTTCTCCACCCGGGGAGCTTACCTTAATGGGACATCCAATGGTTTCAGTGGAGAGTTCGTTTTTAACTACAAATGCTCTTGAAATGAATGAATACGATGCGCCGGTATCGAAAAGGATAAGTGCAGGAAAGGAGTTAATCTTGAACTTACCGATCACGGCATCAGATCCTTCTTGAATTTCCTCCACATTGATGTGATTCACATGACCCTTTTGAAATGGGTTCGGCTTAGCCCCATCAGTCTTCTTCTCTGGGAATTCATTAGCATAGTGCCCTGTCTTCTTGCACTTGAAACATTCCACCTGACTGATGTCTTTCTTTCTTTGGCTGATTGTGACTATTTTGATTCCCATGGCCATGACCATTGTGGTTGTTCCTGAATCCACCTTTTTTATGTCCACGATGATTGTTTCCATCATGGTGGTGGTTATTGTTACGATGGTTATTATGATTCCCATTCTTGTGGAATCCCGAACTCCCACTTCCTTCACCATGAGAACGCTTGTGAGGTGATCCTGATCCAAACTTATCAAAATGGTGCTTCCTCTTTCTACCTTCCACTTGCTTCATCTTGTTTTCTAGGATGGTAGCTTTATCACACAAAGATTGATAGGTTGGAACATAAGCAACAGATAGTTGCATAGATATTTCATCGTTTAACCCATCAAGGAACTTCTCCTTTCTCTTTGCGTTAGTGTCAACATCATCTGGTGCATAACGTGACAGATCGTTGAACTCTTCGATGTACTCAGAAATACTGCGGTGGCGTTGCTTGAGGTTGTGAAACTCCTTTTTCTTCAACCCCATTATTCTAGAAGAGATGTGAGTGGTACGAAATCCATCCTCCAATATTGCTCAAGTTACTTCCTCAATAGGGTGAGTAACTTGGAAATTGTCCCACCAAGTAGCTGCATGACCTTCCAATAAGTGTGCTGCGAATCTGACCTTTTCTGCATCCGTGCATCCAACTGTGACTAGGTCCTTATTCACAGAGTGTAGCCAATCATTTGCTACCATGGGGTCAGTAGTACCAGAGAACTTAGCAGGTCTCCGCCTTAGAAATCTTGTAAGCATATCCAGAGGTGGTGGATTGTTCTGGTTGTTATTGTTATTATTGTTGTTCTGATTCTGGTTCGCCATGAATTGAGTCATCATTTGCATCAATTGTGTCTGTGCAGCCATCATTTGTTGCATTCCATTGCCATTGTCATTGTTATCCTCGTTGTTGCATCGGGGAGGCATCTGTGGGTTTAATAAGGGTAAGTGATGATAGATAACCCAAATAAAATAACAACAATCAATCAAACAAGCACATGCAGGTTCAACATCACGACAATAACAGAGTTTGCGAAAATAAACATACTAGCATAGTCACCCACAAGTCGGTATGATCTATGCAACTCGATAATAAAACGATAGATAGATGGATAAGTATCACTACTCCTCCATGTCAACTTCCTCCTCCACTAATGCAAGTCCTGCTGCAGCGAATCCTGCCTTGTATTCCTCCAAGCTTGTAGATAAAGCATCGATCTTTGCCTGCAATTCTCTCTTCTGTGTGTGTAGCCTCTCTATAACCTCGTGATCCGCTTCCAGCTCAATGTCCTCAAGCTCTAACTCGGTCTCCAAGTCTCTGATCTTCTTGTTCTTCTCCTTAACCCTCTCCTCTTGGCTCTTGAATTTCTTCTCCTAGTCTTCAAACTTCTTCTCCATTTCCTTGATTCGATTCTCATGTTCCTGGAAGGCCTTGTCCTTCTCCTTAAGTTGGACTCGTAGTTCATCGTTGCTAAGCATCACATTAGTCCTATCAGTATCAAGGTGTCTGATAAGGCTCTCTAAGTCTTGGAGGTGGTGACGCACGGGCTTGATAGACCCCTTTGTGGCCTCGTCCAACACAAAAGGCTCTCCGTCCTCGTCGCGCCTCCCAAATAAGTGGAAGTAGTGGCTCCTGATCTCAGAAGAGTGACGTCCACATAGGCGTCCCAACAGCTCCTGCATAGCGACGTCGAGGCTCCTCTCCATGTCATCATGGAGTATCTTGAAGGCAATCTCCCCAGTTTGGGGCTCTGTCTCACGTCCTGGCTAGGTAACTCTGAATCCCCATAAGTCCTTCCTCTGAAACTTCCTCAGCTGAAGTCCCTCAATGGTAGGGATTGGAAGAGCGAGCACATGGACAAGCTCCAACATACGAGTCCCAAAGCGAGTTCCCTTGAAATCCTCGGCCGTGTTGTAGACAAAATTCGGCATATTTTGCATAGCATGGAGAAAATTAGTAATAACACAAGTCTAGAGAAAGAAAACACAACATGCAAAGATAAAATAAAATCAACCAACAAAATATTCCTCATACCGAGTAGCAATACATTATTCAACTCAAAGCAGTCAAGGTTCCAGACATAACTTATTTTTGCCATACCACATAGGTCGGTATGATCAAAATACTAACGTGATAAAACGCCAAGGGTGGTGGTCCAACTAGTATCTCACTCCTTCTTAACCAAGGTAGCTATCTGGGCATCCTTGGCAGCAATTTGCTTGTCTTGGTCGCATAGCTCCAAAGCCAAGCCTATGATATCCTTACTTAGTCGTTTTACAGTGGCCCTTGAGTCTTGGACAAGACGTTTCTCCTCCTTGAGATCCTCCTGAGTATTGAGCATTCTATACTTGAGTCTTTCCCCAAGTTCCTCAATGGCTTCCCACGCAGCATTCCTTGCAGAGTCAAAGAATGACGTGTGCATTTCAGAGTTGGTGAACATGCAGAATCCCGTACTCTTGGGATCATCTTCCTTGTTCTTATACAAATGGAGTTGCACCCACCAATACTCTTGTCCCTCGTCTATCACAGGAAATCCCTTGTACACGGCTTCACCATCCATTCCCAAGCCGATCATGAGGTTCTTGAGTGCCTTGGGAAATTCTGTCTCACACTCAAGGGTCATAGTCATCAGTGGTCCCTTCTTGATAGATTCATTGATGGTGGACATCTACAAAAATAGATGAGAAAGGATGATCAGGGAAAGTTTTACGAGATGAAAAGACAAGTGTAAAGTTTGAATATGAAGTTATTTATCCTGAGGGTTTTCCTTAGTCTAACCCAATCTAGGGTCACGAACCTACAGGAAACACAGTGCTCTGATACCATCTGTAAGATCTCACCATAATAAGGTAAGATCCTTGTGATTGCAGTGCTAGTCCCTGGATCGAAATGCTAGCACCCACAGTTTAAGATGAAGTACACAGAAACAAAGGTCATTATTACATCGCATATCTAGGAGTATAATGGTTCTTACAACTCACTTAGTCCAATGCTAATGATACTCAAGGTTCACATTACATAGTATAATAATAGAGTCTTTTGTCTTCATGCGCCACATGCAAACATGTCAAGTGTAGACCCGCAACCCTACTCATCATCAGAGTATCCTGCAACATAATAAGTTATAGCCACAAGGGTCAATACATTTGGAATTGTATTGGCAAGTGATACCATAGATACTTAGTATAATTCAACAACTACATGAATATATGGCTAAGTGTGGTTTTGGCTGACTTTGCTAAAAGAAAGTTTTATCTCATAGTTTTTGAAGAGTAAGTTTTCTCTTTAAATCACTAAGGTACCAATGATAGACATCACTGAACCTCTACCCTTGTTCACCCACAAGTTTTAACTTAGAGAAATTTGGATGAGGAGACTATCGAACTGCTTCTCTATCTTGAGGCTCAGAATTTGTCCATAACCGGGGACACGACTAAGTACTTAGTTTTACCCTCTCGAGAGGTGGTGCACTTTCCCCACAAGACTCGACATGCATCGAGACGAGACTTTTCAGAAGCAATCCCTCAGACCACCATAGACGCGTTCCATCCTATCATAACTACCACCTTCTGTCCGTCTGGCTGAGTTCTTGCAACTTAGTTGGTCAAGGCAGAACCCATATGCCATGTGGCTGCACTGGAAGCTTCGTGACAAGAACGTCTCCAATCTCTTTGTTCCTGGGTGGCCGTCCACAAGTGCGATACACCAGCTGACCATAGACATGGCCCCTGAGTAACCACTCAACATAATCCAAGCAAGTCCCATTCCACCCAGGTGTTTCATTAATATTAGTTGTTTTCTTAGTCAAACAAAATAATATCCTTCCATACTATCTTGATATGAATTTTCAACCCACGAATTCTAATAGCATGGCTAAGCACTCTAGCATATGAAGTCTTTCAACTAGGAAATACTACCAATATATAATCTATAGGATAGCATAGCATAGTAACAAATAAATAATCCTACCATGCTAAGATCTACCAAAATAACACTAGTGCAATAGTGAAAATAATAGGACATGAGATGAAATATCACTTGCCTTGGTAGCTAGGGGAATAGATACAATCCTCACAGCAACAAACTTCACAATCCACACAATCTACACAAAGAACAATACAATAACAATAATTCAATCAATATAGTATCACAAAATATGAATGCATGAAAAATGCAATGATATGATCACAACTCTAAAACTTACAGAGTCTATAGTACAGAGGTTTAAAATACTCTATCTAAAGGCATAAGAAAATCCTAAAAACAATTTATGGAATAATTTTTATGAGCAAAATACTCCTAAAAAGTTTCTGCCTATAATTCCAATTTTCAGAAGCAAAGGTGTGAAACAAGGCCTCTATAATAAAGGTCTTATTTTTCTGAATCCATAGACACCATATTTGCATTTTTCTGAATTTTGGATCAAAAGTTATTGAATTTCTAAGTTTAATATATAATCTATCTATTTTTCTATTTAAACAGATAACCTGGCCGACGTGACGCAACCCTATTGGTCCGTACCGGTTCGGTCGGATCGACCGCTGCGGACCGTTAGATTTTAAGTGGCAAATGGACGGATCGGATCAGCCCATACCGCTTCGGTCGTCGATCTAATCCTAGCCGCTAAAACCCGATCAAACGGTGCTCAGCGCGCAACCACGAATTGGCGGTGCTGGCTCTCTGTGCGCGGCGGCGGCTCGTCGGACGGCAGTGTTCTGGCGGTTCTAAAGGGGCAGGAGTTCCGTGGACTCTTACCAGGGGTCGAGGCGGTCGTGGCGGTCTCGATGGAGGTCACGATGGAGTGGGGGGTGCTCTGCGTCGATCTCGATTCCTCGCTGGAGCTCTGTCAACGGCGGAGCTCATGTCTCTGCATCGACGATGATGATTTGGGGATCGAACAAGCAAGGAGAGGGGTCAGTGAGGGGCGCCCAGTCAGCACGGTCTAGTAGAGGCTAAAAAGGGGCGGCGGAAACCCTAACCTCACAAGAAAACTCGATGGACGGCGGTGGCAGAGGGAGTTTCGCCGGCGATGTCCGTGTCATCGACTTGGAGCAAGAAAAGGCACGCGGCCGGGGTTTGAAGATGCGCTAGGACACGACAAAGTAGATAGGACAGAGAGGAGGGCGCGAGGTGGTCGGAGCTCACCGGAATCGTCGCCGGAGTTGCTTCGGACAGCGGCGGTTCGAGCTAGTAATTAGGGAGCCTGGGGGCTCTCCGAGGGTAGTGGTTGGGGGAAAACGGAAGAGGAATGAGAGGGGATTAAGAAGGGGTGATCTCCATAGGGAATCAATTGGAGAAACGCTCGAATTAGAGCCGATTCGAAACGGCAGAAGAAGGGGAGAGGTGCAGCTCGTTCGCGTGGAAGAAGATGAGGTGGCGGTGACGTGGGAGTGGGGCCAGGAGGTAAGTGGGAGGGGGTGTGCAGAGGGGGTGTGAGAAAAGAAAGAGAGGGGGAGAAGTGTCCCGGGTCGGCTTGTTGGGCTGGTTTGGGCCGAAAGGCCAGAACTGCTGCTGCTGTTTAAAATTTTTTCCTCCTTTTCTTTTTTCCTTTTAGATTTTCTTTTTCTAGGTTTTGGATTTAGCAAAAGGGATCCAAATTGCCTCAAAATTTCACCAAATTTTTGGAGGACAAACTAGATGCAAAGTAATACATGCCATGATGATATGAGTAATGGTTTTTAGATGAAATTTTTTGGGATGTTACAGAAATCCTTTTGTTAACAAGGTTGATCAGGTCTTGTTACCAAAACAATTTTATATGAAACAAAACTTTGTATTCCACTAATGATTATGTTACCTCAACTTTGATAGCAATGGTCCCAATCATAATAGTTTCAAATTTTTCTCTTGGTATGGGACAATATATCTCTCCAACTTGAATGCCCTCAACATGTTCAATTGAATTCAAACCATAAGTCCTATCAATCTTCTTGGGGAAATAGACAGTATGGTCCTTGTCATTAACATTAAAGGTCACCTTTCCTTGATTACAATTAATAACAGCTCCTGCAATATTAAGAAAAGGTCTCCCAAGAATAATAGACATATTATCATCTTCAGGCATTTGAAGCACAACAAAATCAGTTAATATCAAGCAATTATGAGCCACTTGAACAGGTACATCCTCACATATACCAACATGAATAGTGGTAGATTTATCAGCCATTTGCAAAGATATATCAGTTGGTATTACTTTTTCAAGTTGAAGTCTCTTGTAGAGAGAAAAAGGCATAAAACTAACTCTAGCTCCCAAATCACACAAAGCAGTTCTAACATAACTATTCTTAATAGAGCATGGAATAGTTGGAATCCCTGGGTCTCCAAGTTTCTTTGGAACCTTACCATTAAAGGAATAATTAGCAAGCAAAGTAGAAATTTCTTCATTAGGGATCTTCCTTTTATTCGAGACAATATCCTTCATATACTTTGAATAAGGAGGCAATTTAATAGCATCAGTTAAAGGACTTTGCAAGAATAACGGTTTCATCCACTCATAAAATTTATTATAGTGTTCATCTTCCTTTGACTTGTGTTTCTTATCAGGGAAAGGCATAGGTTTTTGGACCCAAGGCTCTTTTTCATTACCATGTTTCTTAGCAACAAAATCTTCTTTAGTGTATTTAGTATTCTTAATGTGCCTTTCAGGTTCTTCTTCAACTTTTTCTTTATCAGGAACATCATTTTCTTCATTACCACTTTCAGTTTCAGCATCAGAGACATATATACTATTATCATCTTTAGCAGGTTCAGAAGGTTCTACAATAGTTTTATGTTTCTTCTTTCTTTTCTTAGGAGTAGTACCACTATTTTCAACTCGTTGAGAATCCTGATCAATTCTTTTAGGATGCCCTGTCATCGGATTGAGGACAAGTACGCCATGAGGGGGTCTTCGAGGCGTGCGGAAGAGAGGGGGGTGAGACGTACGGTGTTCCGGGACGGTGAGCACACAAGTTTACCCAGGTTCGAATCCGCCGGCTTTGGACGGATCCTACTCCTGCTAGCAATCCAGTAGTACGGCAGAGCCGGATATGGGTTACAAGGGTTTCGCCTGTGCGAGATGAGATTGTAGACTACTGAGGTGTGCCCTAAAGGCTCTCCCTAGGACGGCTTATATAGATATTCGGCCTAGGGTTTACGAGAGAGATCTATCCGGCTACGATTAAGAGTCGGTTACAGAGTACATCTTGAACTATAAGTAACATTATGGGCCTAAGTCAGTAAGTCTTCTGGGCCTTCCCGTAGCCAGACAGAACTCCGTATTTTCTCCCTGACTGAGCCGCCCGTGAAGCAAAGCTCTAACCCGAAGTGGGCCACCCTGGTCAGTGAGGAACTGTGAGGATACCCGGAAAGTATATCCCCAACAACAGCCCCCGGAAGTCTCCAAGATACAAAGTCGGATTTATCATCATCTAGCTTGATCTTCGGCTTGCAGAATCTTGAAGGGTTCCTGAAACTTCACAACAAAAAATACGATCCGGGTCTTAAAAATAAGTCGTACCTATCAACAGGTTACTCGGATTTTCCAGCTTGATTCCAAACTAAGCCGGAACTTGGTCTCTAATGCCACCTGACACCAGTCATGGTCAAGTTATGTCATCTGACAGACATCCTGTCATCACGACCATTGGTGGGTTCGCGGAACCGAGGTGCCATTTCAATGCGTGCGCGGAGATCGAGGCGACGTAATCATCGCGTGGGTCCTTCCCAGTTCCTTCCATGACGCGTGGCGGTTACACTATAGCATTTGCACGAATCTTGGCGTGGTTAGGTGGATATAAGGGGTGAGGATTCTCCTCCTCCTTTCTTCACTTGTTCCCCTGCCGTTTCCTCTCCTCCAAATCTCCCCCGCGTGCACATAGCTCCTCTGCTTTCCCCCAAGAACTCCCAGCACCGCCCATCCTAGGTCACCAGCTCACCGGAGAAATGGCTTCTTCATCCTCTTCCGGTTTGGCGGCAGCGGCAACGACGGTGGTGACGGAAGCGATGAGAAGGAAAGCTCATGGGTCTGGATCCCAGTGCTAGATGATGAGAAGCTCCACGGCGTGAGACAAAGGGCTCCTCAGCGGGCGATCGTGGCGGCTTGTGGAGACCGTCTGCAACTTCACAAGCAGCCGGGTCCACTTCGGCACCCACCTCGATAGAGGTTTGTTATTTCCTCCCTCAGAATTCTTTTCCAAGGTGATTGACCATTATAGTGTTCAACTCCACCATCTTCCTCCCAACTCTCTCCTAGAGATGAGCGCTTATGCTTCTTTGTGTGAGGGATTTCTCGGCATTAGGCTGAGTTTGACCTTATTCTGGTATTACTTTCATGTCCGGAGAAACTCTATCACTGCCGGTGTTCCTTATATCACCGGTACCATTAGTTTTTCGCTTAGACGCGAGCGCGCATATCCCAAAATCTTAGCTAGTGACTCGGTCAAACAATGGCCAACCACCTTCTTTTATCACAAGGATATTCCAGCTCCCGACAAAGCTACTGCTTTGCCGGCTTTTGTCGACGGAGCTGCCACGGCCCAACCTTCTTGGGACAAGGCCGCTCCGGCTCTGAGTGATGATCTGATCCTCGCTAAGAGGTGGGTCGAATATCTGATCAAACACAAAGGACTGAAGGGATCCGACTTGGTCCAATGCTAGGTGTCACGCTAGATCCAGCCCCTTCAGTACCACGGAGACCGACTGATGCACCCCATCACATCGTCCAAGAAAGATTCCCTCTACATCAGCCCCAGAGCCTATACCACGCAAGGTTACATAAGCCAGATTAAATGGCTGATAAGGGAGCGGATCAAGAGGAGGATCCCGGAGGTTTCTCTGGATATGCATACGGCAGAAAACCCTGTAGTGCCGGTAAGCTTTTAACAATAAACCTTTTTATGTGTTTCAATCTTTAAGTTAAATCGCAATACTGATATGTTTTCTTCTTTTCAGCTTGCCGACCTCTCCGAGTCGGAACTTGCTCCACTCGGGGGATATCCTCCAGATTTTTCTCAGGAGGCGGAACTGGTCCCATTGCCGGACATTGCGCTTAAGAAACGCAAGGCTCCGACAGTGGCTGTCGGCACAAAGGAGGTGCCCATCGTGAAGAGGTAACTTTCAACACAATTTCCGCCTTTGTACCTTACTCGAATTTTCTTCCGAGATGTAATGTTTTCGACTTTATTACATTCTCAGAGCTAAGCAGCTCATCAAGGGCAAGGGGAAGGGAACTTCTTCGAAGCCCCTGCGACAGACGAAGCTTTCCATGGCTTCTCCTGTCGTGGCTCCTCCGACTCCTACCCCCAACCTTTCGCAACATCGGTGATCATTCCTTCTCCGGCTGTCGCAGAAGATCCGGCTCCTTCAACGGAGCTTGTGATCCTTGAATCACAAACTGACATCACCATGAGTGAGTCAGGTACATATAAGGGTGAACCCTCTTCGGGTAATGATCCCTCGGCAGAGATCTTCGCTGAAAACCTTCTCAACAATCTGGGTCTTGCCAAGTTTGGCTTGTCCC
Source organism: Avena insularis (assembly GCA_023614405.1). Taxonomy (NCBI): domain Eukaryota; kingdom Viridiplantae; phylum Streptophyta; class Magnoliopsida; order Poales; family Poaceae; genus Avena; species Avena insularis. The sequence continues at coordinate 26,450,502 of CM042695.1, read as the reverse complement.
AGAAATCTGCGGAAGAGATCCAGCGGCTGGCGAGGCAATGCCTGGAGAAAAGAAACTTATCTACCGAAGAAGAAGCACAAGAGGCAGAGGATATCAAATACTCTGACCTTCTTTCCCAAGTGCGTCTTCGCGATGAGAGGATAAGGACCGGTGAGCTTCCAACAGCGCCAGTGGTCCCTCTGACTCTCGCCGAGAAGGTCGCTGTTGAAGTAAATGCGAGTTTGGATAAACTCACTCGCCGAGAAGGTCGTTGTTGAAGTCGGAATTCTAACTCTTGTTTTTCCCTCATTTCATATCATATCCTCTAGCCCCCAAGCATGAAGTAGGATATATAATCCGGGTTTATGCTTCCTTAGGATGCCGAAGAATGAACTAGTGTAGCCCCCAAGGCTCGTGCTGATATTAGTAAAAATATTAGCCCGAGTCTTTAGTAGACTTCTGACTTTGGGTATTTTGACTTACAGAAAGTATGTTCCTATAACCAGGATTTGTTGAAAAATGTCTACGACAAGCGGAGAGAGATTAAGGCTCTCCGACTTAAAAATGCTGAACTTAAGGTCTCCAAGGATGAGGCCGAAGGTAAACATTCCGAGACTCAAACCTTGTCTTTCATGTTTTCGTAGTCGAATTTTTTTCTGAACTGTTGTTCTTTTTGACTTATAGTGCTGGTAAAACAATCCTGCGCCATGATTGAAGAGGCCGAGAACCTCAAAACTTTAGTGGTGGAGAACAAGGAACTTCGCCAAGAGCTGGATAAGCTTAAAGCGGATCATGAGAAGAGCATAGCTCAAGTTCTCGAGTCCTCCTCCATGGCTACTGACGAGCGCGATCGCAAGATTGCCGCTCAAGATCAGAAAATCTCGGACCTCAATAATGAACTGTGCAAAGAGAGGGATCTTTCCAAGGCGCTCCGGGCTGAACTCCGGAGTCTTTGGGAAGAGAAGACCAAGATTGACGACATCATATTTGGTATGTTCCATCTGTCTGACTTTTCTATTTTCTTTGACTTCTTTCAATGTCAGATTTTCTTAACTTGTTTTGTGTATAGGTCCTCTGAACTTGATGGACTCCACCTCCGCCGAGCCCCGCACCCACTGACTTACCCAAGTCGGTGACCTGCTTCATGACTTCCGCCAATCCCTTGAGGATATTGGCGAAGCTCTGAAGATTCTGGATATGCATAGCATGTCAGATTTTCAGGTGCGGGACAAGGCGAAGGAAATGCTGCAGCTTGTCCAGGATTGGAATATGTCCTACGCGCGATCCGCAACGCAGAACGCTCTCACCATGGTCATGAGCCACCATGGAAGCATGGAGATATGGCAAGTGAGCGGGTGTATTCTAAAGTAGATGAAGACGGCCAGGAGCAAGACATCAAGGCTATTATGGACTCCTGTGCCGGATATGGGTGTCACGTGGCTGACTTGACCAGCTACGACACTCCTTTCTTCACCCGCGTGCACACCTTGCCTCCGCCTCCGGAAGAAGCAACAGAAGTTTCCGATGATGAACGCACCACCTCGGATGTGGACATCTCAGAATGATATCAAGGCGATGTATCCAGCGAGCCGACAACTCCTTCTTCTCCTCCTGCATCGTAGATTGCCAGAAACATTTGTATTATCCTGAAAAAACATGATGCATCTGTAAATATGAAGTACTATAATTTTGCTAGTGCTAAGCTTTTGATCTATTCAACACTTTTGGCTTTAAATTTTTGTGTGCCTGAAATGTTTACATAAGCACTTGAACTTTTTCGCCTATACTTATCGTTTATCTGGCTTTCTGCCTCGTACCTTTCGTGAGCCGGCTAAACCTTCCGCCCAGAAACTTTGCCGAGCAACGGAGCTCAATTGCTAAACCAGTTTAAACTCGGAAACAAAGCCGGCTTCTAGTACCAACAATTCACTACTCGGAAAATACCCGCATGTGGCAATCAGACAAATAACCAAAGTAAAGACTAGAAACTTTAGAGTTATACCCGAGGGTAGCAATTTTAGAATCGGAAATCTAAACCAGAACGAACATGAGCATAAAGTACTTTCAAGCATTCTGGGATTTTCGACTATGACATGATCATTCGGAAATAAGATGGCAAGAACTTCTCAGAAAAACTTGAGGCAACCAAAACTTTTATTTCTCATAGAACATGTACATATATATGATTACAAAGAAGGATAAACTAAGAATAAAAGGGACGTAGCTGAGCAATATTCCACGGTCTGTCTAACTCATCCAGATTTGTACTGCCTCCAGCTCTCTTTCTCTTCTTAGTAGCAGGTCTTTCTTTGACTGGCCTCATGTCAGTTAAGTAGTACGAACCATTGTGCAATACTCGACTAACTAAAAAGGGCCCTTCACATACTAGGGAAAGTTTGTGCTTTCTTTGTTGCACAAGCCGGAGAACCAAATCGCCTTTATTGAAGGATCTGTTTCTGACTCTCTGGCTATGATACTTGTGTAACTTCTGCTGATAGGCTGTTGATCTCATTTCAGCAATGACGCGAACTTCTTCGACTAAGTCGAGATCACTTTGTCGAGAAATCTCGGCATCCTCTTCAATATACGCGGCCACTCTAGGAGAAGTGTGAATCAAATCACTAGGAAGAACTGCTGCTGCACCATAGACCAAGAAGAAAGGTGTGTATCGGGTTGACCTGTTTGGAGTCGTTCGTAAACTCCATATTACAGAGGGTAATTCCTCTGCCCAAGCCCCCACAGCACGTCGTAGTGGTGCTTCGAGTCTCGGTTTTAGGCCTTGTAGGATTAAACCATTTGCTCTTTCGACTTGTCCGTTAGCCTGTGGATGTGCGACTGATGCAATGTCAAGCCGGATATTTTGCTCGTTGCAAAATTCGGCCAATTCTCCCATAGAAAAGTTACTCCTGTTATCCGTGAAAATGCTATGCGGATAACCATACCGGATTATAACATCCTCGACAAATATTTTGGATGTTGCTCCATCACAACTAGTGACAGGTTTAGCCTCAATCCATTTGGTGAATTTATCCACCATCACTAAGAGGTGAGTAAATCCACTTGGAGCTCGTTTAAATGGTCCTACCATATCAAGCCCCCAGACCGCAAAAGGCCATGTTATAGGTATTGTTCGTAGCTGATCAGCTGGAACATGAGCTTGTTTAGCGTACTTTTGGCAGCCTTTGCACGTCTTGACTAATCGTTCGGCATCTGCCTGAGCTGTAAGCCAGAAAAATCCGTGTCTAAAAGCTTTTGCCACTAAAGATTTAGCTGCAGCGTGGTGACCACACTCGCCTTCGTGGATTTCTCTTAATATTTCCACTCCTTCTTCCGGAGACACGCAGCGCTGAAAAACCCCAGAAACACTCCGCTTATAGAGATCACCTTTAACTACAGTGTAGGCTTTCGCTCGTCGGATAATCTGCCGGCTCAGAACCTCGTCTTCGGGTAATTTGCCATCTACCAAATAATCAAGGTAGGGTTGAGTCCAGCTGGGAATTACAGCCAGAACTGCTATCAAAGGTGAGTCGGATTTGGTCGGATATTCCTCATCTACTCCCTTTATTGAGGGAACTTTGAGGTGCTCTAAAAAAGCGCCATCCGGGACCTCTTTCCGCGCAGAGCCTATCCGAGATAGTGCATCTGCTTCCTTGTTTTCTGCTTGAGGGATGTGTTGAACCTTAAACCCTTCGAACGATTTAGATAAATCATCCACGATAGCTTTATACGCTGCCATGTGTTTATTTGCATTACAAATATCCGACACTTGTTGAGCAACAAGATTTGAATCTCTGTAACACATCAAACGTCGGATGCCAATATCCTTAGCAATGCTGATTCCATGCAGCAGTGCTTCATACTCGGCAATATTATTTGTCGATGTGAAGTGGATCTGCAACACGTATAGAAGTTTATCTCCTTGGGGTGATTTGAGCACCACGCCAGCCCCCGAGCCCCCTCGAGCCTTAGACACATCAAAATAGAGGGTCCGGTATTCTGACTCAGGGAGGATCATGTTATCCTTTGTCTCTGTCCAATTAGCGACAAAGTCAGCAAGGATCTGGGATTTGATTGCTGTCCGAGGTTTATACTCAATATCAAAAGCTGAAGGCTCTATGCCCCATTTGGCGACGCGTCCTGTGGTGTCACTGTTATTGATTATATCTCTCATGGGATCTGTGCTCACCACGGTAATTGGATGCTCCTGAAAATAATGTCGTAACTTACGAGATGCTAGAAAAACACCATAAGCCAACTTTTGATAGTGCGGATATCGTTGTTTTGATTCTGTCAGGACCTCGCTGACAAAGTAAGTTGGACGCTGCACCAGGTGTTCCTTATTTTCCTCCGGTTTCTCCACCACCATGACGATACTAACGACCTTGTTTGTCGCAGCAAGATAGAGCAACATCGGTTCTTGTGGTTCCGGCGCAGCAAGGATAGGAGCAGATGAGAGTACTTTCTTCAGGTCTTGTAGTGCGGCTTCAGCTTTGTCAGTCCAAACAAAATCCTTGGTCTTTTTCAGGAGTTTATATAATGGTGCGGCTCTTTCTCCAAGCCGGCTTACAAATCGACTGACTGCAGCAATGCAACCAGTTAGTCTTTGGACGTCCTTCAGGCGAGTTGGCCTGGAAATATTGAGTATAGCCTTGATTTTGTCCCAGTTCACCTCTACGCCTCTTTGAGACACGATGAAACCTAACAATTTTCTGGCTGGTATTCCGAAGAAACATTTCTTCGGGTTAAGCATGCTGTTGTATTTTCATAGATTGGCGAATGTTTCCTCCAAGTCAGAAATCAGCGTTTCCTTCTTTTTGGACATCATCGCAATATCATCCATGTATGCATGTACATTGCGTCCGAGTTGGTCATGGAGGCAACGTCTTGTAAATGGCACGTAGCTCCTGCGTTCTTCAACCCAAAGGGCATTGTAACAAAACAGAAGGTTCCGAAGGGGGTTATGAATGAAGTTTTGACTTTGTCAGATTCCTTCATCCGGATTTGGTGATAACCGGAATATGCGTCGAGAAAACATAGGAGTTCCGAGCCTGCCGTAGAATCAATAACTTGATCAATTCTAGGCAGAGCGAATGGATCTTTTGGACAAGCCTTGTTCAAGGCAGTATAATCAACACACATCCTTAAATCAGTGGTGTCCTTTAGGGACCATTACAGGATTGGCCGACCACTCAGTGTGGATGACCTCTTCTATGAATCCGGCTAACTCGAGCCGTGCTAGTTCCTTAGCTATTTCCTTACGCTTTTCATCGCCGAAACGTCATAAGGACTGTTTGACGGGTTTAGCGTTCGGGTTTACATTTAAAGAGTGCTCGGCAAGTTCCCTAGGTACTCCGGTCATGTCAGAAAGCTGCCATGCGAAGATATCTTGATTTGCTTGGAGGAACTTGACGAGCGTGCTTTCCTATGCGCTACCTAGGCCTACGCCTATCTGGGTCACCTTGGAGGGGTATCATCCTTCAACGACGTCTTCTTCGCCTCTTCTAATGCCTTGAACTCCGGATTTGGCTTTGTCACCTCCTTCTTTGTTGCGGGCATCTCAGACGGATCTATGATCTTCTTGATTTCCTGGTACTCCTGGGCGTATAGCACGGCTTCGATAAAGGCGGCATTTCCATCCTCACACTCTCGCGCTTTCTTCGGGTCTCCCCTGATGGTGATCACGCCATTGGGACCTAGAATTTTCATCATATTGTAAATGTAACACGGACGAGCCATAAAAGCCCAGTAAGCTAGACATCCAAATATAGCATGGTACGCGCTCTTGAATGGGACCACTTCGAAGGAAAGTGCCTCCGTCTGATAATTCTTTGGAGTTCCAAAGGTAACATCCAAAGTGATCTCTCCCAGGGAATTGGCTTGTCTTCCTGGGACAACTCCGTGAAAGATCACAGAGCTATGGTTCAGCTGGGTCTCCGAGATCTTCATCCGACATAGCGTTTCGACATAGAGAATATTGATACTACTGCCGCCGTCCATGAGGGTCTTGGAGAAACCATAATCGTCAATAAGTGGATTGACGATCAAGGCGTATTTTCCTCGCCTGTGCAACTTAGGCGGATGATCAGCGCGGTCAAATGTGATTGCCACTTCTGACCAATCCAAGAATTGGGGGATAGCCGGAACTGTTGCGTTGAGCTCGTGTAGAACTACTTTCTTGACCTTTGCTAGTTGAGATCCGAGGAAGGTGACATAAGTGTCTTTCTTGGTTGGAAAATTTTTCTTCCCTTCCGGCTTGGGATTTGAAGCATCAGCTTCCTCCATGTCGGAATCTTCCTTGGTCTCTTTTTATTTTTCGGGATTCTTCTTTCCCTTCTTCCGCTTAGCTTTGTAGCCTGCGGTGTCATCTTTTTTGATGTCGTCATTGAAATGACATTCGGCGTTGGTGTGGGACGAGCCCCCATTGGCGTCTAGGTGATGCACACATGGGTTATTGGCAATGTTGGCCCAAGAGTAGGTTTTGCCTGGTTGTTGGTCTCCTCTACCTTGGACTCTTGAAGTTCCACGCCCATGCCCGCGGCCTCCGCCGCGTCCTCCTCGTCCTCCAGACCCGAAAGTAGCAGTGACCACTGCCGTTTCCGTGTTGGGTTTTTCTTTCGAGGTATTTTTGCGCTTCTGAGCTTGTTGCTTTGGTTGTTTTGCCGACTGTGGTACAGCTAGGGCATTGAGTAATCCCTCTGCATTGTCGTCAACATCTGCATATTTGCTCGCTGTTTCTATCATCTCTCCCAAATCAGTGACCTTGTCACACTTCAAGCGATGGCGCAGTAGACCAATTGGGAGACCTACGATGAAAGGTTCAATCGCAGTTTGATCATTTACCCCTTCATAGGAGTTCTTGGTGTCGATCCATCATCCGAGGTAATCCCGGCAAGTTTCTCCGGCCTTCTGGGTGCAACGCTGCAGGTCTCCAACCGTACAGACAGGGCCTCCGATATGTGCCTTCGAAATTCCGAAAGAACACACTTTGCATGTCATACCAGTTGTGGATGGTGTTCTCCAGAAGTTCATTAAGCCATGACCGTGCCGTCTTCCGCAACATGAGTGGGAGATATCGGGTTGCGACCAGGCTGTTTCCGCCTTTGGCGATGTAGCAAGCTTGGAAAAAATCCTGTAGCCAGGTATCTGACCGAGCAATGCCATCGCAGGCTTGGATATGTCTTGAGATAGCAAAATCCTTCCGGGAATCTTGTAGCTCTGATGCGTGGCCCGAAGAACTTTGGGCCCACGTAGATATCATCGTTTTCGTAGAGCCGCGCCTCTATGTTGGAATTGATCCTGTGCCTTGCGTCGTTCGGGGATAGAGATTGTCCCGAATGTCGGCTGTGGCTGCGGTGCCTTGGAGCCGGACTTCGGCTTCTGCCACCACCTCCTTCGCTACGTCGTCCTCCTTGTCCCCCTTGAGCGCCATTGTGATGACTACTTGGTGGAGAGGGTGGGGCAGCTGGATTATTTCCGTCTGTTCGCTGGCCTCCGTTCGGAGCATCATTATTCCGGTTCCGGGGAGGGTCTTCACTACGACGAGCCCCCTGCCGACTTGCACCGGCATGGTTTGCGTCGTTCCCACTGCACTGAGGCTCAGCCGAACGGCTTGCATGTCTAGGAGGTGGCATTTTTTGACGATCCTCCTCCCGACGTTTCTCTTTATCTTCTCCCCTTCGATCGTTTGACTCTAGTCGGGGAGGGTTCCTCGGATACAGTGCAGCAATGGCATCTTGCTCGGCCGCTAGAACGACGTTGCTCCAGTCACGTGGGGTTCTGTGATGCTGTCCTGATGATCCGGTTCTGGAGTAGTTATCTTCCCGTCGGTCAGAACGGTGACGCTGTTCTGGAACACGCTGGGGCCTTATATCATTCCAGGCTGAGTCCATGTGACATTGGTCGGATTTCGAGACCAGTTTTCCACTTTCGGATTTCGCAGCCATCTGTTGCTCTAGACCCTTGGTGAGTAGCTTGATGCCCAATCGAACCTGTTCTGGGCCTGGGTTATTTGATAGAATATCTCGAGCTGCGATAGTGTTCTGCACCGATATTGGGTACACCAGATCTCCTTTGCTGTCGAGCCGAGGCATCCCTGGATCTCCTTCAAAGAGGACCCTGTTCACTTCCGGATATTTACCGTCACCTGTGTAACGTTTCCGGGTCTTCTGATGCAACCGAGACATGTAATCCTTAGTTGCCAAGCGTTTCTTTTCCTCCTCGATGTTTTTGGCTTCATCCAGGAGTTATTGACGACGCGCTTCTAGGGCTTGGGCCCTTTCGTCCAGCTCTTTAGCAGTAAGTTCTGCAGCTGTAGGGATATGTGTGGTTAATGCAGCATCGATGAGTTTACGCGCACCTGCAGTGATCACGTGTCCATCCACCGATTCTTGTTTTTTCGGCTCTTCTGGGATAAGTGCTCCATCCGAGTCTTCCTCATATTCCTCGGCAATCACCTCCTCTATCAGAGGGTCTTTTGCCGGGGTCTTGTTCTTCTTGTTCTTCCTCTTTGCCTTCTTGGCAGTGCCGGTAGCAAAGACGGGTTTGGTTCCATTTCCCGGAGTCAAGCTCTAATCGGTACTTTCGGACATCTGGACTTCGGGATTATCTCCGACTTCCATGTCATCCTTGTGCTTTGGGAGAGTGTTCGGATCCTTCATCCATGGCTTCTCCTTCTTTTGCAGCTTTGGAGTTATACTCCTCTTCATATTCCGCGGAGAACTTTCGGAAATCCGCTGACGTCATCGATTCATCCGAGGATGCGGGTACGTCGGCGTTTGTTCCAATTGCCTCCAGCACAGTGTCGGTGTTTTCTCTAGCATCGGCCGAGCCAGATCCGGATCCCACATATCCGACGAAGTGCGACGCGTGCTTCCTGAGGTACCCGCGGCTTTCACGATCAGCTTTGTCGAAACTTTTGATGGTCTCGAGAATTGAATCTGCGCTTGCATCTTGCATTATCATACGTCGAAGTGTGTACCTTAGGAAAGGCCTATCTGTCCTGGCGTCATCAGAGACGGAATCAGTGTCGTTGATGAGCTCCTCCTGGATTTCGACTTCCGCGGGTGGGTCGATCTGGGATCCGGTCTCTTCAAGGAGATCCACTCCAGATTTGACTTGGACCGCTAGGTCTTCCTCAGGCTCGGATTTCTCCACTATCTCCGCAGCTGGTGCGGGTTGGGTGGGTTTAGGGTTTTCTGAGATCCGGAACTCTGCCGCCTCCGTGGACAAAGGGGACCCAGAAGATTCTTCTGCCTCTATCATCACAGCTGGGGTGGGTGGGGTAGGTTCAGCAAAACCGATGTAAACATCGATCTCGCTAAAAGACATGATTGCATAGGCAGTCACGGTCTCCCTAGCCGGAATCCAAGTCTCGTCGAGAAAGATGAGAGGGACGTCGCTGGCGTAGAGGATGCGATCGACGGTGATAGTCTCGCCGATTCCGATTCTTACAGATTCCGCTCGGAACGCAGATCCGAAGCTCACTTGCCCCAAGGTGGGCACCAACTGTCGTCGGATTGAGGACAAGTACGCCATGAGGGTGTCCTCGAGGCGTGCAGAAGAGAGGGGGGGTGAGACGTACGGTGTTCTGGGACGGTGAGCACACAAGTTTACCCAGGTTCGAATCCGCCGGCTTTGGACGAATCCTACTCCTGCTAGCAATCCAGTAGTACGGCAGAGCCGGATATGGGTTACAAGGGTTTCGCCTGTGCGAGTTGAGATTGTAGACTATTGAGGTGTGCCCTAAAGGCTCTCCCTAGGATGACTTATATAGATATCCGGCCTAGGGTTTACAAGAGAGATCTATCCGGCTACGACTAAGAGTCGGTTACAGAGTACATCTTGAACTATAAGTAACATTATGGGCCTAAGTCGGTAAGTCTTTTGGGCCTTCCCATAGCCAGACAGAACTCCTTCTTTTCTCCCTGACTAGGTCACCCGTGAAGCAAAGCTCTTACCTGAAGTGGGCCACCCTGGTCAGTGAGGAACTGTGAGGATACCCGGAAAGTATATCCCCAACATGCCCCTCAAGATATAGAGGATCCTGGGTAGCAGCACCGCTTCTAGTTCTAATTTCATAAGCATGTTTTTCTTTAGTAGCATTAACTAGCAAGTCTTTTTGCACTTTAATAAGTTGATCTATTTGAGTTTGAACCATTTGAAAATGTTTAACAAGCATTTTAACATCATTAGAGGTTCTTTCCACAATATCTTTTAACTCAACAATAGCTCTAGTGTTTTCCATTAGATGGTTTTGCACCCTTTTATTAAAATTATCTTGCTTAACAATAAAAATATTGAATTCTTCTAAGCATTGATCAGGAGGTTTAGAGTAAGGGATATCACCTTTGTCAAAGTGTTGGAGAGAGTATACCTCAATAGTGGATGAATGGGGAATTGGCTTACATAATTCTTCTATAGGAGGTAAATTCTTGACATCTGCAGCTTTAATTCCCTTCTCCTTAAGACATTTCTTAGCTTCCTTCATCACTTCATCATTTAGTTCAATAACTCCCTTCTTCTTAGATGATGTTATAGGCGCCGATATAGCTGGTTCAGGTGTAATTGTTTCAGGTATAGCTGGTTCAGGAGGAGTCCAATCTTCATAATTCTTGCTTATTTTAGCCATTAGTTCCTCAGCTTCCTTGGGAGTCCTATTCCTGAAAACACAATCAGCACAACTATCCAGGTATGTCCTAGATTCTTCAGTTAGTCCATTATAAAATATATCAAGAAGCTCATTCTTAGGTAATGGACATCTAGCCTGTGCATGAATCAAAGCACAAAACCTTGCCCATGATTCAGGTAATATCTCTTTTTCTCCTTGTTTGAAATCAAAAAGTTCCTGCAAAATAGCATGTCTAGCACTAGGAGGAAAATATTTCTGCAGGAAGGTACTAATCAAGCAATCAGGGCTATCAATAGATCCAGGAGGTAAATTACTAAACCAAGTTTTAGCTTCTCCTTTCAGTGAAAAAGGGAAAATCTTAGCAACAAAGTAGGTGCGCATCTTAATATCATCAGAAAACAAGCCACTCATGGTAGAAAGCTCAGTCATATGTGCTACCGCACTTTCATTCTTAGTCCCACAAAAAGGTCATTTCTCAACAATAGCTATGTAAGATAGATCAAGAGAGAAATCATAATCTTTATCTTTAATGTTTATGGGAGACGCAGCAAACTTAGCATTAGGAGACAATTTGGGTTTAATAGTACGCCTCTCAAGGAGACTCTTAGCAGCACTCCTATCATGGGTGTTTTGACATTCTTTAATAAATTCATCGATCATCTCAATATAACTGTCTTCAATATCACAGCTCTCTCTAGACTCAGATGAATTAACAGGTGTAGTAGTGTCTTCATTAGGAGTTTTAGTATTTCCAGCTATAGTTCTATCAATCGTAGCATCTAGGAAAGGACCTAATGAACCACTCTTATCAAGCACAATAGAAGCAACATCATAAGTATCAGAAGTTTCAGATTCAGCAGTAGTAGCAGTGTGTGTAGCATGTGTATGTGGTGGTGTAAGGAACTTACTCATAACAGATGGTGAATCAAGAGCAACAGAGGTGTTCAGAACCATACCTCTTCTTGTAGTGGATGGTAAAATAGGAACCTTGCCATCACGAGACTTACCCATGATGGATGAATGGCAGCAAACAATAGTGATTCCAAGTGGACTTGAAAAATAAAGCTATGCTCCCCGACAACGGCGCTAGAAAATAGTCTTGATGACCCACAAGTATAGGGTGTGTATCGCAGTATTTTTGAGGGAAGTGAAACCCAATTTATTGATTCAACACAAGGAGAGCCAAAGAATATTTATAAGCCTTAACAACTGAGTTGTCAATTCAGCTGCACCTGGAAACAATCTTGCTCACAGCAGTTTATCAGTAACAACAGTTTTGTAGTAGGAATAGTAAAGTAATAGCAGTAGTAAAAGTAAAGACAGTAGTAACAATTGCAGTAAACGGTAGGATTAAAGCACGGTAGGCATAGGGATGGATGGATGGGCATTGCATGGACAAGACTATTCATATAGCAATCAGAACATAGGGCATTTGTAGATAAATAAGATAAAGCATCCAAGTACTACATAATCACAGGCATGTGTTCCATATATAGTCATACGTGCTCGCAATGAGAACTTGCACAATATCTTTTGTCCTGCCAGCCCGTTTGTAGCGAGGCCTCAAGGGAACTACTGACAATTAAGGTGATCCTTTTAATAGAGCACCGGAGCAAAGCATTAACACTCCGTGAACACATGTGATCCTCACATCAAAGCCATTCTCTCCGATTATCCCGATTTCTGTCACTTCGGGGCCTTTGGTTCCGGACAACAATGCATGTATACAACTTGCAGGTAAGACCATAAATAATACTATCATAATGAATCAATAACATGTTCAGATCTGAAATCATGGCACTCGGGCCCTAGTGACAAGCATTAAGCATAACAAGTCGCAACAAAGTCAAAAAGCACTAATAGTAGATACTAGGCACCATGCCCTAACAATCTGATGCCATTACATGAACGATCTCATCCAATCCCTACCATCCCCATAGCCTACAACGGGGGATTACTCACTCATAGATGGGGGAAACATGGATGGTCGATGGAGAAGCGATGATGATGATGGCGACGATCTCCTCCAATTCCCCGTCCCGGCAGGGTGCCAGAACAGAGTTTCTGGTTCTGAATCGTGGAATCTGGTGGTGGCGGCGGAGCGGAACTCTTTCTGGAAAAACGTCGAACCCCCCTGAGTTTTTAGGCCAGAAGGCAACTTATAGGCAAAGAGGGAAACCGAGAGGGTGTCTGGGGCGGCCAGACCACCCCCTGGCGCGACCAGGTGGTGTGGCCTGGGCCCAGCCCCACTCTGTCTCGTATTCTGGCTCCGTGAGTCTTCTGGCGAAATAGGATTTTTGGCATATTTTCTGGGATTTTTCCTGATAGTTGATTTTCTGCACAAAATCTAGACACCAAGGTAATTCTGCTGAAAACAATGTCAGTCCGTGTTAGTTGCATCCAATTCACACAAGTTTAGAGGAAAAACAATAGCAAAAGTGTTCAGGAAAGTAGATACGTTTTAGACGTATCAGTACCATACCTCTTCCAAAGGATTAATGTCACCTGTGATATAGACAGAATTGTAATCTTGCAAGCCGTTGCAAGATGGACTTAAAGGTGTTTATGGGTAGAATTAGTAATAGTTGTAGTGATGGATTCATTAGAGGTAGTTTAGAAATGGAAGTGATATACTAGAGAAGAATGAAGGAGGAGTAGTGTTGAAGTGGGATGACCATGTCATCATATGAGGATAGATACGGTGGAGCCAGAAGATTGGATTATTCAGAAAGATGTGATCTTTGTGAATAAGACAAGGGTGATTTATAGAGTATATTTAGGAAAGGAATTCCTTAGCTAAAGACAAGTTTAGTGAAGTATTGAGGATAGAAATTCTTGAGGATTCTTTAACCAAGATCATACCAAGCAATGACAAGACTCATGTCTACCTCTTTATTCAAAACCCTAGAATCAAATTGATAGTGGAACCATTTACTATACCTAGGTAACCACTGAATATTATCTCTTGGACAAATAAAGCTTCCAATAAATAATTAGAGTATCAAATGAGTGTTTATGAATGAAAGCCTTGTCTACTTTATTATCTTAAACCCTAATAGAAACCTATAATAATAGAACTATCAAGATCACATTGGGAAAGTAATCTCAATAGCTCACTTTAAGTGGATATATCAACTATAATTACCAAGTTAGAGATAAATTTGTAACCTTCGATCCATAGCAACAGTTATGAGAACACATGTGGGTGGTATGAATTCTAAATTTTAGACAAAGTATTTATAATCAAAACCCTACATAAGTGTTGCTTGGCATTTAAATCACATGTGCCACATAGATAGTTGTTGCTATTAATCATTGTATCTTAAGATTCTATTAAAATATTAATCACACTTAAGGGAGTAGTGAACAACTAATTAAGAAAGATCTTTCAAGTAGAGCTCATCCATAGGCACAAGTTCCAAGGAATGGATACTTGCACCATATGGGCTCATCCATAGGCACAAGTTCCAAGAATGGATCAAGTTGAGCTCATCCACAGGCAAAAGTTCCAATAATGGAGCAAGTTGATCTCATCCATAGGCACAAGTTCCAAGAATAGATCAAGTTGAGCTCATCCACAAGCACATGTTCCAAGAATGGATCAAGTTGAGCTCATCCATGGGCACAAGTTCCAAGGAATGGGAACTTGCACCATATGGGGCCCAGCTGTAAGTAGCTTACTCATATACACATGATGTGATGTCCATCTCAACCCAGCAGTATAAAAACCAGAGCACAACCATAGCAAGGCAACTTGCTTGCTTCTTTCTCTATCCAAAAACCCATCAGAATATAATCACAATTCATAGAACCAGCAACAGTTTTCTCTCAAGAACACTTAAGAACACCACCATTTAAATACTAATGCCCCTTGCATTAGTTATTCAATCAAATTATTAAAAACCAAAACTATATGTAGAAGCCATGTGAGAGAAATAGCCCACAAGTTCATCTAGTACCAAATGCCACTTGGCTAACCAAAAAGAAAGCATACATGTGGATAATCCCATCCAGGTGGTCATTCTTATCCACTAGAAATATCTTCTATGATTTGAAACCCAAGTAATTCCCATGCATGAGAGCTTGACAACAAAGCACCTTACTCATCAAACTCAACCAAGAGTCACCCACTTATGTGTCATGTTACTAGAGCATGCTCAACCCTATAAATAGGACCCCATAGCTGCCATTTGACCTCATAACACTAAGGTATATTCATACCAATGAATTTGGGCCAATATAAACTTTAGCTTAGACCAAGATGCAGTAGCTAGGAGGTGTATGTTGGAAATATTCCCTAGAGACAAATAGTAATAAGGACTATTATCGTATTTTATAAAGTTTATTATTAAGTTTTATATCATGCTATAACTGTATTGAGTGGAAACATCAATACACGTGTGATATATAAACAACCAAGGATTCCTAGTGAAACTCTAGTCACTGGTTCATTAGTCAACATATCATCAAGTTTCCTGATCATGTGGCATTTATGCCAGTTGGAAATGGAGTCAACTCATTCTGTGAATGAGATGATGAACCAATACCCAACCTAAACATCATGACCCGATCATGTCACGAAGTTCAAGTTATGATGATTAGAAATGGATCCTCGTAGACTATTCCTTAAACCATGAGGCTATATCAATCACTGTCTCCCGAGAGTGCTTAGATAGCATCAAGCGCCACTTGGTAATACAGTGGTTATAAAGGTGTGTTCAGGTACTCGGAGGAAACCGTAGAGGCAATATATGTCAAGAGCGGGATTTGTCCGTCCACGTGACGGAAAGATACTCAAGGGCCCACTCGGAGAAGTTATATCCAATAGCTGCGCAACGTGTGATTTGATCACAGGGATATCACTTGTCGGAACGAGTCAAGTAGCATTGTTCGGTAACGAGATTGAACATGACATGGTGATGTCATTGATCAGATCTCGGGCAATGCAAGTATCGAGAGACAAAGGGAATAAGACACGACCGTCCTGGTTTAAACGACGAAAGATCTTCATGGAACGCACAGGGGTCACATGGCCATCTAGGTCCCTCTGTTGATCATTGGTCCGGGAGTGTCCCGACCATGTCTGGAGTGTTCCCGAACCGTAGGGTATCACACTTAAGGGTGTGATGATTCTTAGAGAGTGTTTATAGGATTGAAAGAATCATCAAAGAATAGTAGAGAGAAAACCGAAAGGGTTTTGGTAAGTCTGGAGGATGTCCGGAGTGGAGGTGGAAGGTGTTCCATAGACACGGAGATTGAATAATATGTGAATGAATGTTAAATATTGATTTAATCATTTATTCATAATTATTTAATAAATAGAAAATCAATTTAAAGGTCAAAAGGCTTAATGGCAAATTCCGGAGGGAAGAGGGCCCATTAGGGAAAGGTGAGAGGGAGAAGGGCCAGAGGGGGTGGCCGGAGCCCTAGTGGGCTAGCACCCCCCCCGCACGGGGCCCATGGGGGTGGTCGACGGCGCCACCCTTCCCCCTCTCCTCTCCTTTAGTCCCACCTCGGGACTTTGAGGGAGGTAGTACCTCCCCTCCCCCAATATATAGTGGGGGTATTTTGCAAGATAAATACACACAATATTCAATAAAGGTCTTCTCACTTTTGGGAAGACCTCAAATTTATATCCTCTTTCTCTCGTGACCGTGGTCCAAAGTTCGGACTGCGTGAACGAGAGACATCTTCACCGCGGAGCACCGTCGCGCTGCGGGATTCGAATCCAGGAGCTCTACTTCCGCAACTGCTGCTGGATCGGGGAAGCGGGAGTCATCGTCAGGCATCGGATGTGTGTAACTCCCCGCGAGGTGTCACACTTGAGGCACTCAAGTCGTTGGAGCCGCTGGAGCGCAATGACTTCATCACGACCTTGAGGTCGACTTCGGCTCGTCTACATCAACCACGCTCTCCTGAGCGTTGACAACGCTTTTCGGTCTTCAAGGGTAAGTTCGCGAAAAGCCCCTCCTGTTACTGTATTACTAATAGATACGTCCTAGCAACATCAGGGGTTCAGGGGCGTAGCGTAAAAATTATTATTTTCATACATGGAACCCCTACAGTGTAGGCATGCCACAAGAAGAAGGTTTTAGCAGATTTCCAGAAGAACAAGTTGGAGATGCCACCAAGGTATGAATCTAGGAGAAGAGGAGAGGAGAGTAGCATGGGAAGGGAAGAACTCATCTAAAGAAAGCAAGGTATTAAGCCTTAGATCTGAAATCTTCATTGGTAGGGCTAGATGCAAGCATAATAGTTCTTGACCATTTTAGTAGGGAGGATATGCCAGGAATAGTGTGGAACACAATAGAGTTTCTGGGTAGCAGCTAAATCCATCCAAAAATTTAACTTTAGATCACACAAGTACATAACAATCACTAGGAATTGCCTAATAAAACATATACATGATCTAGGAGCATATCCCGTGCATCTGGATGGTCAAATGGTCCCCAAGAATATTAAATCACATAACCAAGAATAACTGACAGCAAGTACATCAATAATATTTCATCTACTTGCATGCTTTTGATCAAGCAATTGATCTAGCACACCTCTATGATACCAATAAATTGTTCTAACATGTACTTCTACATTGCTGCACCCCACATACACATTATGTTAGAGATATTTGTGTGGATACATATAGCCAAATTAATTCTAGATCATATTATCTACAAGTACATCTATGAAATGATTAATCAGATTACTAGATAAAGAAAAAATCATTCTAATGGATGAACACCTACAAATGGATCTTGAGAAATTTCTTATGTCCAGTCATAGGAACCTAGCAATCAACTAACATATGTGCCAGATTAGACTCTAGGAACTTACATACACATAAATCTTTTACAGAACATTATGATCATGTCTATATATTGTCTGATCAAATAGAGTAATTAGTATACAAAACAATAGTAACTAAAGCTAACTAGGACTAAATATAGTAGTTACTGCTCACATACCACACCAGGAAATTAACCGAGTAATAAACAAGGGATTGTTCTTAGCATATGCCCTTGTACAAGAGAACATCACCACTAAAATTATCTAGGAATTATCTGATATCATTTGAATTAAAGATTGTCTAGTTCAAATAATACATCACAGAGCATAACATCCTCGCTGATGCTTGGGATAAACAATCTATCCAAAAAGGAACATCACGGTACAATCCTAGAATTACCAAAAGCAAATACCTACATGATAACCTTAGGAACCTCTACATATTCGCCAACCTAGTACAAGATATAACTTAAAAAACTTTTGTACTTATGAACTGTATGATAGAAACCATTTCTTCAAAGGTTATTCTTTTTGCCACCTCAAACTACAACACTATAAGAATTGTTTTAACTCTTACCAATCTAAAACATAAACTTTCATAATAGCTACATGATATCAATTAACCTAATCATGTGTTATTGTTAGAATTACTTTTGTACCATTCATGCTAGTCTTAAATTTCTTATATATATTTATGTTTGCTTGTAAACTTGAAGATAAACCAAATCTTGAAGAAATCACCCAAACTTAACTTATTCACCATGTTGGGGTATTGCTTCGGGGTTTTCCAAATTGCATTACATTACTTATGCATAACTGCATATTGCTTCTTTAAACATTAGTCCTTACCGGACCAATGATGCTATTTACAGATTTGGATCTTCCATAGTTTTGAAGATCGTGATTGCATATCTTGTAATCACAAAGGCAAGTTCACACTTGCTCATGTCCTTTGATTATTTTCTATCAAGTATTTGGAAACTTGTGTCATCACCTGCATTTCAAAAAGGTCAAAAAATACTATTTTTGATAATAATAATGTAAACTGCTGGTTACTGATCCAGGGTGATCAACTAATTTGTTAAGCCTGCCATTTGGAATCCCATTGTCCAGGAATATATCATTTAGGACTTAACAACCAAGGTCGCCAGTGATTCTAGCACCATATATCACACGTTAACCATGAGATCTACAATGGCTCTAGGGAAGTCAGCTGGATATTCTCCCTCTCATATGTCAATGGACGACCGGGCCATGGCTGTAACTCTCGGAGTGGATTGACAGCACGGTGGGATCCCTCAACGTCCCATGGCATCTAGTGTCTATGAGGGCTGTGTGTTTTAGGCCGTAATTGGAAACAAGATTTATCCTGGGCCTAGTGTTCAATCCAACTAGCATATGGGGTTCGAGGAGAGGGGCAACGATTGGCTTCGATCTTAGACTGGACCCCACACCAAGGAAGTGTGGACGAGAATGCAACTCGGATGTGCAACAAAGCTAAGGTCTCTTGTGGGTAAAGTAGCGCACGTCTGTAGAGTGTAAGAACTGTGACATGTTACTCCCTGTTCCGGGAAGGAGCTGCGAACGCTGCAGGAAAGGTCTCCACGAAAGTTCTGGTAAACCTCTGAAGGCTGGCGGACATAGTTTTTTAGAATAAAAGCAACCTTTGAAGAAATGTTTTCGAAAACCTGCATAGCCTACGACCTTCGGTCTAGAGCTGTAGTTAGTGCATCAAACACTCCTTTTTAGTAAACTTGCTGAGTACGCTCGTACTCAACCGTACCATCTTAACCCTTGCTAGATTCTAAAGCCGATGAAGACGGAGTAAACTCATACTCAAAGGAATCAACACCGAAAGCTCAAGATCTTCAATAAGTTAAAGGAGTCAACATTTACCCCAACTGAAGTGAAGACAAAGTTCCTGATTAGATAGAAGTTGATTCTCTAGCCATAAAAACCTACTTCTGTAGAGCATTGCAATAGCAGCAAATGCAAGCCTAATAGTTCAAATACAAGTCTTTTAGCAAGATAGTTATAAGCTGTTATTTCTGGTTCTTCTTTGTAAGAAGTTGTTTTCTTCCTCTTTAACCTAGAGTTTTCTCTGGATCTTTTGTAAAGAGTCAAGTTGTAATCTATAGTGTCTTGGACCTGCTGTGCCTCTGTTGTACCACTCTGAGGGATGTAATACTAGTGAACGGTGTTTCATTGGTGTTATGTCAACGACTATAGTGTACTACATCATGTAGTGGTATGCTGGGTCACCGCACTGTGGTCCCAAGTCTGGACTATGCAAATGGGGAACTTCTTCACCGTAGAGCACCGTCGTGCTGCAGGGTTCGGGATGCAGAAGATCTACTTCCGCAATCTCTGCTGGATCGGAGGAGCGGGAGTCATCGTCAAGCACCGGACGTGTGTGACTCCCTCGGAGGTGCTACACTTGTGGTGCTAGGAGTTATCGGAGCCACTGGAGCCGTTGGAGTTTAGAACGACCCTGAGGTCGGCCCGGTACAACTACATCGCCAACACTCTCCCGAGTGACAATGCTTTCCGTAAAGGTAAGTTTTAGAAATCCCCTCCCGTTAATGCATTATTGATAGATATATCCTGGCATTAGGGTTGTTGGCGTAGGAAAAATTATTGTTTTTAGGCACACAACCCCAACACATTCATGATAGGTAGGGCATGAACGGGAACAAGAGAGGCAAATCTTCGCAATCTTGAACCCTGCACACAACTCTAGGGACCTACTTTGGGCTCGACCCATTGCGGCGACATCTCCTTAGGGCGTGACTCATGGTCTCGATGAAAGCAAGTTAAAGGTCGTAGTCAACCACCCTCTGCCAGCCTTCCAAGAAAGAGGGCTAATCTATAGTGGCATTAAGAGTCAGTTGGTACGTGTGGATAAAGTTTGTATACCCCTGCAGGGTTTTAATATTTTTGAGAAGCCGTGTCCACGGTTATAGACGACTTGGGAACGAACGTGATGATCATATAGAACTATAACCTAATCGTAAAACTTTGCAAGTAAAGTATAGTGTGCTCTAAGGATGCTTCCTCGGGGATCGAGGGGGTGATCCTAGTTGGTAGGTTTAGCTGATAAAGATTCGGTGGATATCAAAAGATGACCAAAGCTAGAGATACCTCTGTCTTATCCCCTTTTTAAATATTATGATTAGACGAGCTTCTACTCTGCCCTATTTTATAAATAAAGATAGCTTTATGCAAATTAACTCCACCTGCTAGAAGTCTTGCGGAGTACACCCTTTACTCAACCTTGCTTTGTTGATACTTTTGCTACAGAGTAAGTGTTACCATAGAAGGATAGTTCATTACGACATAGACATTGACGAGTAGCTTGGGGTTTCTAGGCGACAATCTGGGATCTATGGAATGAGACGTAATCGTTTATGCTTCAGGCCTCTTAGGAAATCTGTTAAGTTTGCTATATCTAATAGCATAATTTGCCTTTCGTTGTTAGATAATTTGTGGTCAGTGACCTCTGCTTGTAATATTTTGGTTCTTTGCTCAGTTATGAGCTTGCTGTAATAACTTTTGTGTCGTAGGGTTACTGTTGTGTTATCAATTCTCTCACTATTCACTCTTGAGTTCTAGGTTAGGCTTATGTCAGGCTAAGGTCTAGGATTTGTTTAACCCTGGTCCAGGGGTATCACATCCGAGATTTCTATATTCGTTTCCGCTTTCATAAAAAATATAAAAGTAAATGTACCACCACTCAATTTCGTCCATTTTCGCTTGTTTTCACTCCTATTTGTGGGGTTATTGTAGGATCGCTTACACTTAGGGGTAGAGGTGTCCAAGAAGCACGGGCCTGACAATGTCCTATGTCATCTTCGTAGCGGTGGCGCAACATACAATGGGGAGACGGAGGCGCGTCTGGGAGGCGGCGACAGTTGCCCTCTCCAGGCAGCGCGGGCTGTGTGCACGGGGCGACGACGCTGCTACTTGGCGGTGGGGATCTGCGGTGGTGGATTCACTGGTGGACGGAGAAGTTGGTACTAGTGCCGGGTCAGCGTTGACAGTGACACCCGTGCTGCAATGCGGCACCTGGGCTTCACGTGCCCATGCGGGCTCGGCTAGGCCAGGAATGCCCCTGCTGCTGCATCCGGGCGACAATCGCTGGAAGGCAGTTCCCTCCCGCGTGCTACTGTCCCCTCGACTCTCGCCAAAATATCCTCTTTTCGGTTTGACCAGCCTCACAACATGGTTCACGGTGAGACGACATGAATGACTTCAAGACCCTGGTGGCATGTGGTAGTAGGCGGCGAGCTTGGTGGAGCAATTCGAAGCATCCGGGAGTGTGGTTTTTTGAGGGGTCGGGAGAAACCCTTGTCGTCTTGACAACAACATGGCGGCGCCTGCGGGTGTCCCCGTTCTTCCTGAAGGGCGTCAGGTGTATCTCTTCCCCACCTCTCGTAGCATATCGGGGGAAACCCTAGGACCAGTCCGGGAAGCAGCATCGTTGTCGTCGCTTTCCTTCTTGGAGGTGCTGCTTGGTACGCGACCTTTGAAGCGCTAGGAGCGGGGTGGATATTCTTCGGAGGGCGCAGAGGTGGCGGGTCATCCTCGTTTTTGTCGAGCCACTATTGTTGGCTTTGTTTCTCTTCCTGTTTCTTTTTCGTTTTCTTTAGTTTTTTTTGGGTGTTGTGTTGTCTAACCCAGCAGTGGTCTCAAACGTGATTGCTATATTAATATAGCGGGACACATGCCTGTTTCGAGCTTTGTGGGACACCGGAAATGGGACACACATAATGTTCACCTACACTGCTGCCTAGTTTTTATGGAGCTTTGTTCGAGAGGCCCTAGGGCCTGCCTGGCAGGCCCAATACCTCGGTGCGTTTTTCGAGACTAAGGCAAATCGTAGTGGTAGGAGTTATCGTTTTTGTGGTTAGTGTTTGCCACGATGCCCTGAACTTTATGAACTATTCGTAAGAAAATGGTTATCGAGCGAGTGATCCGGTGATGTGCATCTGACTCTTTTCAAAATTCTTGTTTTTTCAGTGGTGGCACCCGCACATGAACACTTGGATGACATTATTCAGGACCTACTGGTGGCAGTATGGCACTACTCTATGCCACGAGTCTATTGAGCTCCTCTTTGAGAGTTTGTATCTTGATGTACCTGTTGTTTGGTTTTTATTCCCCTTTGAGCTTTGTTGTCATGTTAGCCAGCGGACTCTCTTCTTTTTTTCCCCTTTGGTTCGGAACTTGTATTCGATTCAGATGATTGTACTTTATTTATAAAGCTGGTGAAAGTCTGTTTTGCAGAGGATATAATAAATTGTCAAGTTAAATAGGAGTATGATTTACTTCTGATACTGCTTAAAATGTGAGAGATTTTGATTTACTCGATTTTTTGGAAAGAACATTACAAAAAACTGGCTAAACATGAAAACAAAACAAATCCCTAATAAATTAAAAAAAAGGAAATATGACAGATCTCCCACTTCACGGGATGCTACTACCGTGAGCTGTCCCGTCCCTATCCGTGACGCCGGCGTGCAGGAGAAGCGCCCACACGAGCGTGACGAACTCCCCGCCACGACCCATGGCCTCGACGTGGCCCTTGACGTTCTTCGATGGCGCGACGAACAGCACCATCTCCGACCAGAAGTCCGCCAGGAACCGCCATGCTGCCGCTTCGTCCTGCACGTACGCCTCCACCAGGCGCATCCCAAGTTCGGCGCCGCGCTGCAGCACCTTGTTCCGAGAGCTCGCCCTCAGCTCATTCAGAAGCCGCTCGTACCTTTGCGCCGTCGACTCGCTGGCCCCGTCGTCCTTCCCCAGCGCCGCCTGCACGTCCACCGCCACTTCCTTGTACACTTTTTCGGTCCACGCGGTGCTGTCCGGCAGCAGCCCCGGCGCGGCCGCCACCAGGTAGGCGCAGTAGTACGACAGGTGGCAGGCGGCGGTCATGTCGGCCGCCGCCGGCGTCGGGCACGCGGTGTGCGAGTACTTGATCTCGAAGAGCCTCGTGCCGATGTGGCAAGCGAGGATATGCTCCGTGGTGCTGCTGCTGCTGCTTCCGTTTCCATCGAGCGCCAAGCTTTTCTTGGGAGGACCATGCGCCGGCGCGGGCCACGCCCAGCCGAACATGCCGCCGAGGCCGACTCCCGGCGCCGCCGTGCTTCCTTTGTCCAATCCCCCGTAGCTGCGCTTCAAGGACCTGAGCACCGCGTCCTTCACGGCAGGCGAGACTCCCACCGACCTCATCAGCCCTGCGCGCCCGTACAGTTTCTCCGAGAAGAGCCCCGACCGCCTGCCGAAACGCCGGGGCTCCAGCACTGAGTTCTGCCCGATCTTGTTGCTCCAGCGCTTGGCAGGCTTGAGCCGCAGCACCGCCTCCAGCGCGGCGTTCGTGCATCGGCGCCCCGGCGATTTGCGTCTGATGTAGCTACCGAGCAAGGCCATCTTGGTCCAGTTGGAGCACACGCCGGCGACGATCTCGCAGGTCTCGGTGAGCACGGTGGCCACCAGGAGGAACAGAGTTATGACGTAGTAAGCCTTTTGCGCCGGTGTGACTTCCACCCGATTCTTGGGGTCCTCGGTGAAAACGATCACTCCGAAGTGCTGGTATACCCACCCCACGCCGATAGCTCCGGCGATGATCAGGACGGAGAGGAGGTAGTTCAGGGCGGCGTACCATCCACTGAATGAGCACAAAGGGAGCGGGGAGTAGTAGAAGTCGCTCGCGAACCAGAGCTCGTCCACAAGGACCCGGAACACCCGATCGGCATCGGCAGCTCCTTTGCCAGCGGGCGTGTCCATGCCTCGAAGCACGAAGTCGAGGGCGTCGCTGGACCCTTCCTCGGCCAGGGGATACCCCGACAACAGCCGACGGAGACTCTTGAAGAGAGCGAAGGAGAGGCAGAGGTCCCTCAGCTCCCGCCGCTTGCCGAGGAGGCCGTCGCCGTGATCGTCGGACAGCGACCACACGCGGTCCAGCGTCACGAGGGCGCCGAGCTTGTTTTTCATGGCGTCGCGCTCGCGCTTGCTGATGCGGTACCCCTGGGGGGTTTCCTCGACGTGATCCTTGCTCTCCCCCATCACCAAGTAAGGAGGGACATGTCCATGGCCCTCTACCGCGCCCTCCTCGACGAGCTGCGCCATGTAGCCGGACACAAGCCGGGCGTTCTTGCCGACAGCGTAGGAGTCGCTGGCCTTGAAGAAGGCGACAAGCTTGAGCACCACTTTAGCAAAGCCGAGCAGGAAGAACACGACGAAGATTGATTTTCCATGAATTTTCAGCCATCCTGCCTCCGGCATGCACATGACAATCATGTAAGCTAACCAGGCGTACATGGCGAGGAGCTCAACGGGGGTCCGGACCTTCTGGCCGTCGACGCTGACGTCGCCGGCGGAAGGGGACGCGGAGGCGGTGGCCGCGGAGGCCGCGGCGGTGTCGGCGTTGCCCTTGATGACGACTATGATTACTGCCCACAGGAGGAGCGTCCACATGGTCTGGACCTCTCGGCTTGCCTTGCCTATCGGGAATTCCTCGCATCCTGCATGCTCATTGCAGTACTCCGAGTAGAGCTCTCGGTCCGTCTTCCTCTGCCGCAGCAAGGCGGAGATGACGGAGGAGGTGAGGGGGATGAAGGCGACGGAGGCGCCCCAGACGAAGAAGCGGAGCGCCGGGTGGCGGCAGCGGCGACCGTACGTGCTAAGTGCCACCAGCAGAATGGCGAGCAACGCGGAGGCGACCGTCTGGAGGAGATCTAGCAAACCCATAGGTTGGGCCTGGGGAGGCCCCATTGGAGGAGCAGACGGAAACATGCTTATGTTTGGTTATCAGTACGTGCTGTCGTGGTGGTCGTCTGTGTCGATGAATGTAAGGGGGTTTTGCTCGCCCATTTATAGAGGAGAAGAGAAGGGCGTAACAGAGGTTTTGGAGTATTTCACAGAAGCTGGTGTCATCGCCGGTCGCCGCTGCCATTGTCGGCACCCGCCACAGTACCGTGCGTCCGAGTTGAGATGCTTACAGTTGACAAGGACATTAGCGCAGTTGACAAGGACCCACTTGATAACGGTGCAGTTAAATATGCAGTTGACATTGACGCAAGTTGAGAAGCGTGTCACTGCATCTTCTCAAGTCTCAACTCTCAACGTAATATAGGTGCAGTTTGTTGGGAAAATTGGGCCCGTACCGGAGCCCACGTCTCTTGAGTTTTAGAAACATTCTCGCAAAATGGTTTCCACGTAGAGACCGATGATGATGAGATTGGAAAAGAGTTCCTACTTATTACCAAGCGCGACGAAAATGGTAAACATATTGTCGAAAGACTTTCTTCATTAGCTACTGGGCTGTACTACACAAGATAGTAGCACCACCTCTTTATACTACCCATAAGACTGTCTTTAGAAGCTCTGAACTAGTTTGCCTTTGGCATGATATGTTAGACCATCCCAGTCTTAGGATGATGAGAAATATAATTAATAACTCGAATGGTCATAATATTAATGTGAAAAATTCCCAAATCCCGATGATTTCGTGTGCTCCGCATGCGCTATGGGAAAATTGATCAATAGACCGTCCCCCCTAAAGGTGAAGGATGAAATCCCAGCGTTCTTGGAACGTTATATACCAGGGGACATATGTGGTCCAAATTAGCCCCTCTCGGGACCGTTTCGATACTTCATGATGCTTATTGACGCTTCCTCTAAATAGTCCAATGTTTGCCTGCTATCAACAAGGAACCATGCTTTTATAAAGTTGATCTCCCAGATCATATAAATACGGAATAAATTCCTAGATTATCGTTTAAAGTCTATTTGAATGGATAATACCCGAGAATTTACTTCAAAGGCATTCGATGATTATTGCATGGAAACTGGAATCAAACTTGAGCACTCTGTATCGTACATTCACACTCAAAATGGACTTGCGGAGGCATTGATTAAAAGAATTAAATTCATTGTCCGACCACTCCTTCAGGGTTCTAATTTACCAACTACATGTTGAGGACACGCGGTGTTACACGCTGCCAACCTCATCAACTTTCGACCATCGTCCTATAACATCCACTCTCCTATCCAACTTGCGCAAGGGTCAGCATCGAAAATTTCCCGCCTTTGTAGGTTCGGCTGCCAGGTATATGTACCTATACCACCACCCCAGCAATCAGTAATGGGACAGCTTCGTAAGTCGGGGATATACGTTGGTTATGAGACTGTGTCCATAATCAGGTCTTAGACCCCATGCACACGACCCGCTTTGTTGACTGCATTTTTGACGAGGATCTTTTCCCGACTTTGGCAGAGATAATCAACCCCTAGATGATAAAAGTCGAGAAATCACGTGGAAAGCCACGGGGATCCACGCTCATGACCCGCGCATTGTTGAGTCTAATCGAGAAGTCTAAAAGATACTAGATTTACACTCCTTAGCGAATCAACTGCCTGATCATTTTAGTGATTTAAAGACTGTGAAAAATTCGCATGTGCCTGCACGCAATGCACCAGAAAGGGTCGAAATACCGAAGAAAAATGATGGTATACCCGCTCCCGTCCTAAGGCCTAAGAGGACAATGAATCCAGTTTCTCAGATTCCAAGTACCCAGGGACGCCCGAAGAAAAAGGATAAGAGAGATTTATTACAGTGTACCCCTCAAGAGGGGAGCCAGTTGAGACCTGGCACAAGTACGGATATTTCAGCGCACGAAATTTCGGACTTGAATTTTCCTATATCGGAAATACCCAGTGAAGTTGTATGCACACACATCGGAGCGGGAAAGCTAAAGGACCTAGCCCCGGGATTGGGAAATCCGGTGGAGCAAGGGGATGTGCCTGATGCACTCCATGACGAAATGGCCATTAACTATGTTAATCCGGGCGAGTCATACAACCGAGCTATGGCAAATGTCAACGTTAATTTTGCCAAGAAAATTGCCTCAATCATGGATCTTGACCCTGAGCCTAACACGCTCGCCGATTGTAAGAAAAGGTCAGATTGGAAAGAGTGGCAGAAGGCAATCATTGTTGAATTATTATCGGTAAACAAAAAAAGGTATTTGGACATGTTTGTCTAACTCCTCCCCACATTCGCCCTGTTAGCCATAAGTGGGTTTTTTCGAAAGAGAAACGAGAATAATGAAGTAGTAAGGTATAAAGCAAGGCTCGTTGCACAAGATCAAGTGTCGACTTTGAGGAAACTTACTCCCCGGTCATGGATGGAATTACCTTTAGATACTTGATCTCAATGGAAGTGAACATGGACTTGAAAATGAAACTTATGGATGTTGTCACCGCTTACCTATATGGTAACTTGGATTCGGACATAAACATGAAAGTAACAGAAGGTATCCCTGTTCCGAACCAGGATAGAGCAAACATGAGTTTATAAAGTGTTCACCTTAAGAAGTCATTGTATGGACTTAAACATCCAGGTAGGATGTGGGATAATCGTTTAAGCGATTTCATTCATCAAAAGGGCTACACGAGCAATGAAGATTTCCCATGTGTTTTTATATGGAGATCCCAGGATGGTTTCTGTATTATCTCGGTGTATGTGGACAATTTGAATATAATCGGTACACCTGAGGATATCGAGGAAGCGAGTTCCTACCTGATGTCGGAATTCGATATGAAAGACTTAGGAAAAACCAAGTTCTTCCTAGGTCTACAACTTGAGCATTCCCTGGCTAGGATTATAGTGCACCAGTCGGCCTACACCTAGAAGGTGTTGGAACGATTTGCATTTGACAAAGCATATCCTTCTAAGACCCCGATGGTCGGAAGATCTTTGCAGTAAGATAAGGACCCGTTTAGGCCTAAAGAAGAGGGGGGGGGGATTCTGGGACCATAATTCCCGTACTTAAGTGCAGTTGATGCATTTATGTACCTCACAAATTTTACACGGCTGGATATTGCATTCGCCATCAATTTTCTTGCTAGGTATAGTTCTGAGCCTACCAAGAGACATTGGAAAGGCATTAAGGACATCTTCCGGTACCTGCAAGGGACCAAAGACCTTGGCTTATTTTATCGAAAGAACCAAGACCTATCATTTGTAGGCTATACAGATGCTGGGTACCTTTCGGACCCGCACAGGTCCAAGTCACATACTGGATATGTTTTCCTTTATGGTGGAACTGTAATTTCCTGGAAATCGTCTAAGCAAACTCTTTTGTTAACTTCGACGAACCACTCGAAAATCATATCATTATATGAAGCATCACGAGAATGTGTATGGCTTCGACGAGTAGTCAGCCACATCCAGATGTCATGTGGGATGAACACCGTACAAACCCCAACTATTATCTATGAAGATAATGTCGCTTGTGTTTCACAAGTCCAGACGGGTTACGTGAAGAGCAATCTTACAAAACATATAAACCCCAAGTCCTCTATGCACATGAATTGCAAAAGATGAACGAAGTAAAGATCTTGCATACTAATTCATTTGAAAATCTAGCTGATTAATTCACTAAGTCATTACCAGCATCTTCTTTCGAGAGATATATTCGTGGAATTGGTATGATGAGGCTTAGGGAGATGCAAGGTTTAGGGGGAGAATCTTCACAAACTCATCACTAAAATCTCGATCCTGATGATTGAGTACTTAGGTGAATTTTAATCTTTTTCCCTTAAGTGAGTTTTTATGAAGTTTCTCACATGAGGTTTTTAGTGAGGCAATTTGTGCAACATAGCAAAATTATACCATATACTTTTTCTTCATATTTTTTCCACTGGGTTTTTTGGAGTTTTGAGACATGGATATATGGATGAACACCCAAGGGAGAGTATTGGGAAACTTTGGCCCATACGGGAGTGGGCTCCACGTTTAGGCTAAGTCAACCCCCACGTTTAACGTTAAATGCGTGCTTATCCTCTTATCTCTTTAGCCTTTATATATGAGATCTCCACCCTTGTACATACTGTTCCAGAGATACATCAATAAAGAGCTTCTCCCTATTTCTCCTGTGTCAATTACTTTCTGCAATTTTTGTGTGCCTTCGACATTCTTCTTCTTCCTCCACGCGGTGCACCCTCGGGACCGGCCAACCGGCAGGGATTGCACAACACAGTTGACATAATTTAGCGACACACATTTTCTTCAGTGCTCTGGACGCCTAGCAGGTATTTGCACCGTCTGTTGCTTTAAGATTGGTGATGTTTTTTTAAAAGACCTGTAAATTTGCTATAACTAAGTCCCTGCTGTGATGAGCCAGGCACAATGCGTATATGAAGTTCCTCACTCTTTTTATTAAGTACTTTTGTTGCATCCGTAAAGTCCTGTGTATGTTACTATATAATTTTGGTAACAAATTTTAGAAATGGCTATAAAGTTCTTCACAAAATTTATATGGATCTTCCCACTTATTACAAAGTTCTTCGCATCGAACACATACAATTCGAAAAAAGAGAGAAAGTACTTTGCATTTTTCCATATGGATCGGTCTATATGTTTACAAAGTTCCTCCAAATTCAACCATGAACTTGAGTGGAACCACCTCACCCAGATCTGGGCCTAGGATCCAAAATTTCAAAAAAAAACAAGTGCAAAAAGAAACATGGGATCCAGTCTGAATCACACAAGATCTAGAAGATAAATCAAGAAAATAAGAAGGGAGTAGGGAGGAGTTGCTCCAGATCCGATTGTCAGATCCTCGAAGGGGATCCAACGATAATCTACCTCCCGATGTGGAGTACCCTCGATCAATTGGGGATTTTCTAAGTAGCTAGACCTAGAATGGAAATAAAAGGAGTAGAATTTTGGTTGATATTATTATTGCCCTGTCGTCCCGCACGGGAGGCTTATAAGGCCAGGTTTCACTTATTGCAGCTGTTTGAGACATTTACAGCGAATTACACCAAATACAGTAAAAAGTGTCTGTGCTATCCAGGTTACATCTTGACCGTTGATTCGCCCATCGACCACTCCTGTGGTTACTGAATATCAGTGTGGCTGACAGTACCCCTTCCTTGAAAATGCACTTGTCCTCAAGTGTTCTTGTTTGGAAACCAAGTTTGCAGTGTTGACGAGTAGAACTCTAGGAATACCTTCTTGATGAAGTTGGCGTCTTCCCAGGAAGAGTCTTCTGATGCCAGATTCGTCCACTCGATCAGCCATTGTTTCACCAGAAGACCATTGCGAGGTAGAGATCTGGTTTCTAGTACCTTGGCTGGTTCCAGTTTGGTTTTGCCTTCTAGAGTGATTGATACGTTGCTAACGTATCTATAATTTTTGATGTTCTATGCTTGTTTTATATCTACTTTCTTATGTTTTGTCTATACTTTGGAGTATTTTTATACACTTTCTTAGACTAACCTATTAACAAGATGCCATAGTGCCAGCTGCCTGTTTTATGGTTCCAGAAAAGTCAGAAAATAAATATTCTCGGAATTCGACGGGACAAAAGCCAAAGTCAGTATTTCACCGAGGGGGACAGGGAGCCAGAAGACGAGACGGAGAGGGGCCAGAGGCCGGCCACACCACTTGGCCACGCGGCCAGGCCTGACCCACACCAGGGTGTGGTGTGGCCTCCTAGGGCACCCCCTCAGCCTCCCCTTTCGCCTATAATATGCCTCCGATACAGAAACCCTAAGTACCCGATCAAAATTCCACAAAAGAGTCTATAACCGCCGTCATCTCCATACCTATATCGGGAGGGATCTGAAGCTCTTCCCGGCACCCTGCCAGAGGGGAGAATTCACCCTGGAGACCTTCTTCATCACCATGCCTGCCTCCGGTGTGATGCGTGAGTAGTTCATCCCTGGACTACGGGTCCATGTAGTAGCTAGATGGTTGGTTATTCTCCTTTGTGCTACCATGTCTAGATCTTATGAGCTCCGTTCATGATCAAGATCATCTATTGGTAATCATACATGTTGTGTTTGCGGGGATCCGATGGATATTGAGATGCTATTTCAGATTGATTATTGATTCTATCATGTCTTTGTTATTTGTGATCTTGCATGCTCTCCGTTGTTAGTAGCTATCTTGGCCGAGTAGATGCTAGCAACTCCAAGAGGGAGTATTTATGCTCGATAGTGGGTTCATGCCTCTAGTAATCTGGGGAAGTGACAGAAATCTCTAAGGTACTAGATGTGCTGTTGCTACTAGGGAGAAAACAACAATCCTTTGTTCATAGAACAATCGTATTGTTTACTTTACACGCAATGCTTAATGCAATTATCTGTTGCTTGCAACTTAATACTAGAGGAGGTTCGGATGATAACCTGAAGGTGGATTATTAGTCATAGATGCAGTTGGATTACGCTCTATGTATAATGTTGTAGTGCCCAATCAAATATCATAGAAGTCAAGATGATTAGTATATGCATGTATGCTTTCTCGGTGTTTGTCAATTGCCCCGCTGTAGTTTGTTCACCCAACATGTCATCTATCTTAAGGAGAATCACCACTAGTGAACTATGGACCCTGGTCCTTTCTTTTACCATCAATCTACAACTATTTACTGTTTTCTGTTTACTTTCTGCAAGCTATTACTATCTTCCACACAATACATTTAATCCTTTTTTCAGCAAAACCAGTGAGATTGACAACCTCCCTGTAAGTTGGGGGCAAAGTTCTGTGGTTGTGTTGCGCAAGATTCCAAGTTGGAAACAACACCTTGGAGGTGTTTCCTTGCTCCTACTGGTTCGATAACCTTGATTTCATAACTGAGGGAAAACTTGCTGCTGTGCTCATCATACCTTCCTCTTGGGGTTCCCCAACGAGCTCGATATATTTTGGGCCATCAAGCTATTTTTCTAGCGCCGTTGCTGGGGAGTCAAGGACATCTTCACAAGGGGAGTCCCTAATAACCAATCTCTTTACTTTTTTATTTTTGTTTTGCTTAGTTTATTTCTGCTTTGTTTGCTTATTTCTTTATCAAAAACACACAAAAAAAAGTTGTACTAGTTTGCTTTCTTAATTAAAAACACAGAAAATGACTACTCTTGAAAACACTAAGTTGTGTGACTTCACTAGAACCAACAACAATGATTTCATGTGCACACCTATTGCTCCACCTGTTCCTGAAGCTACTTTCTTTGAAATTAAACCTGCTTTGCTTAATCTTGTTATGAGAGAAGAATTTTCTGGAATTGGTACTGAAGATGCTGCTGCTCATCTAAATAACTTTGTTGAACTTTGTGAGATGCAAAAATATAGGGATATAGATGGAGATATTATTAAGCTTAAATTGTTTCCTTTCTCTTTGAGAGGAAAAACTAAAGAATGGTTGCAATCCCTAACTAGAAATAGTATTGATTCTTGGACTAAATGCAAAGATGCTTTCATTGGAAAATACTATCCTCCTGCAAAGATTATATCTATGAGAAGTGAAATAATGAAGTTTAAACAATCTGATAATGAACTTGTTGCTCAAGCTTGGGAAATAATGAAATCTTTGGTAAAGAATTATCCCACTCATGCACTGATTGCTTGGATGATTATCCAAACCTTTTATGCAGGACTGAATTATTCTTCAAGAAATCTATTGGATTCTCCTGCTG
This sequence comes from Avena insularis, assembly GCA_023614405.1. Classification (NCBI taxonomy): domain Eukaryota; kingdom Viridiplantae; phylum Streptophyta; class Magnoliopsida; order Poales; family Poaceae; genus Avena; species Avena insularis. The sequence continues at coordinate 26,417,630 of CM042695.1, read as the reverse complement.
GAGGTACCTTTATGACCATTACTTTGGGTGCTGCAACAAAGCTTCTGGATAATATGATGGTTAACTATTCTGAATGGCATATCGAGAGAGCTCCACAAGGTAAGAAGGTAAATTCTATTGAAGATACCTCGTCCTTGAGTGATAAAATTGATGTTATTATGTCTATGCTTGTTAATGGGAAAGCTCATATTGATCCAAATCATGTTCCCTTAGCCTCCTTGGTTGCTCAAGAAGAGCAAGTTGATGTGAACTTTATAAGAAATAATAATTTTGGTAACAATGCTTATGGTAATAACAATTATAGGCCTTACCCTCCTAATAATACTTAAGGTTATCATGACAAACCTGGAATACCTTGTGAAGGAAGAATTTTAGAAGTTGAAAGAGCCACTAAAAACTTCATGCAAATGCAATATGAACAAAATAAATTATTTACTAAAATTATGGAGGATCTACCATTTTGAAAAATATTAGTCACCAACTTGAGAGTTTAAATAGGGAAATTCCTAGTTTATAATTAAAACTTTCTAATGCTGAAAGGAATATATCATCTTTGTCTGAAACACAATCCTCTTTGATTAATAAAATGGCTGCTAAACCTGAAACTATTGAGAATCCTTTTGCTGCTACTAATGCCATACAAGTTAGAATTGATGAAAATGTTAGACTATTAGCTGAATTGCATGCTAAGTGGGAAAGAGAAGATGAAATTGCTAGAAAAATTCGTATTTCTACTATCACTACCACTAATGTTGAAGCTAGTAAACCCAATGGGACCTTTCCTAATAAAAATGCTGAAATTTTTCGAAATATGGGAAACAATAGCTCTACTACTCTAGATGATAATTATGATTTTGATCTTGATGGTTGCAACATCTCTAAAGTTATTATGTTCCTACAAAAGCTTGCTAAAAGTCCCAATGCTAGTGCTATGAATATGGCCTTTACAAAACACATTACTGATGCTCTCATAAAAATTAAAGAAGAAAAGATGAAACATAAAGCTTATATTCCTATGAAATTAGAAGATGGTTGGGAACCCATCATTAATATAAAAGTGAATGATTTTTATCTCAAAGCCTTATGTGATCTTGATAGTAGTGTTTCTATTACGCCTAGAAAGATTTATGAAATGCTTGATTTGCCACCATTGGAAGATTGCTATTTAAATGTCCCACTTGATGATAATGCTAAAAAGAAACTCATGAGGAGTATTGATGATGTTCTTATTATGGTTAACAATGCCTATGTCCCCGTTGATTTCTATGTTTTGCATGTTGAATGCAATTCTTCTTGTCCTATTACCTTGGGAAGACCTTTTCTTAGAACTATTGGTGCCATTATTGATATGAAAGAAGCCACCATTAAATATCAACTCCCACTCAAAAAAGGTATAGAACACTTCCCTAAGAAGAGAGAGAAGATTCCTTTTGCCTCTCCTATTAATTTTTTTTGCTCTTAATGCTTCTTCATTTGAGAATACTTGATGCTTTTCTTGCTTCTTATGCCTAACTTAAAGGCGTTAAAGAAAAGTACTTATTGGGAGATAACCCAAAAGTTTTAGATGAGTCTTGAAAGTTATTGCTTCAGTAATAACCTCTCCTTATCCTTTTTATTTGCTTTTTGTGCCAAGAGTAACCTCTAATGAGAGAGAAGTAATGCTTGGGAAAGTTGCTGTCCCGAAAACAGATTTTTGTGCTTCGCTGTAAAAATTCGTGTAAAATCTCTGTACGTCGGTTTGAGCTGTAATTGTTTGTCCTTCTGCCCCAGGTGGTTATCAAACTTTCGTTAGTTCAACACTTTTCGATTTGAGTAACATAAGGTCCTAGAAAAAACCGGTTTCTATCTGCTGGTCTGTTTTAACACATTTCTGCCATTATTTGCATTTGCTTCTTGTTGATTCCTTTTTGGGTTCTCTTTGGGGAATTGAGCTTTTTGAGGGAAGTGCTACATTAGCTTGTGTTTTAATGGAAGTTTTATTGGCGTTGAAACGGAACCAAAAGACTTATTATCTTTAGTACACTAATGTTGCTAATGAAGATTATGTGAAGTTCTGTATGAAGGAAAAATTTCAGGTGTTTAGGAAAGAATGATGTAATGAGATGAAGAATGGACGAAAGCTCAAGCTTGGGGATGCCAACCCGTGTCACCCCAAGAAATATCCAAGAAGTACAAGCGTCAAAGCTTGGGGATGCCCAAGGCATCCCCTTCTTCATCAATAAAAATCTCAGGTTTCTTCCAAACACTTCATTTTTATTGTTTTATGCACAGTTGTGTTGTTCTTGGAGCGTCTTCGTTTTTGTTTTTTCGTTTTTGTTTGCTTGGTTTGCTTAGTTTGCTTGAATAAATTGGTTGGACCCCCTCATTCATGCATTAGTTTTCAAATAAGTTAGTTTGATTTGGAAAAGAGTAGGAAAAGTTCATGCTTAAGTGGTAAAAGGAGCTTGTTTTTGACTGTGGCCTATGCTTTGTCATGCCATGCTTGGTATTGTTTTGGCTTTATGCTTAGTGATTTTTGTTGTAGCATGACATGTTACAAACAATTGAGATTGCTTAATGTGCCTTGAAAGAATCATGCGTTGTTTTAGCATATTAAAGCATAGTATTGTGGTATTCTCCTTTGATGCTTTATTTGGTTATGGGGATATGCCGAATGGGGTATGCCCAGCAGGATGTTCCGATTGGGCCAAAGGTCTCACGAGTGGGCCTGCAGGACGGCGACTGGAATGTGACCCAGGAGAAGGCCCGACGACTGGAGACAAGAGGCCCAGAAGCGTACCAGAAGCTTAGTCGGATTAGGTCAACACCTCCGAATCCATATCATGTTCGGTTGTAACTTGTAAACCCTAGCGAGGTGCCTCATATATAAACCTCCCTAGGGTATCCTGAGGACTCACGTTCCATCATACATCCCTTCAAGCGACTCGCTGCTTAGACGCCGAGCTCGCCACCCCTGTAACTCGCTGTCCAATAATCTAATCTAGCAGGAGTAGGTATTTACCCTCCGGGAGGCCGAACCTGGGTAAACCCATGTGCATCTGCCCCCATCTCGCACCGCAGATGGCCGCCAACTCTCGCCCCCGATTCAATCAATCGCTGCCTACTGCAGCGACTACCGTGGCCATTTCCACGACATTTGGGTTGACTTGGAACATGCTCACACCATCTTAAGACTATCCCAAGTCACCATAGCCTTTATGGTCCTTTAGTTTTCGACTTGTAATATCACTTTATGCTTTAATTAATGATGTTTTGTCTCTTTGCATGATTATGGCCATTGTTGCTCTCTTAGTTGGTCGCTCCCAGTCTTTGCTAGCCTCCATAACCAAGTACGAGTTCCACTCATGCATCAAAGTCCAAATAAAACCAAGTTATTCAAGAGAGTCCACCATACATACCTATTAGCATTTGCTATTCCAAGTATATTCATGTTTTTATCTACCTTCCGAATTAATCTTGTTATGAGAAAACTAGTGATTAAAGCTCTCACGAACTTGATGGCACACTTTACTTTTCTTGCCCCTAATAAACTTGAACCATTGTATCATCTATGTTGTATATGCTTGGACTTATATGTTGGGGATTAGCAGAACCATGCTGTCATGGGGAATGCTTTCAACATTGCACTTGTACATTGTACCCAGTTGATATCATGCTCTTTTGTCTATGGATGTCGTCGGTGTGAAATGAAAGGGGAGCTTGTAAGTCCATGGAGTTATGTATGTGTGTTAGAGAAACGCCTGGGCCGCTGGTCTAATCCATGCCTAATCATGGTGGAAACCTGCAGCGTAACCATAATGAGCAATCTATGAAGCATTCTTCTTATAAAAAAAGAGATAGAGATTGAGAAAAAGAGAAAAAGAGAAAAAAAGAGATGAGAAAAGAGGAAAGAGAGAAAAAGCACTATTTTCCCATGGTAAATAAGAAGATTGCTGAGATGCTCGTTGTCTGATTGCCTTGTCATTTTGATATGGGGATTCTTCCGTATCATCGGGCAAGGGATACCCCGTTGGTGATTCTCTATGATACACATGTACTTACTATGACAAGAACTTACCGGTAACTAAACTTGAGTAGCATGAGGAGCGACCCTCGTATTCAAGGGACATGAGATTTCCAACTTATACTTTGTCAAGCATATACTCCATAGTTTGTTCACTTTAACCTTAATCACTTCAAGATGCTTATGATAGGGGCAATGAGAGCTGAAAGCTAATAAGTACCATAATTTTTGGAAGCTCTTTATGAGACTTGAATCCCTGCTTCCTTCTATGAAGGCCTTTCTTTTACTTTTATGTTGAGTATCCATCTTCTATCTTTATGCACCTATTAAGAAAGCATAGTGGCCATTCTTAGTTTAATGTTCATTGTCCCAAGACCTTGTTGATTGATGCATAACTTTGATATTGCTTGTTCTTAAACTATTTGTATCTAGTCACCCTTATGAACTTTGAAGGTGTCCTATGCATTTATGTTTGCTACACTATGAGGGACAAGCCGAATACCATTCTCATTATGCTTTCTTTATGTGAAACAAACAAACATATTGCAAAGCATTCTTATACATGAATCTTTTGTTTGTGCCTTTTCATGCTACAATATAGTTGCTATGTCTTATTTTTAGAACTATATCTTTCATGCTATGATCCCAGCTATCAATATTTACAAATACTTTGATCAAGTCTATGATGGTGCATGTCACCTCAAAAATTATTCTTTCTTTTTATCACTTACCTACTCGAGGACGAGCATGAGTTAAGCTTGGGGATGTTGATATGTTGCTAACGTATCTATAATTTTTGATGTTCCATGCTTGTTTTATATATACTTTCTTATGTTTTCTCCACACTTTGGAGTATTTTTATACACTTTCTTGGACTAACCTATTAACAAGATGTCACAGTGCCAGTTGCCTGTTTTCTGTTATTTTTGGTTCCAGGAAAGTCAGAAAATGAATATTCTCGGAATTGGACGGGACAAAAGCCAAAGTCAATATTTCACCGAGGGGGACACGGAGCCAGAAGACGAGACGGAGAGGGTCCAGAGGCCGTCCACACCACCTGGCCACCTAGGGCACCCCCTCGGCCTCCCCTTTCACCTATAAGATGCCTCCGATACAGAAACCCTAAGTACCCGATCAAAATTCCATGAAAGAGTCTGTAGCCACCGTCATCTCCATCCCTAGACCGGGAGGGATCTGAAGCTCTTCCCAACACCCTGCAGGAGGGGAGAATTCACCCTGAAGGCCTTCTTCATCACCATGCCCACCTCCTGTGTGATGCGTGAGTAGTTCATCCCTGGACTACGGGTCCATGTAGTAGCTAGATGGTTGGTTCTTCTCCTTTGTGCTACCATGTCTAGATCTTGTGAGCTCCGTTCATGATCAAGATCATCTATTTGTAATCATACATGTTGTGTTTGCGGGGATCCGATGGATATTGAGATGCTATTTCAGATTGATTATTGATTCTATCATGTCTTTGTTATTTGTGATCTTGCATCCTCTCTGTTGTTAGTAGCTATCTTGGCCGAGTAGATGCTAGCAACTCCAAGAGGGAGTATTTATGCTCGATAGTGGGTTCATGCCTCTAGTAATCTGGGGAAGTGACAAAATCTCTAAGGTACTAGATATGCTGTTGCTACTAGGGAGAAAACAGTAATCCTTTCTTCATAGAACAATCGTATTGTTTACTTTACACACAATGCTTAATGCAATTATCTGTTGCTTGCAACTTAATACTGGAGGGGGTTCAGATGATAACCTGCAGTTGGATTATTAGTCATAGATGCAGTTGGATTACGGTCTATGTATAATGTTGTAATTGAAGGGAATATGCCCGAGAGGCAATAATAAAGTGGTTATTATCTTATTCCATGTTTATGATAAATGTTTATTTTACATGCTAGAATTGTATTGATCGGAAACATCAATACATGTGTGTTTAATAAACAAAAAGGGTTCCTAGTTATGCCTCTCTTATAGACTAGCTTGTTGATTAACAAGATGATCAAGGTTTCCTGATCATGGACATTGGATGTTGTTAATAACAAGGTCACACCATTGGTGGAATGATGTGATGAACATTCATCCGAAGTATAGCATTACGATCAAAGTCATTATGTTTATATTGCTATAATATCATACGAAGTAATCTTTATCCTTAGACCATGAGATCATGTTAATTGCTAACACCGGAAGAGTATCTTGATAACATCAAACGTCACACCGTAACAGGGTGACTATAAAGGTGGGTTCAGTGCTACGAAGGTGTTATATTGAGGCTCATGGATCAAGAGTGGGATTTTTCCATCCCGATGACGGATAGATATACTCTGGGCCCTCTCGGTGATATCACATTGAAATAGCTTGCAAGCAAGTGATGTGATCACTAGAATGTTATATCACGGGAGCGAGAAATGAGTGCATGTCGATAGAGATCAAACTAGGTATGGAGATACCGATGATCGAATCTCGGACATGTAATATATCGCGGGACAAAGGGATTTAGTTACTAGCGTTAAAGGTTCTCACAATCACAGAAGTCATCGTTGAATGTGTAGGAGTCAGTATGGATCTCCAGGTCCCGCTGCTGATTATTGATCGGAGAGGGGTCTCGATCATGTCTGCATTACTCGCGAACCATAGGGTGACACACTTAAGGGATACCGACACCATTTGGAGCAAATATTTTTCAGATAAAGATTTAAGAAAGCGCTAGAATTATTTCAATAGACACCGAAACTGTTTCGGGTGAAAATGCTGAAATTGGTTCTACATGTAATATTGAAATGTTGCAGGGGGTTTTATGTGAATGTTTGTTAATTAAAGTAATTAACAAAATTCTGAATAAAAATAATAAAATAGTTTTATTAAATGAGAGAGCATTAAATTTGGAGAAATTTAATGCATTTAAAGTGGAGACTTTAAAAGAGAATGTGAAGGGGCATTTTAATGTGGAGGGGTTACCACCACATGAATGGAGGAGGTGAAGGGTCACCCCCTCCATGCGCCGGCCATGAAGGAGGGGCACCCCCTCCTCCTATAAAAGGCCACCCCCTCCTCACTTCTCACACACACCTCCTTGTGAAGGATCTCTCCCCCCTCTAGTATTATTCCCCCATGGTCTCAGATTAGCGAGATACATGTTCTTGGTGGCTTTATCTGGAAAGGAGTTGCTGCTTCTGCTGCTTTGCTGGAGCAAGGGACGGAGGTTGTCGGGGTACCAGACGTGTGTGCGATCACGGATGCACCGCTACTTTGCAGTGTTGGACTTGGTGGTGCTGGAGCTGGATCTGATGGACGTGCTGGAGCCGGACCTGCTGGACTTCATCACGATCTTGAGATCGGCAAGTGTACGACTACATCAACCACGAGTTCCTACTTGTTAACAAAGCTCGTTGTCTACGAGGGTAAGTTCTCGTTGGATGTATGTCCACCCGTTGCTTTGTACCTAGTAGATAGATCTTGGCGTGTAGTTCACACCATAGGAAATTTTTTGTTTTCTATGTTGCGGACCCAACAGTGGTATCAGAGCCTGATCTATGCGTAGGTGCTTAGCACGGGTAGTACACATATGTTGATATGTGGGCGATGATGATCATGCTATTGCATCTTCTATGTATTTTGGATATTGGTGGCATAGTGGGATGAAGCGGCCCGGACCAACCTTACATGTCATCGTACATGAGACCGGTTCCACGACTGACATGCAACTTGTTTTGCATAAGTGGCTGGCGGGTGTCTGTCTCTCCTACTATAGTCAATATCTGATTTACAACGAGTTGCTAATAACTTAGTTATCCTCGTTGTGGTTCATGTTCGTAGGTAAGAACGGTTCTATCTCCGAAAGCCCTAAGCCACGTAAAACTTGCAATTGATAAATTAGAGGCGTCTAGTTTAGATCGTTGCTGGGCTAGTGTATTGATATGGTATTGTTGTAAGTAGATGTATGATAGATACTCTTACAACACACTCAACGTGTAAGTTCCATAGACCTTGGCCTTACACACAAAGGAATGATAGAGATCATACCACGATGCAAGTGATAGAGATCAAATGCATGGACCATATCATCTCACTTTACACATTAGATGTTAGGATCTTATCTTTGCTAGTTTGGCGCTTTCTGTAGCATTGTAAGATGATCCCTCTTTTAGATATCAAGATAAAAATGTGTTCTTCCTTAAGTATGCACCGTTTTGTGGATCGTATTTCGAGACATCACGTGATGATCGGGTGTACTCAACTCTACGCTTTCATACAAACGGGTGTAAGACAGTTTTACACATGCGAGTACTAAGGTTCTTACTTGGCGAGCCTAGCATGTCTGAACATGGCCTCGAACACGGACGAAAGGTTAAGCATGAGTCATATAGTTGATATGATGCCCATATAGATGCTCGCCTTTGAAGCTACATCAACTCACGTGATGATCGGACTTGGTGTAGTGGATTTGGTTCATGTAATCACCAAAAAGGCACGAGGGATGTCGTTTTTGAGTGGGAGTTCATTTCTAATTTGGATTAGTCCAACCAAATTTGTCATAAATTAAATCAAAGTGAATTTGCATAGTTTGTTGTAGTCATTGGCATTCGTTTTCTGCCTTATGCTTAGTTTTTATTTGAGATAATAGAACTATAGAATTCTGGATATTTACTTTACGAACTGGTATCGTATTGTTTCGAATGTCAATTTAAAGTTTATAAGTCCTATTGCAAACTTTCAGCAAACTCTATTTACTCCATGAAGTTTAATAAGTAGTATTAAATCAAGAGTAAGAATTCCAATGTTAGTATCTAAAGTATCATGTTTGCCTCCATGATTATTGATATTCAAAAGGTTGTTTTAATATCAAGATTATATTGGAGCTGAAAATTGTTTCAGAAACCATCATGTGTGAAATATATTGTGATATCTGAAACAATGTTTTTTGGTTGCATTATGATAGAGTATAATTTAGCAAAACACATGTTCTCATATTGTATGAGAATTTGTGAAGGATGGAGATGCTAGGCATCCGAATCTACCAAAAAGGTTTTGGGAACTGATATTATACTCGCGATTCTTCATTATAGGCTATAGTAGCTTGATCATGAAAGTTGTCATGGTAAGGATGAATAGAAAATGTAAGTAAAATGTTTACTACACTAATAGATTACTAAAGAATGGATTTTTGAAAGAACACCAAACATTTGATGATGGTGATCCACTTCAAAGTGCAAGTCTAAAGGTATTAGTATTTGACTATATACGCTTTGTACTATGTGTCATGTGAATGACACCACTATTGATGTTGATAGATTCTTTTAAAAGAAAAGGAATTGTTGAAAGAGAATCTATAAAATATTTGGCAGAAAATAAAAGGTTGGAGATGTCCAACATAGGTATATAGAATATATACATGTTATGGATATATTCCTTGCTTGTTAAACAATGTGGTTCTTAGGTATTGGATACCGGTATTGAATACTGAATTGGTTGGTATGAAGTGTCATACAGGACAATGCAATTCATGAACTACAATGGCCTAAGTAACCAGCAAGAGAATGAGTGATGATGTTCATCGAAAACAAATAAAGTGTTATTGTGTTTTTCGTTGTCATCAAACCAAGCCTTCAAGATTTGTTTAAATAATTGTTATTTTGTTCCGGTATCATGAGAACAATGGCTGTTCAAATAATTACCGTATTCCATAAAGGATGGATGAACTTTTACAAGTCTAGTTGGAGAAATCACATCCATAAAGACTATTGCTAAAATGTCGCAAGACAAATGATTGAAAGATCACTTATGAAGTGACATCGTTGTTTAAATTATATTTGAAAGAAAACATGAAGAAACTCCATGTTGATGGATTTTTGGAGCCTTTGATTTTGATCAATTGACGCATGTGAGACTTTCCTCGAGATAATTGAAACTCCGTCCATAGGCCAGAGAGGAACGGATGACTAGCTTATTGGAAATTGTGCATGCTGATGTGCATAGTCCATTATGTGTAGCCATATGCGATGGATCTTTTTGCTTCATATGCTTTCTCCGAAAATTTGAGTGAATATATCTGTATATTTACTTAATAAGGAAGAAGTATGAAACATTTGAAAATTGTTCAAAGACTTCCAAGATGAAGTGGAAAATCATTGTAACAAGAAAATAAAGAGTTTATGATTCGATCATAAAGGAAGATATTTGAGTTACATGTTTAGCAAAAACACCTAAGACTTGAGGAATTGTTCCATGATTTGTGTTTCCCGATAAACCATAGGAGTATGGCATATTCGAGAGATAAAATCAAACCATGTTTGACATGGTAAGATCAAGGGTGTCATTTATAAAACTGCCATTATGTTTTAAGGATTGAAGCTTTAGAGACTACCACTTTTACACTGAAAAGAGCACCATCGTGATCCATTGAAATGACACCATATGAGTTATGATTTGGGATAAAACCCGAATTGTCTTTTCTTAAATTTTGGTATGCTATGCATAAGTAAAATGTTTACAACCAAAGTCGGATAAGCACGTCTTTGTAGGTTATCCCAAAGAATTTGTTGGGAATTTCTCCATAACACCAAGGACAAAAGAGTTTGTTACTTGGAACGTCAAGTTTCTTGAGAAGGAATTTTTCGTGAAAAGTTAAGTGGGAGGACAATAGAACTTTGATAAGGTTGTTGAACCTTAGCTATATGTGCTAAGTAGCACAGCGCCGGAAAGTGTCCCGGTGATGGCCATAATGCTCATGGCTCTCGTGATTACAAAAGGTGTGATCTCGGAGATTAGAGTTCCTATAGAACCGTGTGGGTCGGTAAGAATCAAATAGTAAGATTTGATAAGCAAGTCGTTATTGTTTTGACAATGATGAACCGACTACATGCAAAGAAGCGATGATGGGCCCTGACTCCATAAAATGACTAGAAGTCATAGAATCCGTGATAGTATCCATACACGAGAAAACAAGTTTCTGAACTTGGAAGACCCTCCGGAAAGGCGTGAAGCCTATCAGTCGTGTTTGGATCTATAAAGAAATAAGACATGTATGTTTAACATCTATGAAATAGTCATGTCGGAAACAAGTTTATGACAATGTTCAAGGAGTTGACTATGACAAGATTTGATCTTTCATAGCGATATATAGTCTTGACGGATTAATGTAGCAACCACTACATATAATTTGGTATATGGTAGCTGAATAAACAAAACAAGGTTCTTCTAATAGAACGGTAACCTAGGACATGTACATGACATGGTCCGAAGGGTTTTGTTAATTCAAAGGGTGCTAAAAGGGCATGTAAACTTCAATAGTTGAAGTAAGCATAGCGGAGTTGGAATCTTCACCATGATGAAACTGTTAAAAGAGTTTAAATTCATCGGAGATGATGAAGATGCTTGCATTTGCAAGAAATTAAGTGGGAGCGCTGAGGCATATTTCTAATACATTATGTAGAGGACATATTGTTGATTGGAAATGATGTATCTTGTATTGACACAAGTTAAGAATTTCATTAAAATAAGATTTCGATGAAAGACTTGGGCAAACCCAGAATATTAGGCATCAATATCTATATGGATAGATTAAGGCGATAATATGGTTGTGCCAGACATACATATATGAGATATTGAAAGGGTTCAATATGGAAACAACAAGAAATGTTCTTGCTGCATGGAAAGGATTGTATCAAAATTCAAGTGTTTCAACACTTGGTGAGTAAAATCACATGAAGATTTTGATCAATTATAGCATGATATGTATATATCCAGAATGTCCTATGCTCTAAATGTTATGAGCATATACCAGAATGATTCATAAGATGATCATTGGACAATAGTAAAGATATTCTTATGAGCTTTGGAAGAACTAAGAATATATAATGTATAAGTGGCAAATAGTTAAAGGTAGTTCATTGTAAAGTGTTACATTGATACTAGTTTTGTCACAAGATACAAATTAAATTTATCTCAATTTAGACTATGGGTGGCACAATGTAATGGAAAGGATGTTCCATGATGGATTTGGATGAGTTCCAAAGTTGAGACATTGTGACGGATACTACAACAAAAGGCTAAGTATATGACTGCTATAGTAGCAGCAAAGGAGGGCATTTGTGTTAAGTAGTTTGTTATCAAACTAGGTGTGGTTCAAAGTGGGATAATACTATGAAGATATATTGTGTGACAATAATATCAACATATTTTGAGCCGAACGAACTAAAGGTCTCACCAAAGGACCAAATCTATACAATGCCATCTCATTTGAGAATGAGTGATGCGTAGAGACGCAGCGACATGCAAATACACACGGACCTGAAACTGTCAGATCCAGAGATTATGTTAACCACTAGCAATAGCGTATATGCAACACCAGAAAGCCATAGGTGTTCAATACGCAAAGTTTTTCAAACTAGATTATTGACTCTAGTGCAAGTGGGAGACTGAAGGGAATATGCCCGAGAGGCAATAATAAAGTGGTTATTATCTTATTCCATGTTTATGATAAATGTTTATTTTACATGCTAGAATTGTATTGATCGGAAACATTAATACATGTGTGTTTAATAAACAAAAAGGGTTCCTAGTTATGCCTCTCTTATGGACTAGCTTGTTGATTAACAAGATGATCAAGGTTTCCTGATCATGGACATTGGATGTTGTTAATAACAAGGTCACACCATTGGTGGAATGATGTGATGAACATTCATCCAAAGTATAGCATTACAATCAAAGTCATTATGTTTATATTGCTATAATATCATACGAAGTAATCTTTATCCTTAGACCATGAGATCATGTTAATTGCTAACACCGGAAGAGTATCTTGATAACATCAAACGTCACACCGTAACAGGGTGACTATAAAGGTGGGTTCAGTGCTACGAAGGTGTTATGTTGAGGCTCATGGATCAAGAGTGGGATTTGTCCATCCCGATGACGGATAGATATACTCTGGGCCCTCTCGGTGATATCACATTGAAATAGCTTGCAAGCAAGTGATGTGATCACTAGAATGTTATATCACGGGAACGAGAAAAGAGTGCATGTCGGTAACGAGATCAAACTAGGTATGGAGATACCGATGATCGAATCTCGGACATGTAATATATCGCGGGACAAAGGGATTTAGTTACTAGCGTTAAAGGTTCTCACGATCACAGAAGTCATCGTTGAATGTGTAGGAGTCAGTATGGATCTCCAGGTCTCGCTGCTGATTATTGATCGGAGAGGGGTCTCGATCATGTCTGCATTATTCGCGAACCGTAGGGTGACACACTTAAGGGATACCGACACCATTTGGAGCAAATATGTTTCAGATAAAGATTTAAGAAAGCGCTGGAATTATTTCAATAGAGACCGAAACTGTTTCGGGTGAAAATGTTGAAATTGGTTCTGCATGTAATATTGAAATGTTGTTGGGGGTTTTATGTGAATGTTTGTTAATTAAAGTAATTAACAAAATTCTGAATAAAAATAATAAAATAGTTTTATTAAATGAGAGAGCATTAAATTTGGAGAAATTTAATGCATTTAAAGTGGAGAATTTAAAAGAGAATGTGAAGGGGCATTTTAATGTGGAGGGGTTACCACCACATGAATGGAGGAGGTGAAGGGTCACCCCCTCCATGCGCCAGCCATGAAGGAGGGGCACCCCCCCTCCTCCTATAAAAGGCCACCCCTCCTCACTTCTCACACACACCTCCTTGTGAAGGATCTCTCCCCCCTCTAGTATTATTCCCCCATGGTCTCGGATTAGCAAGATACATGTTCCCGGTGGCTTTATCTGGAAAGGAGTTGCTGCTTCCACTGCTTTGCTGGAGCGAGGGACGGAGGTTGTCGGGGTACCGGACGTGTGTGCGATCACGGATGCACCGCTGCTTTGCGGTGCTGGACTTGGTGGTGCTGGAGCTGGATCTGATGGACGTGCTGGAGCCGGACCTGCTAGACTTCATCACGATCTTGAGATCGGCAAGTGTACGACTACATCAACCACGAGTTCCTACTTGTTAACAAAGCTCGTTGTCTACGAGGGTAAGTTCTCGTGTGATGTATGTCCACCCGTTGCTTTGTACCTAGTAGATAGATCTTGGCGTGTAGTTCACACCATAGGAAATTTTTTGTTTTCTATGCTGGGGACCCAACAGTGGTATCAGAGCCCGATCTATGCGTAGGTGCTTAGCACGGGTAGTACACATATATTGATATGTGGGCGATGATGATCATGTTATTGCATCTTCTATGTATTTTGGATATTGGTGGCATAGTGGGATGAAGTGGCCCAGATCAACCTTACATGTCATCGTACATGAGACCGGTTCCACGACTGACATGCAACTTGTTTTGCATAAGTGGCTGGCGGGTGTCTATATCTCCTACTATAGTCAATATCTGATTTACAACGAGTTGCTAATTACTTACTTATCCTTGTTGTGGTTCATGTTCGTAGGTAAGAACGGTTCTATCTCCAAAAGCCCTAAGTCACGTAAAACTTGCAAAACCGGTGAGATTGACTACCTCACTGTAAGTTGGGGGCAAAGTTCTGTGGTTATGTTGTGAAGGATTCCAAGTTGGAAACAACACCTTGGAGGTGTTTCCTTGCTCCTACTGGTTCGATAACCTTGGTTTCATAACTGAGGGAAAACTTGCTACTGTGCTCATCGTACCTTCCTCTTGGAGTTCCCCCAACAAGCTCGATATATTTTGGGCCATCAGTGATCAAAGGTAGGCCTGGTTCTGGAACCACCTGAGGACCCAGATGCTTTTTAAGCTGGCTCACATGGAACACCAGATGGATCTTCACTCCTTCTGGTTATTGCAAGCAGTAAGCCAATGTGCCTACTTTTTCAATGACACGAAAATGACAATAAAAGCTTGATAGATTGACGAATTCCGAAGGCTGCCATGCGGTAGGGCTGCATTTTTATGTAAACCATGTCCCCCACAGCCAAGGTGCATTTAGTGTGCTTCTTGTCAGCATGCCTTTTCATTCTTGCTTGAGCTTGAGAGATATTGTCCTTAATGTGTTGGAGCTGCTACTGTTTTTCCTGGAGGAAATCTCTAGCCTCGGTGTCTTCTGGTCCTGGAATGGCTATCTCATTGATGAGAGGAGGAGCATATCCATACAATGCTTGAAAGGGAGAAACCTTCAAGAAAGTGTGATATGTAGTGTTATACCACCATTCTTCTAGGGAGAGCCAAGCTTCCCATTTCTTTGGTTCTTGAAAAACCATGCATCTGAGATATGATTCCAGGCATTGGTTTACCCTTTCAGTTTGGCCATCCGTTTGAGGATGGTAAGCTGTGCTTAGATTTAACTTGATGTTCATTGCTTTGAAAACTTTCTGCCACATGTTGCTTGTAAAAATCCTATATCTGTCAGTGATTATGCCTATGGGAGGTCCATGTAACTTGAAGATGTTGTCCATAAAGGCATTTTCCACTGTGTTGACAGTATAGGGGTGGGCTAGAGCAATGAAGTGAGCCATCTTTGTTAGTCTGTCTACCACCACTAGTATTACTTCTTTCCCATTGGACTTGGGAAGGCCTTCCACAAAATCCATGGTGATGTGCTGCTAGGCCATGTCAGGAGGATCCAATGTTTTGAGTAGTCCAGGGTAAGGACAATGTTCATATTTTGCTCTTTGGCAGACTGCACACTCTGATATGATTTTTTCTATGCCTTTCTTCATACCAGGCCAATAGAAAATTCTCTTCAGTCTTTGGTAGCTGGCCACCATTCCAGAGTGGCCTCCAATTGGTGAAGAGTGTAGGGAAATCATAAGCTGTTGCTGAAGCTCCTCATCTTTGCCAATGTAGATTCTACCTTTGTACCTTAGGATGCCAGCATGGAGTGAGTAGTGTGGTTGCCCAGTGGGAGAGATGGCCAGTTGTTGCAGAAGTTGTTGGCAGTGGGGCTCTTTGAGATAATTGTGCTCTACTGACTTAGTCCAGTTTGGAGTGATGACAGTCATTGCCTGTAGCTAAGAATCTCTCCTGCTCAGGGCATCTACAGCTATATTTTCCTTACCCTTCTTGTATTCAATTGAGTAGTTGAACTCTAGCAGTTTTAGTAGGAGTTTGTGTTGTATGCCTTCAGCCACTTTTTGGTCTATGATGAATTTGAGGCTTTTTTGGTCTATTTTGATAATAAACTCACTATCTAGTAGGTAGTGTCTCCATCTTTTTAGTGCTTCTAGTATGGCCAGCGCCTCTTTGTCATAGGTAGACATAGCAGCTGCTTTGGTCCCAATAGTTTTGCTGTAAAATGCTATTGGTCTGCCCTGTTGCATGAGAACAGCTCCTAGACCATTTCCACTAGCATCAGTTTCCAAGGTAAAAGGCAAGGAGAAATTGGGTAGAGCCATGACAGGAGCAGAAGTGAGGCTCTCCTTGAGGAGGTTGAATGCTACAGTTTGTTTTTCAGTCCAGGCAAATGAGTCTTTTTTCTTTAGCATATCATGGAGTGGTCTGCAGATGGGGCCATAGTTCTTAACAAACCTTCTGTAGTAACCAGTGAGCCCCAAGAAGCTTCTTAGCTAAGTAATGTTCTTGGGTCTTGGCCAATCTTTGACAGTAGCAATTTTCTATGGATCAGTAGATACTCCTTGTTCAGAGATAACATGCCCTAGGTACTCCACTTGTTAGGCTGCAAAGACACATTTGCTCATTTTAGCATAAAGCTTATTCTGCCTCAAGGTTTGCAGCACTATTTGCAAGTGGTTTATGTGCTCCTCTCTGGTCTTGCTGCAGATTAGGATGTCATCAAAGAAAACCAGCAAGAACTTTCTCATGTGAGGAGCAAAGATAGCATTCATCAGGGACTGAAATGTTGCAGGTGCATTGGTGAGCCCAAAGGGCATGACCAGGTACTCAAAGTGACCAAAATATGTCCCGAAGGCTCTCTTGTGGATGTCTTGCGGTTTCATTCTTATTTGATGATACCCAGACCTTAAGTCCAGTTTAGAGAAGTAATTTGCTCCACAGAGCTCATCTAAAAGGTCCTCTATTATTGGAATTGGAAACTTGTCTTTAATAGTCTGCAAGTTCAAATTCCTGAAATCAATACAAAACCTCCAAGAGTCATCTTTTTTTCTGACCAGAATAGCAAGTGAGGCATAAGGGCTCTGGCTTGGTCTAATTATAGAAGTGTCCAACCATTTCTGTATTTGTTCCTCCATCTCAACTTTTTGTTTGTGTGGGACTCTGTAAGGAATGACTCTTGGTGGAATAGAGCCTTCCTTGAGGGGAATGGAATGGTCACAACTTATTTCTGGTGGTAACCTAGTTGGTTGTGCAAACATATCAGGAAAGTCACTCAATACCTCCTGAATGTCCTTTGCTGTATTGTTGTTTGCTGGTAGAGCAGAAGATATAGGGAATAGATAGTAGCCCTGGGCTCCTTTAGCTAGAGCCTTTGGTAATTTGTCCATTGACATAAGTTGTATGCCCTTTTTCATGGATATATCTTGCAAGACAATCTTTTCCTTGCCCTCCGGTTTGATTTTGAGCTATTTGGTTTTGTAATCAAACTTGATTGGGTTATGTGTGGTTAACCAGTCTCCCCCCAGAACTATGTCATAGCCTTGGAGAGGAAGTATCTTGAAGGAGTTCTTAAATTTATGTCCTTGGATTGTATATTCCATATCCTGCACTTGGGCTCTAGTTTGAAGGGTGCCTCCTCCAGCTAAAGTTACTGTTTCCAAGGCATTTGCAACTATTGTACATTGGATCTTAGTTGCAAATCTCATATCCATGAAGGTGTGAGTACTTCTAGTGTCTACTAGGTCATTAGCTCTTTCCCCTCCTATCAGTATTCTTAGTGTGAAGGTGTTCTTCCCACTGTACCATTTTGCTGCATGCAGAGATATTTGCATGATGTCTTCATTTGGTTTAGGTGGGTCTAGGGGTGTGTCTGATTCTTCTTCAGGAGGTAGGTCATGAAAGGTCTCCTCCTCATTTTCCTATGAATCTTGGGCAGCCATCAAGTTGAGTGTCTTGTACTGCTAGCATCTATGGCCAAAGAACCACTTTTGACCACAATGTCTGCACAATCCTAGTTCATTGAATTTTGACACTGGTTTCCCTTTTGGTTTGTTTGGTTCTGCTGAAGGAGTTGTAGAATCAGCAGGAACTTTGGGTTTGGAAGAATACTGACTACTGTTGTAGGTTCTGCCTGGG
The DNA here is from genome assembly GCA_023614405.1 of Avena insularis. NCBI lineage: Eukaryota > Viridiplantae > Streptophyta > Magnoliopsida > Poales > Poaceae > Avena > Avena insularis. The sequence continues at coordinate 26,399,467 of CM042695.1, read as the reverse complement.
TTGCTAGAACTAGTGAATCGTCTGGTTTGAGTCTGAACTGTAGATAGGGTTGCTTTTTCCATGTTTCTTGCATATTCGACCGCTTCATGCAAGGTGGTAGGTTTTAGATTCTTCATGTAGTTTGTGATCTCCCCTCTCAAACCATTGATGTAACACTAATGTAGTATCCTTCTCTGACATTAGGATTCTGCTTTCTGTACTAAGCTTGTTTTTCCTTAAATTTGTCAGTGTAGTCGTTGACAGATGATGAGCCTTGCTTGATGGAGTTAAATTCTTCCACAACATCATATTCACTGCTGAGAGTAAAGCGTTGGATGATGACCTTACTGAACTCCTGCCAGGTCAGATTTTCAGTTAGAACTCCTGAATTTCGTAGCTAGGTGTCTGCCTTTCAAGTGATGTATAGCTGAGCGTAATCTAGTTTGGCTGCTTCAGGTACATGCACCATGTTGAAATATTTGGCTATCATTCTAAGCCATTCCTCAGGATTTGTTCCATCAAACCTAGGAAAGTCCATCTTTGGGTCCTTGGCTAGTGATTTATAAAATTGAGCATCTTTATCCATTTCGTGCTGCCTAAATCCCCTGTATTGGTAACCCCTGTCCTGATCTCCATTCTGTCGATCTTGACAAGCCTGGTGTTCTTGGTTGGGATATTGGTTTGTATTGTGGGGTGGGTTTTGGTTGTTGTGGGGTTGTGGGTTTGGTGGAGGTTGGTGTTGTTGGTGGGAATGGTTGAAATATGGCTGCCAATGTGGTTGTGGTTGGTGATAGAATTGGGATTGGGGTGGAATATAGGTTTCAGGGTTGAGTGGTGGCATGATGTTTGGGTTTGGGTTTGGGTAGTAGAATGAGGTTTGTGTCTGTTGGGGTGGGAAAGGTGGAGGGAATTGGTTGTGGTAGGTGTAGTATTGTTCTTGGTAGGGGTCCTAGTATTGAGTGTCTACATGTTGCTCGTAGTGTTCTTGGTGCATTTGCTCCTGCTCTGTACTCATGTGGTGAAATTCATACCTTGGTTCCGGCACCTCACTGCGGCGTCACCAATGGGGTGGCTGAGACTGGCCGCGTACTGGTTCTTCTTCCCCAGACGATTGGAATGATCCTTTGGCATGAGTTAGAGCTGTAGTGGGAGCCTGTGCTCGCTCAGTGGTCAGGAGGGCCGCGAGGCGCGATAATTGCTCGCTGAGTGTGGAGATTTTCTCCTCCACGCTGTCAACCTTGGATCCAATTTCCTCGGTGCGCGTATTGATGTGCTCCATATCCAGCTTGAGAGCCGTCAGTTTAGCCGCGTCGGCGCTTTCCATGGTCTTGGATTTACCCATCGCCTGTGTCGTCCCTGCCGCCGGTCTACCGTCACCCCAAGATGTCGCCGCCGAGAAGTACACGAAGCAGATTTGTCACCGGGATTTTACCACCGAGGAAGAGTTCCCCAGCAACCGTGACGAGTCGTCCGCTTTGTACCCCAATTGTGCCGCCGCCACGCCGCCACCGTCTACTATGTCGGATGGACGTCACCGCCGCCAACGCTGCCGTCGACTGCACCCCGCCGCCGCAATCAAGGAGAGGAGGGTGGGATTTTACGAGAGATCCCAACCACCCCCGTCTTCCAGATCGAAACACCGCCGTGGATTTGGAGCTAGAGCTCTTCAGATCTTGTATAGAACAAAACTTTGGCCGAGAATCGCTTGCTCTTGATACCAATTGTTAGATCCTCGAAGGGGATCGAACGATAATCTACCTCCCGATGCGGAGTACCCTCGATCAATTGGGGATTTTCTAAGTAGCTAGACCTAGAACGGAAATAAAAGGAGTAGAATTTTGGTTGATATTATTATCGATAGCCCTGTCGTCTCGCACGGGAGGCTTATAAGGCCAAGTTTCACTTATTACAGCTGTCTGAGACAGTTACAGCGAATTACACCAAATATATTAAAAAAGTGTCTATGCTGTCCAGGTTACATCTGGACCGTTGATTCGCCCATCGACCACTCCTGTGGTTACTGAATATTAGTGTGGCTGACACCGACGAGGCCCTCGCTTCGCGTGGTCTTCATAACCCGAGGATCTGCAGGGGAGCTCATTGATGGCCCAAAATATATCGAGCTCGTTGGGGAACCCCAAGAGGAAGGTATGATGAGCACAACAACAAGTTTTCCCTCAGTATGAAACCAAGGTTATCAATCCAGTAGGAGCAAGGAAATACCCCAAAGGTGTAGCTAGCTGAACATTGGCTGGGCGCACTACCGGTGCCAGCAGCAACGTGGAGACCTACACAACACAACCACAGAACTCTGCCCCCAACTTGCAATGAGGCTGTCAATCTCACCGGTTTTGCTGAAAACAAAGGAATAAACATATCGAATGGAAGGAAGTAATGGTTTGCAGAAAGTAAACACAAAGCAGTAAACAGTTTATAGATTGTATGTAAAAGAAAGGACCAGGATCCATAGTTCACTAGAGGCGGCTCTCCTTAAGATAGATAACATGCTGGGTGAACAAATTACAGCGGGGCAATTGACAAACATCGAGAAAGCAATACATGCATATACTAATCATCTTGACTCCTTTGGAACTTGACTGGGCATTACAACATTATACATAGACCGCCATCCAACTGCATCTATGACTAATAATCCACCTTCAGGTTATCATCCGAATCTCCTCCAGTATTAAGTTGTAAGCAACAGATTATTGCTTTACGAACTGCGTGTAAATTAAACAATACGATTGTTCTATGAACAAAGGATTGTTGTTTTCTCCCTAGTAGCAACAGCACATCTAGTACCTTAGATATTTCTGTCACTTCCCCAGATTACCAGAGGCATGAACCCACTATCGAGCATAAATACTAACTCTTGGAGTTGCTAGCATCTACTTGGCCAAGATATCTACTAACAACGGAAAGCATGCAAGATCACAAATAACAAAGACATGATAGAATCAATAATCAATCTGAAATAGCATCTCAATATCCATCGGATCCCCGCAAACACAACATGCAGAATTACAAATAGATGATCTTGATCATGAACGGAGCTCACAAGATCTAAACATGAAAGAACAAAGGAGGAGAACCAGCCATCTAGCCACTACATGGATCCGTAATCCAAAGATGAACTACTCACGCATCACACCGGAGGCTTGCATGGTGATGAAGAAGGCCTCCAGGGTGAATTCCTCTCCGTGGTGCCGGAAGAGCTCAGATCCTCCCAATCTAGGGATGGAGAGATGACGGCATGACTCTTTCGTGGATTTTTGATCGGGTACTTAGGGTTTTTTCGTCGAGGGCATCTTATAGGCGTAAGGAGAGGGCCAGGCCTGGCGTCGGCCAGCCAAACCTGGCAGCTGCCAGGTGGTGTGGCCGGACCCTAGCCCTTCTCCGTCTCGTATTCTGGCATCTGATGACTTCCGGAAAATAGGCATTTCGGCTTTTGTCCCGTCCAATTCCGAGAATATTCATTTTATGACTTTCCTAGAACCAAAAACAGCAGAAAACAAGCAACTGGCACTGTGCCTCTTGTTAATAGATTAGTCCAAGAAATCATATGAAAAATACTACAAAGTGTGGACAAAACACAAGAAAGTGAATAAAACCAAGCATGGAACATCAAAAATTATAAATACATTTGCAATGTATCTCTCATCCCCGGCGACCGAGGAAGGACGGAGGAGGGAGGAGGAAGGATGAGGCAACAACGTTTGCCCTGCGACGGGGGGAGGCAGCGGCGGGGCAAGGGGAGGTGTGGCGTCGTGGGTACGGATGGAACTGGTGGCTGGTTAGGATTCTTATCCACTTCCTCTCTACACTGCAGTTTAATTTTGTTTATCTAGAGAGTTATTTGGCAAAATAGCCTATTACGAATCTCCGCATAGAAACGGTCGGGTGCAGATACCTGTTGGGCGCCCAAAATGCTGGAGATTCTCGTTTTCGATAATTTAGCTCACACATTGTTCTCATATCTCAAATTATAAGGCCGATAAGTCCATGTATGAGCGGAATCGGCACCGAACTGATTTCTGAGCAATACATTTCGGTTGGATGCGGGACCCGCCAGCTTTTGCTTTTTGACTAGATTACATTTCCCACGTGTACTAGAAACTAAAAATAGTGCATAATTTTTATAAGAAAAATGTAAATTTAATTTTGTTTGCATATTTAATTTTGTCATGGCGAGCTCTTCAAAACGAGTCTAATTTTCAATATAGAAAAAATTATGTAAAAACTGTGGACCTATAGAGTCCTTTGTTGTGTGTCGATAAGTCCGAGTAAGAGGTTTTATAAAGTTCGTCTATTTTACAGATATAAAGTATTTGCCGATAGTTTTAAAGAGTACATAAGAGGTTGTATAAAGTCCTTCTACTTTATCAGGGAATCTAGACAAAAGAGTGAACAGTCTGGCTAGCTCCGCATAGATGGACCCCGCTAAAAACGAGTTGATGAGAAATCAGCTCGGCGCTGAATCAGCTCAGCAAAATGCGAGTCCATGTAAGGCGTATAAGATTATTGAAAATCCAAATGGTATTACACTTAATATTTAGAAACAAATATACTTTACGGTCAATCTATTAGTATTGATTCATTTTTTTGGACACAAAAACAATATTGATTCGTTATTATAGGTATTCATAAATTGAATCTTGACTAATCTTAAATGTCTTACATTTTGGGACGAGGAAGTATGACACTAGTCTATATTACTCGTGGAAGTAATTTATAACCCTAGTGCTCTCTATCCGGACTATCACAACTTAACTCCCTCTTGTATGGCAGTGATAGTTGCTCTCCCTCTTCTTTGGCAGTGATAGTTGCTCTCTTCTGCGTGGAGGTTGGAGAGTGAACTTTTTGAAACATGGGTATTCTGAGATTGTAACCGTTTGAATAGTAAAATTAAAACAACTGTATAAACTAAAATAAATACAAAATAAAATTTTGCATGCAAACGATGCATACAAGTATGTGCGTACCAAGTTTCGAGTTTAAATTCAAAAGTATGTAGACTAGGTAAAAAATTGATAAACAATACAAGTTAGGATTACATTGTGCATGTTCCCGGATTTCTATTTTTGTGTAGACCATATTGATGGGTTACAGCTTGGAAAACAAAAAAAAATCCTACTTCCTCCGTTCCTTAATATAAGGTGTATAGTTTTTTGTAAAAAAATCCATAATATAAGGTGTATAGAGAATTTTGAAATTTGTTCGTCTTATTTAGGAGACAATTAATCCAATCGGGAGAGAGAGGATACCCAGATCTCGTATGTTCCCTCTATACCACGTCAATCACCTGGGGTATTCACGTCCTAAAGCAACGAAATTTGCCCTCCGAACCTGTACGCTAATATTCGTGCAAGAAAACTATACACCTTATATTAAGGAACAAAGGGAGTATGAAAGAGCGGATGAAAGCCAACAAGATCAGATCTACGAGATGCTAGTAACGAGATTTAGATCAAATATATATACCCTCGAAGATCGACGATCGAGGGATCGTGGACGATGTAGTTGTACACGTGTGTCGGTTCAAACCGATGATGTCCTATGATCTAGCAGTACCTCCGCGGCATCCACACGTTCTGGCTTGGTGGCGTCTCCTCCTCCTTGATCCTGCAAGAGAGAGAAGAGCTTCACGAGATCCCGACAGCACAACAATAGTGATTGGACTACGGTGGAGAATTGCAGCAGGGCTTCGCCTAAGTGTTTGCGCGTGAGAGGAGGGAGGAGGGAGAGGGAGGCGACGACTGGTCTAGAGGGGGTTTCACCCCATTCTCTTGCCCCTCCTTATATAGGGGGGTGAGAGGGAGGTTTTTTTCACCTCCTCCAAACCCTAGGCTGATAGAGGCATCCATTGTCTTCGACATGAAAAGACAATGTCAATGAAATATGCCAAAAGGGAAGAGGAGGAAACCCCCCTTTCCATACATACCCCTTTGGGATTTCTCCTGTGAGAGGCCCATGGGCCTGTGGCGCCGAAATGAGGGGGAAGAGGACTTATCCTCTCTTCCCTCACTTCCCGGGCCTAAGTGTAGGGGGGAGAGGACTTTTCATATCTTCCTTCACTTCATATGCCTAAGTGAGAGGGGAGAGGACTTGTATCAGGTCAAAAGGATACCTAGATATTTTTATATGGATTTAAAGCTACACGCCAGCTTCAAAAATTAAAAAGGATTTCTAAAAAAATGAGGCCACGGACCAGATCTGACCAGACTAGGCTGCACAGTGCTAGGTCGGCCCGATCTGCCTCATAGCAGCACACATGAGGTGTAGTTGAAATGGCTGGGCAAGGCCCGCTGGTCAGCTGGAGAGGGCGCTAAAGGGGTATCGGGTGACACCAGCCGTCCGATCTAGTCGAGATCGACGTTCGCGCATCATCTCCTTCCTCTAGCCATCAGAAACAAAGGGGAAACCATAGTGGGCTTTGGGGAAATTGGCTAATCACCTAGGGGGCTCCTAGGACACAACGAGGTGGCAGAGGAGACGCGGTGGTGATGGCAACAACTCCGTGTGTACCAACCTGTTGGGAATCCAAGTGCAAAGTGTTGTAGCAAGCATCGTTTCCCCACAAGGGTGACTCAAGGGTTTATATCGAACTCTCGGGGAATTTGCGAAGAGTATCTTTTTCTTCTCTTTTGAAGCAACCTGCAGAGCAATTTTTTGTCTTTTGTCCCCAACTCCACCGTATGGTTATCAAGGACAAGGTTTCGTATTAGTAATATGAAATAATAATAAAAACTAAGTAAAGTAAAACAGTAAAGTAAATACAAATAAAGTAAATGCAATAATGAAAGGTCTTTTTGTGTTTTTTTGTGTTTGCAAGAAAGAAAGTATTTTTTGTGTTTTTAGATAATAAATTCTAGAAAAGGTAAATGATAGTTTTAATGTTGTAAGGTTGTTTCTTATGATAAAAGTTGGACCGTGGTTCATGTGTTCACTTGTCTAGTCTCTTTTAAGTTGCAATGGACATAAACAATTCATCATCGATATTATATTGGTGGAATATTACTATGTGTTTGATAAGCATTTATATGGGCATCAAGTATTAACATTGAGATGATGCAACACATCTCTCGTATATTCCTCTATAAAGGAAAAACTCCAACCAATCCAAAATTAAGAATTAGAAGAGCATAACCTTAAGTACTTTGACATGATGTTTTAATCACAAATATGCTACCTTGACCAAACGAGATTATCAAGTTGTCACAAGATAATTATAGAACATGAATTCACTTAATCCCTAGTGAGGCAACAAAAGAAAGGTAAAAACCATAGTATACCTTGAATTTGTTGTCACTAATCACCACCACCATGTTACTGTTGGGTTCGCAGCATAGAAAAGAAAATTTTCCTACGATGTGAATAACTAAGAACCAAGATCTATCTACCTAGATACAATCAATGGGTGGATATACATCCATAGAGAACATACCCTTGAAGGGAAACAAAGCGTTGTTAACAAGTTTGAAATCATGGATGATGTAGTCATACACTTGCCAATCTCAAGATCATGATGAAGTCCAGCGAGTCCAGCAGGTCCAGCACCAGCAAGTCCAGCAGGTCCAGCACCGCAAAGTAGCGGTGCATCCGTGATCGCACACACGCCCGGTACCCCGACAACCTCTATCCCTTGCTCTAGCAAAGCAGCAGAAGTAGCAGATCATTTCTAGAGAAACATTAAGAACATGTACTTCGCTAATCCGAAGCCATGGGGAATTGCTAGAGGGGGAAGAGAACCTTCACGAGGAGGTGGTGCGAGAGGAGATGATCCATGGGGCTCCTTTTATAGGGGGTGGGGCACAACCCCATGGCCATGGCTTGCCGGCCATGGTTGGTTCCCCCACCTCTCCCTCATTCATGTGGGTGGAGCTTCCACTAAGCCCACTCACATAAATTTCAACTCCACTCACTTGCATTTAATGTCCACTAAATTAAATACATTTTTCTCTTTAAATAAAACACTTTTATTTATTTTATACAGAATTTTGTTAATGACTTTAATTAAAAAATATTCACATAAAACCCTTGCAACATTTCGATATGACATGTAGAACTAATTTCAGTAATTTCACCCGAAACAATTCCGGTGTCCATCAAAACAATTCTAGTGCTTTCATAATCTTTCTCTGGTATTTTATTTTCTCCAAATGGTGTTGGTATCCCTTAAGTGTGTCACCCTATGGTTCGCGAATAATGTGGACATGATCGAGACCCCTCTCCGATCAATAATCAGCAGCGGGACCTAGAGATCTGTACTGACTCCCACACATTTAGCGATGACTCTAGTGATCGTGTGAACCTTTAACGTCATAACTAAATCCCTTTGTCTCGTGATATATTACATGTCTGAGATTCGATTATCGGTATATCCATACCTAGTTTGATCTCGTTACCGACATGCACTCTTTTCTCATTCCCGTGATATAACATTCTAGTGATCACATCACTTGCTTGCAAGCTATCTCAATGTGATATCACCGAGAGGGCCTAGAGCATATCTATCCGTCACCGGGATGGACAAATCCCACTCTTGATCCATGATCCTCAACATAACACCTTCAAAGTATCTGAACCCACCTTTTATAGTCACCATGTTACGGTGTGACATTTGATGTTATCAAGTTACTCTTCTAGTGTTAGCAATTATCATGATCTCATGGTCTAAGGACTAAGATTACTTCGTATGATGTTATAGAAATATAAACACAATGACTTTGATCGTAATGCTATACTTCAGATGAATGTTCATCACACCATTCAACTAATGTTGTGACCTCGTTATTAACAACATCCAATGTCCATGATCAGGAAACCTTGATCATCTTGTTAATCAACGAGATAGTGTCTAAGAGAAGCATAAGTAGGAACCCTTTATTTGTTTTTTAAACACACATGTATTAACGTTTCCAATTAATACAATTATAGCATGCAAAGTAAAAATTTATCATGCCCTTTTAGCATCCTTTGAATTGACAAACACTTGGCACAATTCTAGTGCTTTCATAACCAATGTTGTCGATACACTTGGATCTTGATTCAATCCTTTCCATGCAGCAAGAACCTTTCTTGACATTTCCATATTGAACCGTTTCATATCTCATATATGTATGTCTGGCACAATCTATCCATATAGACATTGATGCCTAATATTCTGGTTTTGCCCAACTCTTTCATCAATATCCAGTTTTAATGAAATTCTTAACTTGTGTCAATAAAAGATACATCATTTCCAATCAACACCATGTTTTCTACATAATGTATTAGAAATATGTCTCAGCGCTTGATACATTGCAAATGTATCTATAATTTTTGATGTTCCATGCTTGGTTTTATCTACTTTCTTGTGTTTGTCCACACTTTGGAGTACTTTTCATATGATTTCTTGGACTAACCTATTAACAAGAGCCACAGTGCCAGCTGCCTGTTTTCTGCTGTTTTTGGTTCCAGGAAGTCAGAAAATGAATATTCTTGGAATTGGATGGGACAAAAGCCAAAGTTCCTATTTTATTGGAAGACTCACGGAGCCAGAATACGAGACGGAGGAGGGCCAGGGCCTGGCCACACACCCCCAGGCGCGGGTCCCCCCAAGCCGCGCCAGGGCATGGTGTGGGCCCCTCTGGCACCCCCTCGGTCTCCCCTCTCGTCTATAAGATCCTCCCGATGCATAAACCCTAGATCATCAATCAGAAATCCACGAAAAGTTCCACAGTGTCGCCGCCACCGAAGGGAAGATTCGGGGGACAGAAAGTCTCTATTCCGGCACCTTGCCGGGACGGGGAAGTGCCCCCGGAGCCATCTCCATCGATCTCCACCACCATCTCCATCACCATTGCTGATTCCATGATGAGGAGGGAGTAGTTCTCTCTCGAGGCTAAGGGTTCTACCGGTAGCTATGTGTTCATCTCTCTCTCTATGCATGATCTTATTGAGATCATGAGCTTGTAATCTATAGATCTACCTTGCTACTCAAGTGCTTTAATAGATCTCTGCTCTCCCCATGTGTGTGAAGTTGACAGTGTGCACACCATGGTGGCAATTAGGCTAGAGATTACAAATACTTGTTATGAGTTATATTTGGAGTTGGATGTCTTTATGAAATTATGGTGTTTGTTTGAACCATCTAGTACTCAAGGTGACAGCGTGGGGTTTTCTAGATGGGAAAGATGAACTTTGAGGTGTGCTGTTATAGCCCTACCAACGGTTAGAGTGTTCAACCGGAGAGTAGTTAAGAGTAGTATCATGAAGAGAATATATTTAGATGAGAGTGTTCACTAGTGAAAGTATGATCCCTAGGCCTTGTTTCTAAGCATTGATACACCATTTGCAACTAGATATGTTACATGTTTGCCTACTTCCATCTTTATTTCAGTTTGCCTTTAGTCTCTTCCACGCAAGCAAGCTATTTTCTGGCACGGTTACCACTTATAATTATCTATACCACTTGTATTTCACTATCTCTCTGCCGAACTAGTGCACCTATACACCTGACAAGTGTATTGGGTGTGTTGGGGACACAAGAGACTTCTTGGATCTTGATTGCAGGGTTGCTTGAGAGGTAATACCTTTGACCACTTCCTCCCTGAGTTCGATAAACCTTGGGTGATCCACTTAAGGGAAAACTTGCTGCTGTTCTACAAACCTCTGCACTTGGAGGCCCAACAACTGTCTACAAGAATAAAAATGCGTAGACATCAGCGCTCCCACTTAATTTCTTGCAAATTCAAGCATCTTCATCATCTCTGATGAAATTAAAATCTTTTAACATTTTCATCACAATGAAGATTCCAACACCTCTATGCTTGCTTCAACCATTAAAGTTTGCATGCCCTTTTAGCATCCTTTGAATTGACAAAACCTTTCGGACCAAGTCTCGTACACGTCCTAGGTAACCATTCTATTGGAAGAACACTGTTTTTTTTGTTCAACTACCATATACCAAATTATATGTAGTGGTTGCTAAATTAATCCGTCAAGACTAAATATCACTATGAAAGATCAAATCCTATCATAGTCAACTCCTTGAACATTGTCATGAACTCCTTTCAGTGTAAAAGTGGTAGTATCTAAATCTTTAATCTTTAAAACATAATGGCAGCTTTATAAATGACACCTTTGATCTTACCATGTCAAACAAGGTTTTATTCCATCTCTCAAACATACCATACTCCTATGGTTTATCGAGAAATGCAAATCCATGGAACAATTCCTCAAATCTTAGGTGTTTTGCTAAACATGTAACTCAAATATCTTCCTTTATGATCGAATCATAAACTCTTTATTTTCTTGTTACAATGATTTTCCACTTCATCTTGAAAGTCTTTGAATTTTTTTAAAATGTTTCATACTTCTTCCTTATCAAGTAAATATATAGATATATTCACACAAATTTCTGGAGAAAGCATATGAAGTAAAAAGATCCACCGCACATGGCTACATATAATGGACTATATACATCAATATGCACAATATCCAATAACTTAGTCATCCGTTCCTCTTTGGCCTATGAACGGAGTTTTAATTATCTTGAGGAAAGTCTCACAAGCGTCATTTGATCAAAATCAAAGACTCCAAAAATCCGTCAACATAGAGTTTCTTCATGTTTTCTTTCCAATATAATTTAAATGGCGATGTCACTTCATATGTGATCTTTAAATCATTTGTATTGCGACATTTTAGCATTAGTTTTTATGGACGTGATTTCTCCAACTAGACTTGTAAAAGTTCATCCATCTTCTATGAAATACGATAATTATTTGAACAACCATTATTCTCATAATACCGGAACAAAATAACAATTATTTAAACAAATCTCGAAGACAAGCTTTGATGTTAACGAGAAACACAATAACACTTTATTTATTTTCGACGAACATCATCACAAATTCTCTTGCTAGTTACTTAGGCCATTACAGTTGATGAATTGGGTTGTTCTTGTATGACACTTCACACCAACCAATTCGGTATCCAATACCCTAGAACCACATTGTTTAACAAGCAAAGAATAAAACCATAACATGTATATCATCTATATACCTTAGCTGGACATTTCTAGTCTTTTCTTTTCTACCAAATATTTTATAGATTCTCTTTTAGCATTTCCTTTTATTTTAAAAGAATCTATCAACATCAATAGTGGCACCATACACATGACACATAGTCCAAAGCATGTATAGTCAAATACTAATACCATTGGACTTGCACTTTGAAGTTGATCACCATCATCAAATGTTTGGCGTTCTTTCGAAAATCCATTCTTTAGTAATCTATTTGTGTAGTAAACATTTTACCTACATATTCTATTCATCCTTATCATGATAACTTTCATGATCAAGCTACTATAGCCTATAAGGATGAATCATGAGTATAATGTCAGTTCCCAAAACCTTTTTGGGAGAATAGGACGCCTAGCGTCTCCAACCTTTGCAAATTCTCATACAATATGAGAGCGTGTATTTTGCCAAATTATACTCTATCATATTGCAACCATAAACATTGTTTCAGATATCACAATATATTCCACACATGACGGTTTCTGAAACAATTCTTTCAGCTCCTAGATAACCTCGATATTAAAACAACATTTGAATATCAAGAATAATGGAGGCAAACATGATACTTTAGATACTAACATTGGAAATGTTACTCTTGATTTAATACTACTTATTAAACTTCATGGAGTAAATAGAGTTTGATGAAAGTTTGCAATAGGACTTCTAAACTTTAAATTCATATTCAAAACAATACAATACCAGTTCATAAAGTAAATATCCAGAATTCTATAGTTCTATTATCTTAATTAAAACTAAGCAAAGGTAGTAAACGGATGCCAATGACTACAACAAATTATGCAAATTCACGTCGATTTAGTTTATGATAAATTGAGTTCGACTAATCCAAATTAGAAATGAACTCCCACTCATAACCAACATCCCTCGAGTTGTTTTGGTGATTACATGAACCAAATCCACTACACCAAGTCTGATCATCACGTGAGTCGGTGTAGTTTCAAAGGTGAGCATCAATATGGGCATCATATTAACTATATGACTCATGCTTAACCTTTAGGTCCGTGTTCCCAGGCCATGTTTGTACATGCGAGGCTCGCCAAGTAAGAACCATAGTACTCGCGTGTGTAAAACTGTCTTACGTCCATTGTACAAAAGAGTAGAGTCAAGTACACCTGATCATCACGTGATGTCTCGAAACAGGATCCATAGAATGGTGCATACATAAGGAAGAACACAATTTTATCTTGATATCTAAAAGATGGATCATCTTATAATGCTACTAAAATGCCAAATAAGCAATATAAAATGCAAACATCATATGCACCAAGTGAAATGATATAGTTCTTGCACTTGATCACTATCATGTGCATCGTGGTATGATCTTTATCATTCCTTTATGTGTAAGGCCAAGGTCGATGGAACTTACATGTTAGGTGTGTTGAAAGAGTATCAACTATACATCAACTTACAACATTACCATATCACGACACTAGCCTAGCAACAATCTAAACTAGACGCTTCTAATTTATCCATTGCAATTTTTACGTGGCTTAGGGCTTTCGAAGATGGAACCGGTCTTACCTACGAACACGGAACCACAATGATGATAACCAAATTATTAGCAACTCGTTCTAAATCAGATATTGACTATAGTAGGAGAGATAGACACCCTCTAGCCACTTATGCAAAACTAGTTGCATGTCAATCATGGAACAGGTCTCATGTGGAAGGACATGTAAAGATAGCCCGGGCCGCTTCATCCCACTGTGCCATGAATATCCAAAATACATATAAGAAGCAATAACATGATCATCATCTCCCACATACTCATATGTGTACTACCCGTGCAAAGCATCTATGCATAGATCAGGCTCTGATACCACTGTTGAGTTTGCAGCATAGAAAACAAAAAATTCCTACGATGTGAACAACTAAGGACCAAGATCTATCTACCTAGGTAAAATCAACGGGTGGATATACATCCATAGAGGACATACCCTTGAAGAGCGACAAAGTGTTGTTAACAAGTTTGAACTCGTGGATGATGTAGTCGTACACTTGTCGATCTCAAGATCGTGATGAAGTCCAGCGAGTCCAGCAGGTCCAGCACCAACAAGTCTAGCACCGCAAAGCAGCGGTGCATCCGTGATCGCACACACGTCCAGTACCCCGACAACCTCCGTCCCTTGCTCCAGCAAAGCAGCAGAAGTAGCAGATCCTTCCTAGAGAAACACCGAGAACATGTACTTTGCTAATCTAAAGCCATGGGGAATTGCTAGAGGGGGAAGAGAACCTTCACGAGGAGGTGGTGCGAGAGGAGATGATCCATGGGGCTCCTTCTATAGGGGGTGGGGTGCAGCCCCATGTCCATGGCTGGCCGGCCATGGTGGGTGCCCCCACCTCTCCCTCATTCATGTGGGTGGAGCTTCCACTAAGCCCACTCACATAAATTTCAACTCCACTCACTTGCATTTAATGTCCACTAAATTAAATGCATTTTTCTCTTTAAATAAAACACTTTTATTTATTTTATTCAGAATTTTGTTAATTACTTTAATTAACAAACATTCACATAAAACCCCTTGCAACATTTAAATATGACATGCAGAACTAATTTCAGCAATTTCACCCGAAACAATTCCGGTGTCAATCGAAACAATTCTAGTGCTTTCATAATATTTCTATGGTATTTTATTTGCTCCAAATGGTGTCGATATCCCTTAAGTGTGTCACCCTATGGTTCGCGAATAATATGGACATGATCGAGACCCCTCTCCGATCAATAATCAGCAGCGGGACCTAGAGATCTGTACTGACTCCCACACATTCAAAGATGACTCTAGTGATCGTGTGAACCTTTAACATCGTAACTAAATCCCTTGGTCTCACGATATATTACATGTCCGAGATTCGATTATCGGTATATCCATACCTAGTTTGGTCTCGTTACCGACATGCACTCTTTTCTCATTCCCGTGATATAACGCTCTAGTGATCACATCACTTGCTTGCAAGCTATCTCAATGTGATATCACTGAGAGGGCCCAGAGTATATCTATCCGTCACCGGCATGGAAAAATCCCAATCTTGATCCATGATCCTCAACATAACACCTTCGAAGTATCTGAACCCACCTTTATAGTCAACCTGTTATGGTGTGACATTTGATGTTAGCAAGTTACTCTTCTAGTGTTAGCAATTAACATGATCTCATGGTCTAAGGACTAAGATTACTTAGTATGATGTTATAGCAATATAAACACAATGACTTTGATCGAAATGCTATACTTCATCTGAATGTTCATCACACCATTCAACCAATGTTGTGACCTCGTTATTAACAACATCCAATGTCCATGATGAGGAAACCTTGATCATCTTGTTAATCAACGAGATAGTGTCCAAGAGAGGCATAAGTAGGAACTCTTTATTTGTTTATTAAACACACATGTATTAATGTTTCCAATTAATTCAATTATAGCATGCAATATAAAAATTTATCATAAACAAGGAATAAGATAATAACCACTTTATTATTGCCTCTCCGGCATATTCCCTTCAGTCTGCCACTTGCACTAGAGTCAATAATCTAGTATGTAAACTTGCGGATTCAACTCCTACGGCTTTCTGGTGTTGTATATACGCGTTTGCTAGTGGTTAACATAATCTCCGGATCTGACATTTTTAGGTCCGCGTGTATTTGCCTTTCTGTGCGTCTCTATGCATCACTCATTCTCTAATGAGATGGCATTCTATAAATTTAGTCCTTTGGTGAGACCTTTAGTTCCTTTGGGTTAAAACATGTTTATAGTATTGTCGTACAATATATCTTTATAGTACTAGCCCATTGTGAACCACACCAAGTTTGAACAAACTACTTAACCAAATTCCCTCCTTTGCTGCTACTATAGCAGTCATATACTTAGCCTTTTGTTGTAATATCCGTCACAATGTATCAACTTTGGAACTCATCCAAATCCATCATGGAACCTCCTTTCCATAACATTGTGCCACCCATAGTTTAAATTTAGATAAATTTATTTTGTATCTTGTGACAAACTAGTATCAATGTAACACTTTACAATGAACTACTTTCAACTATTTGTCACTTATACATGATATATTCTTAGTTCTTCCAAATCTCATAAGAATATCTTTACTATCATCCAATGATCATCTTATGAATCATTCTGGTATATGCTCAAAACATTTAGAGCATATGACATATATGGATATGTACATATCACGGTATTACTGATCAAAATATTCATGTGATTTCACTCACCAAGTGTCGATACACTTGGATCTTGATTCAATCCTTTCCATGCAGCAAGAACCTTTCTTGACGTTTCCATATTGAACCCTTTCATATCTCATATATGTACGTATGGCACAATCTATCCATATAGACATTGATGCCTAATATTCTGGTTTTGTCCAAGTTTTTCACCAATATCCAATTTTAATGAAATTCTTAACTTGTGTCAATAAAAGATACATCATTTCCAATCAACACCATATTTTCTACATAATGTATTAGAAATATGTCTCAGCGCTCCCACTTAATTTCTTGCAAATTCAAGCATCTTCATCGTCTCCGATGAAATTAAAATCTTTTAACATTTTCATCACGATGAAGATTCCAACTCCGCTATGCTTGCTTCAACCATTGAAGTTTGCATGCCCTTTTAGCATCCTTTGAATTGACAAAACCCTTCGGACCATGTCTCGTACACGTCCTAGGTAACCATTCTATTAGAAGAACATTGTTTTGTTTGTTCAACTACCATATACCAAATTATATGTAGTGGTTGCTACATTAATCCGTCAAGACTAAATATCGCTATGAAAGATCAAATCCTGTCATAGTCAACTCCTTGAACATTGTCGTAAACTCCTTTCTGACATGTCGACTATTTCATAGATGTCAAACATCCATGTCTATTTCTTTATAGATCCAAATACGACCGATAGGCTTCATGCCTTTCCGGAGCGCCCTCCAAGTTCAAAAAACTTGATTTCTCGTGTATGGAAACTATCACAAATTTTTATGACTTCTGGTCATTTTATGGAGTCAGGGCCCATCATCACTTCTTTGCATGCAGTCGGTTCATCATTGTCAAAACAATAATGACTTCTGTTTCAAGTCTTACTATTTGAATTTTACCGACCCACACAGTTCAATAGGAACTCTAATCTCCGAGATCACAACCTTTTTAATCATGGGAGCCATGAGCATTTTAGCCGCCTCCGGGACACTTTCCGGCACTGTGCTACTTAGAACATGTTATTTAGGTTCATCAACCTAATCAAAGTTCTATATTCCTCCCACTTAACTTTTGTGAAAATTCCTTCTTTAAGAAACTTCACGTTCCAAGCGACAAACTCTTTTGTCTTTGGTGTTATGGAGGAATTCCCAACAAATTCTTTGGGATAATCTACAAAGACGTGCTTATCCGACTTTGGTTGTAAACATTTTACTTATGCATAGCATACCAAAATTTAAGCAAAGACAACTTGGGTTTTATCCCAATCCATAAACGTTATGGTGTCATTTCAATGGATCATGATGGCGTTTTCAGTGTAAAAGCGGTAGTCTCTAAAGCTTTAATCTTTAAAACATAACGGCCATTTTATAAATGACACCTTTGATCTTACCATGTCAAACAAGGTTTTATTCCATCTCTCAAACATACCATACTCCTATGGTTTATTGAGAAATGCAAATCCATGGAACAATTCCTCAAATCTTAGGTGTTTTGCTAAACATATAACTCAAATATCTTCCTTTATGATCGAATCATAAACTCTTTATTTTCTTGTTACAATGATTTTCCACTTTATCTTGAAAGTCCTTGAATTTTTTTCAAATGTTTCATACTTCTTCCTTATCAAGTAAATATACAGATATATTCACTCAAATTTCTGGAGAAAGCATATGAAGTAAAAAGATCCACCGCACATGGCTACATATAATGGACTATATACATCAATATGCACAATATCCAATAAGTTAGTCATCCGTTCCTCTTTGGCCTATGAACAGAGTTTTAATTATCTCGAGGAAAGTCTCACAAGAATCATTTGATCAAAATCAAAGACTCAAAAAAGCCATCAACATGGAGTTTCTTCATGTTTTCTTTCCAATATAATTTAAACGGTGATGTCACTTCATAAGTGATCTTTCAATCATTTGTATTGCAACATTTTAGCATTAATTTTTATGGACGTGATTTCTCCAACTAGACTTGTAAAAGTTTATCCATCTTCTATGAAATACGATAATTATTTGAACAACCATTATTCTCATAATACCGGAACAAAATAACAATTATTTATACAAATCTTGAAGACAAGCTTTGATGTTAACAAGAAACACAATAACACTTTATTTGTTTTTGATGAACATCATCACAAATTCTCTTGCTAGTTACTTAGGCCATTGCAGTTCATGAATTGGGTTGTTCTTGTATGACACTTCACACCAACCAATTCGGTATCCAATACCCTAGAACCACATTGTTTAACAAGCAAAGAATAAAACCATAACATGTATATCATCTATATACCTTAGCTGGACATTTCTAGTCTTTTCTTTTCTACCAAATATTTTATAGATTCTCTTTTAGCATTTCCTTTTATTTTAAAAGAATCTATCGACATCAATAGTGGCTCCATACACATGACACATAGTCCAAAGCGTGTATAGTCAAATACTAATACCTTTGGACTTGCACTTTGAAGTTGATCACCATCATCAAATGTTTGGCGTTCTTTCGAAATTCCATTCTTTAGTAATCTATTTGTGTAGTAAAAAATTTACCTACATCTTCCATTCATCCTTATCATGATAACTTTCATGATCAAGCTACTATAGCCTATAAGGACGAATCGTGAGTATAATGTCAGTTCCCAAAACCTTTTTGGGAGAATAGGACGCCTAGCGTCTCCAACCTTCACAAATTCTCATACAATATGAGAGCGTGTATTTTGCCAAATTATACTCTATCATATTGCAACCATAAACATTGTTTCAGATATCACAATATCTTCCACACATGATGGTTTCTGAAACAATTCTTTCAGCTCCTAGATAACCTCGATATTAAAACAACATTTCAATATCAAGAATCATGGAGGCAAACATGATACTTTAGATACTAACATTGGAATTTTTACTCTTCATTTAATACTACTTATTAAACTTCATGGAGTAAATAGAGTTTGATGAAAGTTTGCAATAGGACTTCTAAACTTTAAATTCACATTCAAAACAATACAATACCAGTTCGTAAAGTAAATATCCAGAGTTCTATAGTTCTATTATCTAAATTAAAACTATGGAAAGGTAGTAAATGGATGCCAATGACTACAACAAATTATGCAAATTCACTTTGATTTAGTTTATGATAAATTGAGTTCGACTAATCCAAATTAGAAATGAACTCCCACTCATAACCAACATCCCTCGAGTTGTTTTGGTGATTACATGAACCAAATCGACTTTTATTTATTTTATTCAGAATTTTGTTAATTACTTTAATTAACAAACATTCACATAAAACCCCTTGCAACATTTTGATATGACTTGCATAACCAATTTAAGCAATTTCACCCGAAACAATTTCGGTGTCCATCGAAACAATTCCATCGCTTTCATAATCTTTCTCTTGTATTTTATTTGCTCCAAATGGTGTCGGTATCCCTTAAGTGTGTCACCCTACGATTCACGAATAATGTGGACATGATCGATACCCCTCTCCGATTAATAATTAGCAACGGGACCTAGAGATCTGTACTGACCCCCACGCATTCAACGATGACTCTAGTGATTGTGTGAACCTTTAACGTCGTAACTAAATCCCTTTGTCTCGCGATATATTACATGTACGATATTCGATCATCGGTATCTCCATACCTAGTTTGATATCGTTACCGACATGCACTCTTTTCTTGTTCTCGTCATATAACATTCTAGTGATCACATCACTTTCTTGCAAGCTATCTCAATGTGATATCACCGAGAGGGCCCATAATATATCTATCTGTCATCAGGATGGACAAATCCCACTCTTGATCCATGAGCCTCAACATAACACCTTCGGAGTATCTTAACCCACCTTTATAGTCATCCTGTTATGTTGTGACATTTGATGTTATCAAGTTACTCTTGTAGTGTTAGCAATTAACATGATATCATGGTCTAATGACTAAGATTACTTCGTATGATGTTATAGTAATAGAAACACAATGACTTTGATTGTAATGCTATACTTTGGATGAATATTCATCACACCATTCAACCAATGTTGTGACCTCGTTATTAACAACATCCAATGTCCATGATCAGGAAACCTTGATCATCTTGTTAATCAACGAGCTAGTTTATAAGAGAGGCATAACTAGGAACCCTTATTTGTTTATTAAGCTCACATGTATTAACGTTTCCAATTAATACAATTATAGCATGCAAAATAAACATTTATCATAAACAATGAATAAGATAATAACCACTTTATTATAGCCTCTCGGGCATATTCCCTTCAGTTACTCCATCTAATACACACTTCCCCCCCCCACACGTTCTTCCATACAAGTTGGATCAAAACAAGCAATTAAAAACGGGGTACATCATGTGCATCTATCAATACATCTTACACATAGATAGATTCCAATCTCAAATATCAAAACATAGAATAAAGATCCACCACATAGGAATTACATATATGACCATAATCATGTAGGGCAGGTTATATGGCACTAGATCTATGTAGAACAAGAGAGAGAGAGATCAAGCTACTGCTACAAACCTGTAGTCTAGAGGTGGGCTACTCCCTCTTCATCATGGTGATGAATTTGAAGATGTTGTAGAAGGTAGAGATCCCTCTGATGGCTCTGGCAGAGTTTCCCCCTCCAATATTTGTTGGTTCTGACTCTTTTTTGGTGTTTCTATGTTTCTGCGATGCTCTCCTCGAGGATTCCCTAGGGGACCCTTTTTATAACAGTTTTTAGGTCAAACCAAGTTGGTGGGTGCAATATTTAAGAGAATCGGACGACCGAGGAGGGAAAGAGGTGTGGTGGAATGTGCACCAGGGTAAGCCACGCCACAAACCCTCTTCCGGGCCTCCCTCATTAGGTCCAAGCACTCCAGATCCTTCTCTTCCCAAAATATTGGCTTTCCCAGAATCTCAGCTCCATTGGGTTTCGTTTAGCTCCCTAGAAGATCAAAATACACAAAACGGGGTTTTCCTTTCCTACAGAGTTATAACCAAAATAAAGGGGATCATTGGTAAATCCACAAAAATTAATATAAAACATGGTTATTACATTACAAATGTAGTAGATATGTGTCAATAAACTAAAAAGTTCATGTATGCATTTTACATGCATCAGGTGGTCGACAGCAAGTCCAATAAGGGGGATCGATGGATCTGGCTAATGGGGTTCGTTGCATGGAAAACAAAAAAATCCTACGATTGCAACCACCAAGATCATATCTAGGAGATACATATAAAGGTTTCAGATGGACTCACCCTCAAAGACCGTAACGCAGGATAGCATCCCCACAAAAAAAGTGGCTGTTGTAGAGTGTACTCGACCGTCCTGAAGGACACGATGATAGTGTTGCACGTGTAACACCTCCGTAGTCGGTCACACGTATGGTGTGTCGATGACTCCCGAATCCTTGCTCCAGCCGGACAGTGGAAGTAGCGAATCACCGGGAACTCCAATAGCACTACGCCATGGTAGAGATGGTGGAGGGGAAGATCTCGAGCAGGGTTCTTCTCCTAAGAACCTTTTCTTGTGGCAATGGACAAGGCTAGCAAGAGGGATAAGATGCAAACCAAAGGACATATGAGAGGAGTGGGCAAGTGTGTGAGAGGGAGGAAGTCCCCACCTCCTTTTATAGGGTAGAGGGAGACAAGCCCCCTAATTCGCCAGTGCCATGGGGTTCCCCTTCCCCTCCTCTCATTCATGTGGGTGGTCTCTCCACTCACATAATATCAATCTCCACTTTCTCCCATTTATTCTCCACTAAAAAACCAAAGGTCTTTCCATTAAAGCACTTTAATTCTGTTGTTTTAATGCAACTCAATTTAATGAACACTTCATTTAATGAGTACTATTCATTTAATGAACACTTCATTTAATGATCACATTAACATTTTGATCCCTTGCTTTGTTTGGATACCCCAAAACCATTTCGGCAGATTCGATAGAATAAATTCTTGTGATGTACATTATCTTCTCCTGTGTTCCCTATCCACTCAATTGCGCCGACTACCCTTAAGTGTGTGCCCCTATGGGTCGTGAACTGTGTGGACATGATCAAGACATTCTTCGATCAATAATCATTACCGGGACCTCGAGTTCCATAATGACTCCCACCAGTTCATGCGATGACTTAGTGATCGCGTGACCTTTTATTCGCAGTAACCAATTCCTTTTGTCTCATGATATTTTACTTGTCCGAGATCCAATCATTCAGTACCATTCATACCTAGTTCGACCCCATTACTGACAAGTACTCTTTTCTCGTTCTTGTGTTATGACATTCTTAGTGATCAATATCACTTGCTTGCAAGCTATGTCATTGTGATATCACCGAGAGGGCCCTGAGTATATCTTTCCGTCATTAGGATGGAAAAATTCCACTCTTAATCCATGAGCCTCAACTAACACTTTCCAAGTAAATGATGACACCTTTGTGATCACCCTATTACGGTGTGACATTTGATGCAATCAAAATACTCTTCCGGAGTGATTGGCATGATCTCATGGTCTAAGGATCAGGGTTACTTTGAATGGAGTTATAGTAGTGTAAACATAATGGCTTGATCGTGTTACTATACTTTGGGAGTATGTTCATCACATCATTCAATAAGTGGTGTGACCTTGTTATTAACAACATCCAATGTCATGATCAGGAAACCTTGATCATCTGTTAATCAACAAGCTAGTGTAATGAGAGGCATCACTAGGAACCTTCTATTTGTTTATTAAACACACATGTATTAACGTTTCCTTTTTAATACAATTATAGCATGATAAATAAACATCTATTATAAACCTGGAATAACATAATAACCATTTATTATTGCCTCTCGGGTATATTCCTTTCACTAGCGCAGGGAAGTGACTCACGCATCAGCACCAGCGAAGCTCGCCCAGATGCTCGACGGTATCGACACTGGGGTAGTCCTGGGCAAGAATAGGGGGAGGGTTAGAGAGAGGAGGATGGGGGAGTTTGGTGGAGAAGCAAGGGAGAGAAAAGGGGCAGGGGATAGACATCCACTTTCCTTTCTTGCATCTAGCCTGAGAGGGTGTTTTCTTGACACAAATGTCGATACTACTGTCATACAATATATCTTCATAGTATTATCCCACTATAAACCACACCTAGTTTGATAACAAACTTCTTGACACAAATGCCCTCCTTTGGTGCTACTATTGCAGTCATATACTTAGCCTTTTATTGTAGTACCGTCACAATGTCTTAACTTTGGAACTCATCCAAATCCATCATGAAATTTCCTTTCCACAATATTGTGCCACCCATAGTTTAAATTGAGATAAATTTAATTTGTATCTTGTGACAAACTAGTATCAATGTAACATATTACAATGAACTATTATTAACTATTTGTCACTTATACATGATATATTCTTAGTTCTTACAAAGCTCATAAGAATATCTTTACTATCGTCCAATGATCATCTTATGAATCATTCTGGTATATGCTCATAACATTTAGAGCATTGGACATATCTGGATATGTACATATCACGGTATTATTGATCAAAATCTTCATGTGATTTTACTCACTGAGTGTTGAAACACTTGAATCTTGATACAATCCTTTCCATGCAGAAAGAACCTTTCTTGTTGTTTCCATATTGAACCCTTTTCAATATCTCATATATGTACGTCTAGCACAACCATATTAGCGCCTCAATCTATCCATATAGACATTGATGCCGAATATTCTGGTTTTTCCCAAGTCTTTCATCAAAATCTAATTTTAACAAAATTCTTAACTCGTGTCAATAAAAGATACATCACTTCCAATCAACAATATGTACTATGCATAATGTATTAGAAATATGTCTCAGCGCTCCCACTTATTCTTGCAAATCCAAGCATCTTCATCATCTCCGATGAAATTAAACTCCTTTAACATTTTCATCACGGTGAAGATTCCAACTACGCTATGCTCACTTCAACTATTGAAGTTTGCATGCCCTTTTAGCACCCTTTGAATTAATAAAACCCTTCGGACCTAGTCATGTACACGTCCTAGGTAACCATTCTATTAGAAGAACATTGTTTTGTTTGTTCAACTACCATATACCAAATTATATGTAGTGGTTGCTAGATTAATCCGTCAAGACTAAATATCGCTATGAAAGATCAAATCTTATCATAGTCAACTCCTTGAACATTTTCATAAATTCCTTTTCGACATGTCGATTATTTCATATATGTCAAACCTCCATATCTATTTCTTTATAGATCCAAACACGACCGATAGGCTTCATGCCTTTTTGGAGGGTCTTCCAAGTTCAAAAGCTTGATTTCTCGTGTATGGAAACTATCATGGATTTTATGACTTCTAGTCATTCTATGGAGTCAGGGCCCATCATCGCTTCTTTGGATGCAGTCGATTTATTATTGTCAAAACAATAATGACTTGTTTATCAAATCTCACTATTTGATTGTTACCCGATGCATATGGTTCAGATAGGAACTCTAATCTCCAAGATCACAACCTTTGTAATCATGGGATCCATGAGCATTGTGGCCGCCACTGGAACACTTTCTGGCACTTTGCTACTTAGCACATATAGCTAAGGTTCAATAACCTTATCAAAGTTCTATTGTCCTCCAACTTAACTTTTCGTGAAAATTCTTTTTCAAGAAACTTAACGTTCCAAGCGACAAACTCTTTTGTTCTCGGTGTTATGGAGGAATACCCAATAAATTATTTGGGATAACCTACAAAGACGTGCTTATGCAACTTTGGTTGTAAACATTTACTTATGCATAGCATACCAAAATTTAAGAAAAGACAATTCAGGTTTAATCCCAACCATAACTTATATGGTGCCATTTCAATGGATCACGATGGTGCTCTTTTCAGTGTAAAAGCGATAGTCTCTAAAGCTTTAATCTTTAAAACATAATGGCAGTTTTATAAATGACACCTTTGATCTTACCATGTCAAACAAGGTTTGATTTGATCTCCCGAATATACCATACTCATGTGGTTTATCGGGAAATGCAAATCCATGGAACAATTCCCGAAATCTTAGGTGTTTTGCTAAACATGTAACTCAAATATCTTCCTTTATGATCGAATCATAAAATATTTATTTTCTTGTTACAATGATTTTCCACTTCATCTTGAAAGTCTTTGAACAATTTTCAAATGTTTCATACTTCTTCCTTATTAAGTAAATATATAGATATATTCACTCAAATTTCTAGAGAAAGCATATGAAGTCGAAAGATGCACCGCACATGGCTACATATAATGGACTATGCACATCATCATGCACAATTTCCAATAAGTTAGTCATCTGATCCTCTTTGGCCTATAAATGGAGTTTCAATTATCTCGAGGAAAGTTTCACAAGCGTCAATTGATCAAAATCAAAAGACTCCAAAAAAATCCATCAAAATGGAGTTTCTTCATGTTCTCTTTCCAATATAATTTAAACGGCGATGTCACTTAGTAAGTGATCTTTCAATCATTTGTCTTGCGACATTTTAGCCTTAGTTTTATGGATGTGATTTCTCCAACTAGACTTGTAAAAGTTCATCCATATTATATGGAATACGGTAATTATTTGAACAACTATTGTCCTCATTATACCGGAACAAAAGAACAATTATTTAAACAAATCTTGAAGGCAAGCTCTGATGTCAATGAGAAATACAATACCACTTTATTTGTTTTTGATGAACATCATCACATATTCTTTTGCTAGTTACTTAGGCCATTGTAGTTCATGAATTGTGTCGTTCTGTATGATATTTCGTACCAACCAAGTCGATATCCAATACCCAAGAACCACATTGTTTAACAAGCAAAGAATATAACCATAACATGTATATCATCTATATACCTTAGCTGGACATTACCAGTCTTTTATTTTCTGCCAATTTTTTTATAGATTCTCTTTCAGCATTTCCTTTTCCTTTTAAAAGAATCTATCAACATCAATAGTGGTGCCATACATATGACATATAGTCCAAAGCATGTATAGTAAAATACTAATACCTTTGGACTTGCACTTTGAAGTAGATCACTGTCATCTAATGTTTGGTGTTCTTTCAAAAATCCATCCTTTAGTAATCTTTCAAGTGTAGTAAACATTTTACATACATCTTCTATTCATCCTTATCATGACAACTTTCATTATCAAGCTACTATAGCTTATAAGGACGAATTGTGAGTATAATGTCAGTTCCCAAAACCTTTTCGGGAGATTAGGACATCTAGCGTCTCTAACCTTCGCAAATTCTCATACAATGTGAGGACATGTATTTTACCAAATTATACTCTTTCATATTGCAACCATAAACATTGTTTCAGATATCAAAATATCTTCCACAAATGATGGCTTCTGAAACAATTCTTTCAGCTCCTAGATAACCTCGATATTAAAATTAACTTTTGAATATCAAGAATCATGGAGGCAAACATGATACTTTAGATACTAATATTGGAATTCTTACTCTCAATTTAATATTACTTATTAAACTTCACGAAGTAAATAGAGTTTGCAATAGGACTTCTAAAATTGACATTCAAAACAATACGATACCGGTTCGTAAAGTAAATATACATAATTATATAGTTCTATTATCTCAATTAGAACGAAGCATAAGGTAGTAAACAAATGCCAATGACTACAACAAATTATGCAAATTCACTTCGATTTAGTTTATGACAAATTGAGTTCGACTAATCCAAATTAGAAATGAACTCCCACTCAAAAACGACATCCCTCGTGTCTTTTTGGTGATTACATGAACCAAATCCACTACACCAAGTCCGATCATCACGTGAGTCGGTGTAGTTTCAAAGGCGAGCATCAATATGGGCATCATATCAACTATATGACTCATGCTTAACCTTTCGGTCTGTGTTCTGAGGCCATGTCTGTACATGCTAGGCTTGCCAAGTAAGAACCTTAGTACTCGCATGTATAAAACTGTCTTACACCCGAAATATGATCGTGGATTCAAGTACACCCGATCATCATGTGATGTCTTGAAGCGGCAAAACATAAACGGTGCATACTTAAGGGAGACCACATTTTTATCTTGATATCTAAATGAGGGATCATATTATAATGCTACTAAAATGCCAAACTAGCAATATAAGATGCAAAGATCATATGTGTAAAGTGGAACGATATGGTCCATGCATTTGATCACTATCATGTGCATCGTGGTATGATCTCTATCATTCCTTTGTGTGTAAGGCCAAGGTCTATAGAACTTACACGTTAGGTGTGTTGTAAGGGTATATACCATACATCAACTTACAACATTACCATATCATGACACTAGCCCAACAACAATCTAAACTAGACGCCTCTAATTTATCCATTGCAAGTTTTACGTGGCTTAGGGCTTTCGGAGATAGAACCGGTCTTACCTATAAACATGGAACCACAATGGTGATAACTAAGTAATTAGCAACTCTTTGTAAATCAGATATTGACTATAGTAGGAGAGATAGACACCCGCTAGCCACTTATGCAAAACTAGTTGCATGTCAGTCGTGGAACCGGTCTCATGTGTCAGGACATGTAAAGTTAGTCCGGGCCGCTTCATCCCACTATGCCACCAATATCCAAAATACATGAAAGAAGCAATAACATGATCATCATCGCCCACATATAAACATATGTGTAATACCCGTGCAAACCACCTACGCATAGATCTGGCTCTGATACCACTGTTAGGTTCGCAGCATAGAAAACAAAAAAATTCCTATGGTGGGAACTATTATACGCCAAGATCTATCTATTAGATACAAGCAATGGGTGGATATACATCCATAGAGAACATACCCTTGAAGACAACAAAGCTTTGTTAACAAGATGGAAATCGTGGATGATGTAGTTGTACACTTGCCGATCTCAAGATCGTGATGAAGTCCAGCAAGTCCAGCAGGTCTAGCTCCAGCACGTCCATCAGATCCAGCTCCAGCAAGTCCAGCACCACCGAGTCTAGCACCGCAAAGCAGTGGTGCATCCGTGATTGCACACACGTCCAGTACCCCGACAATCTCCGTCCCTCGCTCCAGCAAAGCAGCAGAAGCAGCAACTCCTTTCCAGATAAAGCCACCGGGAACATGTATCTCGCTAATCCGAGACCATGGGGAATAACTAGAGGGTGAGAGAGGTCCTTCACGAGGAGGTGTGAGATGAGAGGAGGGAGTGGGGGGGCCTTTTATAGGGAGAGTGGGGGGCAGCCCCTCACCATGGCCAGCGGCCAAAGGAGGTGCCCCCACCTCTTCCACATTCGTGTGCGTGGAGCTCCCACTCACATAATTAGCCTCCCACACAAAATTCCACTCTCCTCCATTAAATTTCCACCAAATTTAATGCAAGCTCTCATTAAATAAAACTATTTTATTTATTTTATTCAGAATTTTGTTAATTAATTTAATTAACAAACATTCACATAAAACCCCCTGCAACATTTCAATATCACATGCAGAACCAGTTTCTGCAATTTCACCCGAAATAATTTTGGTTTCCATCGAAATGATTCTAGCGTTGTCTTAAATATTTATCTGAAACATATTTGCTCCAAATGGTGTCGGTATCCCTTAATTGTGGCACCCTACGGTTCGCGAATAATGCAGACATGATCGAGACCCCTCTCCGATCAATAATCAACAGCGGGACCTGGAGATCCGTACTGACTCCCACATATTCAACGATGACTCTTGTGATCGTCTGAACCTTTAACATCGTAAATAAATCCCTTTGTCTCGCGGTATATTACACGTCCGAGATTCGATCATCAGTATCTCAATACCTAGTTTGATTTCGTTACCGACATGCACTCTTTTCTTGTTCCCTGATATAACATTCTAGTGATCATATCACTTGCTTGCAAGCTATTTCAATGTGATATCACCGAGAGGGCCCCGAGTATATCTATCCGTCATTGGGATGGACAAATCCCACGCTTGATCCATGAGCATCTACATAACACCTTCGTAGCACTGAACCGACCTTTATAGTCACCCTGTTACGGTGTGACATTTGATGTTATCAAGATACTCTTCCGGTGTTAGTGATTAACATGATCTCATGGTATAAGGACCAGGATTACTTTGTTTGATGTTATAACAATATAAACATAATGACTTTGATAGTAATGCTATACTTCGGTTGAATGTTCATCACATCATTCCACCAATGTCGTGACCTTGTTATTAACAACATGCAATGTCCATAATCAGGAAACCGTGATCATCTTGTTAATCAACGAGCTAGTTTATATGAGAGGTATTACTAGGAACTTTGTATTTTGTTTATTAAACACACATGTATTAACGTTTCCAATTAATACAATTATAGCATGCAAAATAAACATTTATCATAAACATGGAATAAGAGAATAACCATTTTATTATTGCCTCTCGGGCATATTCCCTTCAAATATGAATATATAAATCATCATAAAAAACATTAATGGAACTCAACACAAATTATGATAATAAAAATAAATTGTGAATATAGTGTTTACGTACTTAAACAAATTTCCCCTTCTGCTCACTAGTGCAATTGCGAATGAACTCGCAAACGTAGTATCCACATAGATTAGTCCCCTCTGGCTGCCTTGGGCACTTTACAAGTATAAAATTCAATCAAATAATAATCAAGCATGCATGATAATTGTATTGAAACTAGATTAAAGAGATACGCGGACCTAGCTCGTACTACTTACTGGGATTGGTTTATAAATCAGCTCCTCACACCACTGACCGCGAATCACAATCTTGAACCGTGTCCAAACACTGCCCGACAAAGAGAATGAATGAATGCATTAATAATTACTTCATATCTCAGAAATTGAATGAAAGAGACCGATATAGTGCGATAATGATTGAAATTACTTATTGTGCATTTCGATCATGTTGCAGTACTCTTCCATGTCCACTTTGGATGAGTCCATTATATGAACTCTTCCCAAGTTAACAAAATTTTTTAGAAGAATCCAGTGGAAGCTACGTAAGGTTTATATACGTCAATAACCCATAATTTATACTTCACATCAAGTAAGGAAAGGTTAATGTGTACAAGACAAAAACACTCTCACCCGAAGTGGTAAGGAAATAGTATTTACTTACAAAAATGCTACTTCTTGAGAAACTGGAGCAAGTTACGCTCCATGTCCACGGGCTTCGCCTCTAGCTTAGCTCCATTAACTCAAATTGGGGCAATGAACCCAAATCCCTGGATTCTCCCTTTTTTACATTCGAGAATCTTCATTCTGCATCATAGGTACACAAGAATATAGTGAGGATAATTATCGGCAATGAATTAAACAAGCTGAGCTAGATACTTATTAATTACATAAATAACTAATAACTTATAGAAAAAAGCAACTTAGAATAGATTTGTTGAGGTCCCTTTGATTGAATAGCTGAAAGATTTTCGAAAGTTCAACGTGGACCTCGTCTTTAATGAAGTAATGCTCCTCTCTAACTTTCGCTATGATCCATCATCGCCCTTCTTTTGCGGATTTAATATACCATGCATGCAATTGTCGCATTTTTGTTGGAAGATCCCGAAGCGTCTCAGAACTGACCAAAGGCTGCTCGTGGACATATTGTCGTGCTATAGGAGCCATGGGGGGACCAACACTGCCAAGTATGTCATCAAGAGACATATTACATTGCTCGGCCAATGTAATAGCTGTTTGCAAATCCAAAGGTTCTCCCCCATATAGTTGATGTTCGGGTACTGAGCTAGGGAACGTCTTTTTTAGTGCTTCATCTACCACTTGTTCTCTTCTATTTCACTGTCTTCAAAAGATAGTGTGTATAGTCATCTGGCGCATTTATCTGAGCTTGGTATGGATGCTTCAGAAACTTCCTAAAGTGCTCCTTCACTGACGGATCTACTGGGACATTTGGCTTGGGTTGTTTCTTTTTAAAAAAGGCATCTACTTCGGCATATATGACCTCCTCGGTCTGCTCATCAGTCAGGTCGTAAGCCCTCTTGGGAAGAGCTGGTGGTACTCTTGGAGGGGCGATAATTTCGCTTTCCGTGTTGGTTATCCCTTGATGAAGCAGTGGTTATCTTCCGCTTTTGGCCCTTAGTGGGTGGAGGCGGCTGAGGTGCCATAGATCGAGATGGACTCACGCTGTGGTCCTTCTCGAGGAGAGGTGGACTTGGAGGTGGTGGACTTCTACTGCGAGGAGAAGGTGGACTCGGAGGAGACAGTGGCCTTGAAGGTGATGGATTGCTTCTCGGTGCAGATGGTGGCCTTGGCGCCAAGCTTGGAAACTTGATGTATTCCTTTTTCCAAAGAATGAAGCCACTCGTGACTTCTCCTAGTGTCATCTCCCCTTCACCTCTAGGGATGTCAAGCTGTAGTGACTGACATAGCGGTTGAACTTCATCCACACTGACACGAGCATAGCCAGCTGGAATTGGATTGCAATGGTAGGTCGCTCCTGGTGCAGAAGGTAAAGCAAAGCCGACCGCCACCTTCATGGATATGTTCTTCAGTTCAACATGAAGCTCACAACTAGTCTTCTCCTTGATTGCATCCACGGGGTACACATCCATCATTGCATCATTAGCCTGGACCTCCATGGAAGCCACGCTTCTTTTTCGTTGAGATGGGTTGACCGTACTGTCGAGTGCAGGATCTTGCTGTCCGAGTCCTCTAAGTTCATTAATCTGCTCCTACTGCTGCAACATGGCTTCAACCCTCACCAACCGCTTTGCCTCCTCTGCTTGCCGCTGCTTTGTTTTTCTCTCTCAGCTTCTATAAGTGTCAATGTCCTCAGGAAACCCAATAGCCCATGGATAAGAAGGTCCAAAGCCTCATGTTCATCCGACCTTTTCAGGATTCCCTAGGGCCTTTGTCAGCTCATCGTTCTCTCTATCGGTAATGAACTTTCCCTTTTGAACCTCTTTTATCACTTCAATAAGTGCATTTTTGGGTTCAACAATTTCTTTGTTTGCCACAATCTCCCCTTCTTCTGGGTCGTATAATCCCCCATGCCCAAGTATCCAATTTCGAGACCTCAAGGGCCAACCACTTGTAACTGGAGTGACCCCTTTAGCCGCCAGGTCGGCCTCAGTTTTATCCCACTTAGGCATGGCACTCCTGTAGCCACATGTCCCGATATGATGGTGATATTTATTTTTGGAACCATTTATCTTATTCTTTATAGACCTTGCTTGAGCTTGTTTTGATTGCTTGTATTCCACAAATGCGGCCCAGTTATCCCGCTGCTTCTCTAGTGCGCTAGTGAATTCAGGAGATTTTTTCTCCTTGACATACTATTGGTATAATCTTTTCTTCCAATCTTTGAATGTGTGCCCATCTTCTTAAGAGCCCACTCCTTGACTATCAACCCCATTTTCTGTGTGAGCTCATCTGTCGCGAAGACTGATAGGGTGAAATGTGTCATCAGAGAATTCCAAAGAAAATCTTTGGCTCTATCATCGACAAAACTAGCTCCAGCTTGATCCCTTTTCTTTCCTGGATTATTCCACATCTGAGTGGTGATCGGGAAGGTGTCCCTAAAAATCACTCCGCATTGATTGAAAAATGCATTTACGCTCTCTATGGGCTCCAACGGTTGACCCAACTCAAAGACTAGGTCAATTGTCAAACGGACATGAGCGGCCAACTTTTTGGCCGGGCCTCTTTTTTTGTAGAAGATTGGCCCGATGTGGAGGTCTAAGAGAAGAAACATTCGTTAGTATATATATACAAAACAATTAATGCATCTACTAGTGACCGTCAAAGGCTTTATATACCTCGTCGGATATTGTTATTAAGGTGTCTCCACCATCGTCTCCACCATGGTCTTCACCGTCGTCTTCACTATCATCTCCTCCAGACAAATTAAGATACTAGGAGCCATCATCTCCACCATCGTCCGCTCCATCGTAATAACAACCTCCAGTACCCTCATCTATCATGTCGAGCACCACCTCTTCATTGTCTCTACCGTCTATAGCTTAACTAATAAAGTAGATAAACCAATGTTGCATTAAGTAAAAGAATATTATAATTGCGACGACTCAGATATAGAAGAAAGATAAAGTACAATAATACAAGATAAAGTACAATAATACATCTCGGATAATCCATATAATGCAATAATAATATAAGATGAAGTACAATAATACATCTCGGATAATCTAGATAATGCAATAATAATATAAGATAAAGTACATCTCGCTCATATCAAACTAGACATCGACTATAGGGTCCTGAGTCACAAGAGGTGTACACCCAGAGATAAGGAACCATCATCGGAGAATAGCTCGGTGCGATCCATGAAGAACCTGCCACATATTGGAGAACCTGATCTCGAAAATAGCCATATATTGGCGGACGTGCTCGTCCTCCTCCCTAACACGACGACGTACCACCTCCTCGAGGGGTGGCTCCCCTCTGCACCGCTCCTGGACCGCGCGACAGCCACCAGAGAAGCTCGGAGTTGATGATGATACCCGGATTCCTCACCAAGCTAGGAGTCTCGGCAGGTAGCACCTCTCAGTGCTAGCCCGGCAAAGCCTAGGCTCGGACATCCCCGGACCCGGCGGAGCCTAGTACTCTGTTGTTGCTGCCGAGTGGACGACGAGGATGCGGCATAACTAAATCATAACATAAACAATCATATAACATAAACACTCAATTAAACCCCTTAACCTAAACCCCGACCCTAAACTAAATCCCTAAAATCTAACTAAACTAAACCCGATCTCAGGTCGCAATAAGTGGACTTCGGCCCTTCATTCGACAACAAGATCGATCGCTAACTAAACTAAACTAAATTAACCTAATTAACTAAACTAAACCTAAAATTGACTAAACAAAACTAAACCTAAAGTTAACTAAACTAAATTAAACCTAATTAACTAATCAAAACTAAACCTAATTAACTAAACTTAACTAAAGTAAACGTAATTAACTAAAAAAACTAAACTAAACCTAATTAACTAAAATAAACATAATTAACCAAACTAAACTAAATATAAATCGCCTAAACACTAAATTAATTAAACCTAAACACTAATAACTAAATTAACCCAGCTCGGGGGATCGGAAGCTCACCTGCGGGGGCGACGCGTGGAGGCAAATGGTGGGGCGATACGGGCTCCTCCTCCCACGGCGCGGTGCGGGCTCCTCATCCTACGGGGCAGCACAGGACGGCGTGGTGGAGATTTCCTCCACTACTTCGGCAAATCATCAGGGAAGAAGGTGAATGGCGTGCTCCGGGTGGTGGCTCGAACCAGGGTAGAGGGGCGGGTATTTATACCCCTTTAGCCCCAGTTTGTAATACAAACCGGGACTAAAGGGTACCTTAAGTCCCGGTTGGTGTTACAAACCGGGGCTAAAGGGTTTTTCGGCCGCTAGTTTTCACACGTGGGCCGTACTCCTTTATCCCCAGTTTGTTACCCTTTAGTCCCGGTTTGTATTAATACAAACCAGGGCTATAGGGTTTTTTTGGCGCCAAAATGAAAGTTATGTATAATTTGGGCGCCACATTCTCAGATCCGTCAAGCCATGCTTTCCCGCCATTTGAACCCCGCTTCCCGCCATGTTTTCCGCCATTTCCCTCTATATCAAGGCTGGCCGCCATGGCCATCCAGACATCCACACCTTCCTCTCTCACAACAATGGACACCGCTTACTGGGCCTTTCTGACCCTCGAGGAGACCGAGGCGCTGTGCGCCTATAGCTACCCATGCTCGCCGGGGTACCAGCTGCCCGCTGACGGGATGCTTAGTGCTGGAGGGGTTCCTGTCCCTCCTGTGCCTCAAGGTTCTGCCCGCCAGGTGGCCATCATGAACCACTTCTACCTCGAGCTCACGCTAGAGCAACAGATGGATCCCCATTGGGATCCCGACAACTACAGCACCTGGAATGCCTCCTTCACCAACCGATAGGAAAGGGAGCTCGCCAGGTACAAGGGTGAAGACCTGCCCCAGTGAAAAACAACGAAGCCGGCCGCCACTTGTGGTGGGAGAACCGAACTATCGCCAGCGTGATGTGCTACATAGCCATGGAATATCATCCTCACCTACGGTACCCGCACTTTCACCAGCCACAGAGCCACAAGAATGGTGGCGATGGTGAAGGCCAAGGGCGTAACAACATCGTCATCTGGGAGCCCCTCCCCCGCACGTCGTGAATCCGAGGCCAGAGTGGTAGGTGCCCCACCCCTGTTCTCCCATGCACAAGCCAGGGAAGGTGACATGGGTATGATTACTCAGATGCTCATTATTCGCTACCCTACATTGGCTAAAAGGCCTGCAACCCATAAAGATTCCAGATAATGGCCGAAGGAAGCAACCGACAGAGACTTTTTATTGTATTAGGAAAGAAACCACGAACCGACATTATGTTGGTATTGTAATCACGCGTGTATGAAACCTATCCGCATATAGCTTTGAGACCCGGCCTATTATATATAGGGCGGGAGAAGCCCAAGCGAGGGTACCGAAATCTAGAGGGCAACTTGTAATAGAGTGTTTTCCCCAATATCCAGGCAACTTTGTCTTCATTGTTTTCCTAACATCCGACAAAATCCCCAGCGTTCTCTTTTCCACGAAACCCCAAGTCCATCACCATGGGCATTGCCGAGGTTACCCCTTGTCAATTGGCGCCATCTATGGGAATCTTGAATGCTGGAAACACAGATTCGGTGGAACGCTCTCCACCAAGCGTCAACTCGACGAAAGAAAATCCACACCCGCCCACCCTTGTATTGGTACCCGCCGATTTCAAAGGCGGATCTGATCTAATCATCGGAAGCCTCCACTTCCAAGCAAACAACATGCAGGAATCACACCCTTTGGCCCTGATCGCATCAGAACTGTCGATGGGAAAGGCCACACCTATAGTAGTACTAGCATCGCCCGTTGGATCCTCCACAGACATTACAGCTCAGATCGAAACAGGAAAAGAAGGTCACCCATCAATCTCACCACATGGAGCAAACCCAACAAACTTAGAACCCGAAGAAAGCAGCAAAAACATCGACTTCGAAGAAAGAATGGCAAAAATTTATCTAGAACTACGATCTCGGAGTACTACCAACACACCCGCAGAAGCAAAAGACAACGCCGTCAGGCCACACATAACATGCCACCAAGTGCACATGATCAACGGAGATACCTCAACACCACACGACGAAAACGGTAATCCTATCATAAACTGTGATGATATTTTATCAGATGACCATGCAGGAAACCATGGCAATGAAGGAGAACACAACAACGGAGGAGAACACAGAAATGAAGGAGAAACAACAGATAATCGCATAGTCCAAGGAGGAGGTGGAGAACCTCACACAAGAGAGAGACCAGGACTTCGGCTACCAGCGTCGGCATGGCAAAAAGCAAGGGAGGCAATTTCGGGAGCAGTCCCAATGACAGCAGATGCTTCACATGAGGATCTACTGGCATACCAATATTTGCTCCACCATAAGAAGAGAGACCTACTCCGGATGCAAAGATAGCTCGATGAAAGAAAAAGGCTAGCCGACGAATCCAGCTTACGACGGGCCCAACTAAGTTCTACCCGAGGGTCAAGAATGTGACAGGAGCAACACCGCCAAGAAGGGCGACATCTCGATTATAGAATATCCCTGAAATAGAAAGAAGGGGAATCATCCGAGATCTCGACCTATCATTCATGTCAATCGATCAAGCGGGAAACATCAAAGCAAAAACAGCTCAGGCAGCCATTGTGGCCGCACAAATATATCTGACCACCACTCAACCCGCACCCGATGATTCACGCACGACCCTCCACCGCTCCGCTCTGATGAACCTTGGCATGGTAGGAGCCTCACTCACGGAAGCAGAACAAGGACTCACACAAAGGTCCCCACGCCATCACAACAGTCCTCGGCAAGTAGGACACACCCGACGATCTCGATCACCACACCAGGTGCACCTCATAGGATCCGAGACACGAAGCAGCACAAGAAATGACAACACCCAGCATAGGAGCAGTGGAACCAGAGACAAAAGCCGCACCCGACGATATCAAGACGGAGATGACGAAGATGACCATGGGCTATGCGGAGCCACCTAGGAACCCAAAGACTTCAAACCTCCACACGACCGACATAAATATGATGGACTCTAGGAACCCGAAGCTTGGTTAGCAGACTATCTAGCAATCGTCAAATTACAGGGCGGCTCCACAACTACTCCAATGCAAAGTCTACAACTACACCTCACCGGCTGCAAGATCATGGTTGAAACAGCTACCTGAAGATTCAATTGGTAGCTGGAACGATCTAGAAGATAAATTCATCCAACATTTCCATTGTACATTCAAAAGACCAGCATCCTTGGAGCAGTTAAGAGCGTGCAAACAAAAATCTGGGGAGTCAATTAGAGTGTTCATATAGCGATGGAATATCATCAAAAACTCCGCCGAATCCATATCAGACGAAAGGGCCATTAACGCCTTCAACGATGGTCTCCATCGCCGGGAATTCATAGAAGAGCTGGGTCAGGTTAAACCAAAGACAGTATCACAGTTAATGGAAATAGCAAACGGCTAGGCTGATGGAGAAGATGCGCTACATAATAAGCGCGTGCGGTCACTCGAAGAAGATAGGGATAAACGCGGCAATGACAGAAGACGAAGGAACAACGATGGAAACTCGGGACCAAGCTAAGTCGAAACAGGTTTTTCAGGTGAAGGTAACAACAGAAGCAATGACAATAATGACGGATACCGCCAAAACAGGGACGACATCGGAGGAAGCCAGCCTGTACAACGGTATCAGCCAAGAGCACGAGACCCACCTATGTCTGCAATACAAATGCTGGAAGGGCCCTGTAATATGCATTTTTACGTCGACTCAGCAGGCAGACGATAATCCAACCACCAAATGAAAGACTGCCGAACATTCCTGAAAATGCAGGAATTGTGCAATGCCAAGGCAGCTGAAGCACCAAATCGAAGGTACACATCCACGCCCGGTGCACTAGCTATCGGTGCACCACCACCAGTTGCACCACCGCAAAATTAAAACAACCAAAACAACAAGTACCCCAGATCAAAAGGAATAATTTCTATGATTCAGAAAGGGCATCCACCCAACAGAATTCAGAAGCTCATCACAAGACAAATCAATATGGCGGAAACATCAACATCAGCTACACCTGAATATCTCCATAGGTCAGAGAAAGAAATCAAATTCAGTAGAGCAGATCACCTAGTCCGGGTCCCATGACCAGGTCATTCAGGCCTGATAGTCGAAGCACAAATTGGCGGATTCGATATGAGCAAGGTCTTCATGGATGCAGGGAGTAGCATAAATCTGATCTATGCAAAAACATTGCAAACAATAGGCTATCCCCTGGATAATCTCGCTCCAACAGAAACCTCTTTCCACAGAATAGTACCACGTAAAGCCGAAATTCCTTTAGGAAAAGTTTTTCATGATGTTATTTTTGGTTCCAAAATAAATTTCAGGTCAGAAAAACTTGAATTCGAAGTCATGGATTGGCCATCACAATACCATGCAATCGTGGGACGTCCAGCCTTTGCACGATTCATGGCAGTGCCACATTACGCGTAATTAGTAATTAAAATGCCCGCACTAAAGGGAATTATCACGGTTCAAGGAAGCTTCACACGTGCAGACAACTGTGATCGAGGGTTTAACAAAATTTCTGAATCTTTCAGGATGGCAACGGAGTTCGAGCAACTCAAAAGTTCAGAAAACAAACAACCTCTGGAGGTAGCACATGTCAATCCCGATCAGGCTTTTGACATGGCAAAAGACACAAAAGAAGTACAGATCCACCCCGCTAACCCGACGAAAACAACATTTGTGGTTTCTAACCTTGATCCTGCATAGGAAAGCACGCTCATCGAGTTCCTCCGTGAGCACTGGGAGATTTTTGCATGGCTACCCTCTGACATGCTAGGAATCCCCAGGGAACTCGCTGAGCACGCACTAAATTTAGATCCAAAGGCAAACCCAGTAAAACAACCGCTTTGACGCTTTGCAAAACCAAAACGCAAGGCCATTGGAAAGGAGCTCCGTCGCCTAACCGATGCCAATTTTATCAAAGAATTAAAAAAATCAGAGTGGCTTGCAAACCCAGTATGTGTTCTGAAGAAAAACACTATGGAACTTCGGATGTGCATCGACTTTACTGCATTGAACAAACATTGTTGAAAAGATCACTTCCCATTGCCGTGAATCGACCAAATCATCGATGCAACCGCGGGATGCGAACGTCTTTCTTTCCTAGACGCTTACTCAGGTTACCACCAGATCAGGATGAAGGAAGAATATCAGGAGAAAATGACGTTTATCACGCCTTATGGCGTATTCTGCTACACAACAATGTCGTTTGGCCTCAAGAACGCTGGAGCAACATATCATCGGATGATGCAGAAGTGCCTGGGAAGCCAAATAGGCACAAATGTGCAAGTATATATTGATGATGTCATAGTTACCACAGGTCAAGGATCTGCGTTGATAAAGGACCTAGAAGAAACATTCAGAAATCTCGACAGGTTCAACATCAAACTGAATCCGAAGAAATGTTCCTTTGGAGTCCTAGTAGGGCAACTCCTCGGATATTTGGAATTAGCTAGAGGAATCGAGGCTAATCCCGACAAAATACAAGCAATCCTCACAATGAAGAAGCCAACAAATCTACGTGGTGTATAACAACTGGTAGGACGAGTGGCGGCTCTAAGTCATTTTATCGCCAGATTAGGATAAAAAGCGCTGCCATTCTACGCCCTCATGAGGAAATCATAAAAATTCGAATGGACGGAAGAAGATCATCGTGCCTTCGAAGATTTTAAAAGAACAATTTCGACATCTCCTATCATCGTGTCACCAAAAGAAAAGGAACCTCTGCTGCTTTATATTGCTGCCACACATCAGGTGGTCAGCACGGTCCTAGGCGTAGAGCCACCCAAAGAAGGAAAGACCCATGGCGTGCAGAGACCAATTTACTTCCTAAGCAATGTTTTATCGCCATCCAAACAAAGGTACCCACACTACCAGAATTTAGCATACGGGGTATTTATGACAGCACAAAAACTACGCCACTATTTCTTGGAGCACCCGACCGTAGTGGTCAACGAGGCACCTTTGTCAAGCATCCTCAACAATCCAGAAGCAATTGGGCGTGTTTCTATATGGGGCATCGAGTTATCCCCTCGGGATATCACTTATGAGAAGCGCAAAGCAATTAAGTCACAAGTTCTGCCGGATTTCATCACAAAATGGATGGAATTGCAATGTGCGTGTCCACCAGACCTTTCTAGCACCTAGA
Source organism: Avena insularis (assembly GCA_023614405.1). Lineage (NCBI taxonomy): Eukaryota > Viridiplantae > Streptophyta > Magnoliopsida > Poales > Poaceae > Avena > Avena insularis. The sequence goes on along the minus strand of CM042695.1, from coordinate 26,358,902 downwards.
CAATGTACTTTGATGGATCAAAAAGAACAAAGGGAGCAGGAGCAAGAGTCGTACTGATATCACCTCAAGGCGACAAAATGTACTATATTCTTCAATTGAGCTTTACAAACGCATCCAATAACGAAGCGGAATACGAGGCCCTGTTGCACGACATGCGGATGGCCAAAGCTTGCGGTGCAACTCGCCTAAAAATCTTCGGAGATTCCAATCTCGTGGCACAGCAGGCAATGAACAAATGTGATGCTTTCAGCGAGAATATGTTTGCTTATCACGACTTATATATCATTATGGAGCCTCAATTTGATGGGTGTGAAGTATCACATATAGGAAGAGCAAGCAATGAGGAAGCTAACAACCTAGCAAACATCGAATCATTGTGTTTACCAATACCACTAGGAGTTTTTTGGGAGGAGATAGTGGAGCGATCGATCAAAGAGAAAAGAGTGTCCGAGGTCGTAGCACCAAAAACAGGGAAAAAGAAGCATCCCAAAAAGATTCGGGGGCTCCTTCAGAAAACAAGAACATAGAAGAGGCTATCGATGAAGAAGAACAAGAAATCAAAGAGGTTATGCTAATTGAGCCAACATGGATGCAGCCGTATATAGCATATATGACTAAGGGAGAGCTACCAAAGGACGTGATAGAAGCTCGGCGAATCACCCGATGATCAAAGGCTTTCAGGATAATTAAAGGAGAACTATACAAAAGAAGTATTTCAGGTGTGTTGCAACATTGCGTAACACCCTAAGAAGGAAAAATTATACTGAAAGATATACATGAAGGAGTCTGTGGTCACCATCCTAGTAGCCGAGCAATTGCTGCAAAAGCATTCAGGGCAGGATTTATTGGCTCACTGTAGTACAAGATGCCAAGGACATTGTCAAAACATGTGAAGCATCTCAACAATTCGCAACAAAGCTTGGAGCACCCGCCGCTGAGCTGAATCCCATACCGTTGGCTTGGCCTTTCGCTTAGAGGGGACTCGATATGGTGGGAAAACTTCACAAATCATCGCCAGGAGGACACATCTTTCTGCTAGTAGCACTCAACAAATTTACTAAGGAGTTGCTGCTTCCGCTAGATCGCTGGAGCGAGGAGGTGGAGGTTGTCCGGTGGCTTGAACATGTGTGCGAGTGCGGATGCGCTGCTGAGTTGCGGCGCTCGGACTTCCTCACGATCTTGAGATCGGCAAGTGTACGACTACATCAACCACGAGTTCCTACTCGTTAACAAAGCTTGTTGTCTATGAGGGTAAGTTCTCGTTGGATGTATGTCCACCCGTTGCTTTGTACCTAATAGATAGATCTTGGCGTGTAGTTCACACCGTAGGAAAATTTTTGTTTTCTATGTTGCGGACCCAACATAGGTCAAAAAGGCCAATGGACTAGTTACCTCTGGACTCAAAAAGAGACTACTGGCACCACTTGACAGAGAAAAAGGAGCATGGGTGGATGAATTTCCATCTGTGTTATGGAGTTTATGTACAACTCCAAATAATTCAATGCAAGAGACGCCTTTCTTTTTGGTCCATGGTGCGGAAGACGTGCTTCCAGTTGAAGTGTCACATGAATCACCAAGAGTAGCTGCATATAATGAGGAGAAATCACGAGAAGCACTTGAAGATGATGTAGATGTGCTTGATGAAGCTCGAGATGAAGCCCTCCAAAGAGCAACTATGTAACAGCAAAACCTGCGCAATTACCATAATAGAAGATTGAGGCCTAGGTCCTTCGCAGTAGGGGACCTAGTTCTTCGCCTCAAGCAAGATGGCCACAAAAAGCTAGAATCGCCATGGAAAGGACCATACATCGTCACAGAAGTTATTCTCGGAGGAGCATATCGACTACAAGACAAGAAAACAAGAGTAAATTACTCATCCATGGAACGTAGCACAGCTATGACGTTTTTACGCATAAGATTATTTGTAATATGATAAGAGCCACACTTCGTCTTATCAGCCAAGATGTCAAGGAGAAAAGGCTAAAATAGCCATCCGCTAAAAGAGTAATGTATCGTTGATTTTTGCCTTTATATATAAAGAGATAAGTTATTTGTACCTTAATCTTTTTATTATGTTCAAAAAGATTAATACTTTCCATCAAGCTAACAACAACTATGAGCCTATGTCCAGATACAGGCATCCGAACATAGCCTCGGGGGATACTCCCATCGGGAGCGCTAGCGCGCACCCAATAGAAATTCCGTTGTGTATGAAGTACATTGAAAAATATAAAAAAAATCTTTTTGAGTTCTACACTAGTGTATCCTCATAAAGGTGTTACTCCCATCGGGAGACAATGTAAAATATTAAAATTATCTGATATAATCAGAAAGATTGGCGGCCTAGCAGGCCAACCGCCAATCAAACCAAATATCTCGGATCATGCTCAGACGCTGGAGAAAATCTGAATGCCGTGTTCAGAAACATGAAGGTAAGACCCCAGGATTCGTCCTGTGTGGCCTGGTAATCGCACAAGAATGCACTCTTCCAGTAAAAATCCCGACGGACGCGTTGGGTACCCGATAAAAAATGGAAAACTGGAATTCAGTATTCGGCAAGACCTCAGCGGCTCGAACTGAATTACGCCAACAACAAATTCCGGATTCAAGCCTAGGGACTTGAGTTTGATGTAGGTCAACCTTGTTTTTGCCCAGGAGCAATTAACTGATTCCCGATCCGTCGGAAGCCTCAGACTCGTTGTACCAAAATCCCTTCAAAACATAAAATCAAAACAAAATGAGAGAAAGGAGAAAAGAAAACTTTGAGACTCAACCTGGAAACTGCGGATTCAGATAGAGTCTCGAGGGATACTGACATGGGTATGATGACTCGGATGCTCATTATTCGCTATCCTACATTGGGTAAAAGGCCTGCGTCCCATAAAGATTCCAGATAACGGCCCAAGGAAGCAACCGACAGAGACTTTTTGTTGTATTAGGAAAGAAACCACGAACCGACATTATGTTGGTATTGTAATCACGCGTGTATGAAACCTATCCGCATATAGCTTTGAGACCCGACCTATTATATATAGGGCGGGAGAACCCCAAGCGAGGGTACCGAAATCTAGAGGACAACTTGTAATAGAGTGTTTTTCCCAATATTCAGGCAACTTTGTCTTCATTATTTTCCTGACATCCGACGAAATCCCTAGCGTTGTGTTTTCCACGAAACCCCAAGTCCATCACCATGGGTATTGCCGAGGTTACCCCTTATCAGAAGGGCTGAGGATCCAGCCGCATGCTACTAGCGACGATGATGACGATTTCGAAGACGACCCTAAAGCTGTGTACTATAGGGCTAGACATGATTATGACTAATTTTTATGTTTTAATATTAATAGATGTCTTTGGTGTTGGCCACTGTTCAAAAAAATCGGCCGATATGCCGATTAATCACCCGATTTATCGCTACTTGGGGTGGCCGATATGACGATTTTCTGATTTAATGGCCGATTTTCTAATTTATCGCCCGATAAATCGGCTGATACGCTGAAAAATCGCCAATTTTCAGCCGGCCGATAAATTATCGATAAGCGATATCCTCAACATTGGTGTTGGCCACAACAAGTTGCAATACTACCTATTGAGATTGAGATAGTTCATATCCATATATATAAGCAGATCACTAAAAATAAAGGTTTAATATTATACATCACCAACATCCACACATCTTTAGTGTTGGGGTTTTCTTCTAATCCATAACCATGGAGCATCTTCCTTACTTAACGGGATGCTTGGGTCACCCTTCACTACGAAGGGCGGAATTTCATGAAACTTATCATAATATTCTGACATGTCTGTCTTATCCTCCACTCCCATGATGTTTCTTTTCCCTGAAAGAACTATGTGGCACTTTGGCTCATCGTATGCTGTATTATTTTGCTTATCTTTCCTTTTTCTCGGTTTTGTATACATGTCCTTCACATACAAAACCTGAGCCACATCATTGGCTAGGATGAATGGTTCATCTCTATACACAAGATTGTTGAGATCCACTATTGTTATTCCGTATTTCTTGTCTACCTCAACCCCGCCTCTAGTCAGCTTGACCCATTTGCACTGAAACAAAGGTACCTTAAAATAAGGTCCATAGTCAAGTTCACATATCTCCTCTATGTAACCATAATATGTGTCATGTTGCCCATTCTCGTCTGTTGCATCAAATCGGACACCACTTTTTGGTTGGTGCTCTTTTTATCTTGGGCGATCGTGTAAAATATATTCCCATTTATCTCGTACCCTTGGAAAGTCAATATAGTCGAAGATGGTGACCTGACCAACAAGTACAGCTGATCTCCAACAGTCATTTCATTCATGAGATGTGTCTGCAACCAACCGCCAAAAGTCTTCATGTGTTCATCGCTAATCCATCAGTCAGGCTTCCCCGGGTTGTTGGAGCATACAGTATTCTTGTGTTCCTTTATATACGGAGCCACCAAGGTGGAACTTTGCAGAACTGTGTAGTGTGATTTACTCAGAGAATGCCTGTCCAAATATATCCTTACTTTCTTTCCTAGCGTGCCTTTTCCACCCAGTCCACCCTCATGACGTGATTTAGGAACACCAATGGGCTTAAGGTCAGGAATAAAGTCAACACAAAACTCAATGACCTCCTCTGTCCCATATCCCTTGGAGATGCTTCCTTCTGGCCTAATACGGTTATGAACATATTTTCTTAAGACTCCCATGAACCTCTCAAAGGGGAACATATTGTGTCATAATATTGAAGAAGGATGGTGGGAACACCAACTCAAAGCTGATAAGACATTGGACCACATCTTTCTGTAAGCTTGGTAGACTATCTAGATTGATTACCTTTTGATAAATTGCATTGAGGAATGCATATAGCTTCACAATGGGTACTCAAACATTTCCGGTAGAAGCCCCCTCAATGCAACCGGAAGCAACTGCGTCATAAGCATGTGGTAGTCATGAGACTTTAGGTTTTGAAAATTTTTCTCTGCCATATTTATTATTCCCTTTATATTCGACGAGAAGCCAGACAGGACCTTGATACTATAAAGTACTTCAAAAAAGATTTCCTTCTCTTCTTTGGTAAGAGCGTAGATGGCAGTACCTTGAAACAACTCTGGATGCATGCCGTCTTCGTCTTTCATACGTTGATGGTCCTGCCGTGCTTCTGGTGTATCTTTATTCTTCCCATACACGCCCAAGAAGCCTAGCAACATCACGCAAAGATTCTTCATCAGGTGTATCACGTCAATTGCAGAGCAGACCTCTAGGACTTCCCAATAGGGTAGATCCCAAAATATAGGTTTCTTCTTCCACATGGGTGCGTGTCAGCCATCGTCCCTTGAAACATATTGTCTACCAGGACCCTTTCCAAAGATTACTTTTAAATCCTTCACCATATCAAATACATCAACACCAGTACGGTGGATAGGCTTACTCCGGTGATCTGCCTCACCATTGAAATACTTACCTTTCTTTCTTACGGAGTGCATGGGCGGAAGAAAATAACGATTCCCTAGGTATACATTCTTCTTACATTTATCCAAATATATACTTTCAGTCTCACCTAAATAGTGCGTGCATGCATTGTATCCCTTGTTTTTCTATCCTGAAATGTTACTAAGAGCAGGCCAATCATTGATTGTTATGAACAACAATGCTCGTAGGTCAAATTCTTCATGTTTGTGCTCATCCCACACACGTACACCTTGTGCGTGCCACAACTATAGGAGTTCTTCAACTAATGGCCTTAGGTACACATCAATGTCGTTGCCGGGTTGCTTTAGGCCTTGGATGAGAACTGACATCATAATGAACTTCCGCTTCATGCACAAACAAGGAGGAAGGTTATAGATACATAGAGTCACATGCCATGTGCTACGACTGCAGCTCTGCTCCCCAAAAGGATTCATGCCATCTGTACTTAGACCAAACCATAAGTTCCTCGCGTCCCCTACAAAGTCTGGGAACTCTCTCTCGATTTTTTTCCACCACGACCCATCAGCTGGGTGTCTCAACATCTCGTCTTTCTTACGGTCTTCCATGTGCCATCACAACAACTTGGCATGCTCTTTGTTTCTGAACAAACGTTTCAACCATGGTATTATAGGAGTATACCACATCACCTTGGCAGGAATCCTCTTCCTGGGGCGCTTTCCCTCAACATCATCAGGGTCATCTCGTCTGATCTTATACCATAATGCAGTGCATACCGGGCATGCATCCAAATTCTCATAGTCCTCACTATGGTAGAGGATGCAGTCATTAATGCATGCATGTATCTTCTGCACCTCTAATCCTATAGGGCAAACAACCTTCTTTGCTTCGTATCTACTGGCGGGAAATTTGTTATCCTTTGGAAGCAGCTTCTTCATTATTTTCATCAACTTTTCAAATCCCTTGTCAGTCACACCAGTCTCTGCCTTCCATTGCAGCAATTCCATTGTGCTATCTAGATTTTTGTGGCCATCTTCGCAATTTGGGTACAACAATTTGTTGTGGTCCTCTAACATCTGCTCGAACTTCAACCTCTCTCTTTCACTTTTGCATTCTCCCTTTGCATCAGCAATGGACCGATCAAGATTAGCATCGGGCTCATCTGATGCCTGTTCTTCAGCTTCTTCTTCATCATTGTCTTCCATTGTAGTACCATCGTATTCAAGGAACATAGATCGGTAGTTGTCATCATCATTCTCTTCTTCATCGCCGTCTTCCATCTTGTAACATCCCAAAACTTCAATCCAAGGTTATTAAGATCCAAATCATCAAAATTAGGGTTAACAAAAACATTTTCAATTGAAATTATCAAAGCATTCATATGTGTGTGCATTTAAATAGGAGTTGATTTGAATTGCCATGATTAAGTGATCCATTGCTTGTAAAATGATTCTTAGGTGAAATAAACATCATCTAGATCATTCCCAAACAAATCCCAAAGAAAAACAAATCAAAATGAATAAAATAACCAAATGGTCATTTGTGCCAAATTAACTACCATGCCTACTTTGGCTATTCCTAGTACTCAAAACCTAACAGAAACAATTATGGATCTTTGCACCCCTTGATAGTACACATAATGTTGTACCAAGGCCCACTTTGTGATCTGCCAAAAACATTCAAACACTATATTTAAATGGCATTTGAAAATTGAATCTATTTCATATGGGAAGATCCTACTATTTCAAAAACCACTCAAATGAGCTCAAATTTCAAAACCCAAGCACCCACAGAGTCTCAAGCTTAATACCATCACATCCACCAAAAATCTTTTCAAAATTCAAAAATAAGTTCTTTCGGCCATTTTCACAAACACCTTGTGGACAGATTTCAAACAAAAACCAAATCCACTATTTGAATAGTGTTCTGGCCAAACTTGTCCCCCATTTGTCCTCAAAACCCTCCTATTGTCCAAATGATCTAACCATGCCATTATCACCCCTCCCCTATCCCCTAGTGGCCATGCCATGCCATGCCGAGCACATGCTGGCCGGCCGACCATGCCACCACCCCAACAGACCACCTCCCTCCCTCTCACCATGTCTACGAGCTAGCCCTCACCTCACCACCACTCTCTGTCCCCTCCCCAAGCCAGGCCAGAGCATGGACCACCGCCAAACCGCCGTGCGATCAAGGCGCCATGCGAAACGCCGCATGCGTCGCGCCCGACACGCGTGCACAAGCCGCCGCTCGACCGCAGCCCGCGTCCACTGCTTCGCCACGACCAAGGGAGCACGCCGGACATGCCCGTTCGCCGCCCAACGCACCACAGCCACCGGTCGCCGTGGACACCGCCGTCTCTGCCGCTCAGAGCGCCAGCACCGCCCGACCGCATACACCGCCCCTAGTCCCGCATTGATCACATAGAGCACCGCCAGGAGACCAGCGACCGCCCCCTACCTCGAGCCATGCCGCTAGCACGCTGTGTAGCCCTCGCTGGAGTCGCCTGCCCATCCTTCTCGGTCGCTTCGTTGTCCTATAAGTAGAGGCCACCCCCATCCAGTTTCAGCATACCACTCACCTTCCCTCACCTCACTGACCGTTCCCCACCTCTAGCCGGAGCAGCGTGAGCAGCTGTTCGCCGGATTTGCACCGGAGCAGGCCGCCTCTAGAGAAGAAGGGTGCCGCTGATTCCGACCACCCCTGGAGGTGCCTCGACCGTCCCTAAACTCACCGACGACCACCCGTCTGTTTGTCGGCCTCGCCGTCTTCTCTAGATCCCTGGTACGCCCCCCTGAGCACCCCCACTGAGCCTCTAGGGTTAGAGTTGCCGGTGATAGGTCCGTCGTTGACGACGATCCTGAGCCGTTGATCCCCGTTCTAATCCAATGACCCACATCACCCCGTATCGCTTCGCGCGTTATGAGTCGCTGACCGGTGGACCCTCCCTGTCAGCTGAGCCCCGCGCCGCGTAGTGTCACTAGGCCGGCCCGTTAGCATTCCCGTGCAACCCAGTTAGTTTGAATTAGGATTTTTCTATTTTAGTTAAATCTCGTTCTGTCCCTTAGTTTAAAATTCAATTCAGAGAGATTCACAAATCCAGATGGAGTGATTCCAATTTTGTTAGAAATCTACTGAAAATATCTACCCAAGCCCGTTGGATTTAATTCAATTAGAATTAGAGATCTCTCCTAGTAAAAATAACAAGACAGAAGCATTTACACCTTGCAACATTTTTATAAAATCAACCATGATAGCTTTTGAGTTGATTCCAACTCTCAAAAACCACATTTAACCATACTTATCTATATATGTAATAATATTAAGGTTTACATGTAGTGACTTTGGACTAGTACCAAAATAATGCTATATAGGCATTTCTAGTCACTTTAAATCATTAAATAATGAACTTAAACCAAAGTAATTATGAAACAACCCTTAAATTACATCCCCCATGTTAGAATATGTGGTGATGACATGTGTTCACATGATCCCATATTTTAAGTGGTGAATATTAAATCTTAGTTAATTTTCAATGAGTAGAAATTACTTTTCTAAAATAAAAAGGAGGAAACTATTGAATAAAACTTGTGATGCTTGTGATGATACTAGATCATCAAATATGTGCCTTAGAGTGCTAATTAGACTAGTTAAGTATTGTTTAGTGATTGTGTACTCCGTATGTATTTATAGAATATAGTACCGACCAAGCTTACGAGGAGGAGGAGTTCTACCAAGAAGAAGAAGAAAACTTCAACCACTGCACCAACCAAGGCAAGCTAACACTTGCAAGTATAATGCTTAGCAAGCTAGGATTAATCTAGATAACCCAAGAAAAGATGCTTTAGGCATGCTTTGATCATACCACTTTGACTAGTATTTACCCCAAGTCTTACTTTCAAGCTTTACTTCCGTTACTTTACCCAAAGTCCCTTACTTGTTTTGAAGGTAGCATAAAGAGTATAAACTTGACCTATTTTAGATAACTTTAGATGTCATTCTATGGCATGAGATTGATCCCATCTTTCCACCTTAGTGAACACTCTTAACTTAGTAGTTTAGAGTAGATAAAAACTTGAGTCACTTTAGATGGGAACACTTGGTGAAAATGAATTATGAAAACCTTGGAATGATGAGTTAGTCTATTGAGATGTTTTGACATGTGTTGAGAAACAGAAATGGTTTATGATGATGGAAATGTTGAGGCATGAGCCTTAGCCCTTTTATAAAACTGATGGTTGGATTCGGATGCGATACCATTCCAAATTTATCATACAACCACAATACCTGAATTGGGTAAGGCTTAGCCGGAAGTTTATATGCATTAGTATTAGTTCCCTCGTGGGAGAGGTTTGAGCTGAGGCTACCTCTCAATGATGTCCACCTATGAAGTGCCCAAGATGACAGATGGTCATGGTTGGGAGGCCATGCTCATAGGAGAGGTGCTTATACTTGGGTTTGTAAAGGAAAGGTTATGTTTGATTATCTGCATACTAAGTATGATGATTCAGGGTTATCCCTGATAGATGTATCGAAACTTGTGGCGAAAGTGTACCACCTCTGCAGAGTGTCAAACTATTCGAATAGCCGCGTCCGCGGTTATGGACAGTTGGAATGGCCATACTGTTTCGTTGTCAGATGTTTTCAAAATAACTTATGAAATGAATGATGAATCTTGACTTGACCACAACAGGGTTGTGTTTATGACACTAGATTCCCAACTCAAGTGATTCTAGAACTTTATTTTATCTTTCTTTGCTTTTGAACTCAGCTTAGGTTTCAAACTTAACTTTATAGTTAAACTTAGAGTTAGCATTTTACCTTAGAACTATACTACTTGTTAGTGGTAGTTTGCGAGTACTTAAGGAGTACTCATGGCTTTTGTCCCTAGCTATTCTCATGGCCAGACTATGAAGGAGACTACCAAGATGATGGCCAGCAGGACGACTATGATAACTAGGACTATCGGCCTTCGTCAGCATTGGCTGTGCCCCTGAAGATGGACCCCACCGCTACGCTTATCTTTTATTTCCGCTGCTTGTTGTATTAAGACTAGATCATGAGATCCTTATTTGTGTAAGACCTTATGTATGGTTTGTAATGGATGATGTACTGTGATATCCAAACCGTTATGTCTCGCAAAAATGGTAATCCTGGGATTGCGAGGTATGGCATAACGGGCATGTGGGATTAAAAATCCGGGTGTTGACAAGTTGGTATCAGAGCCATCTTGACCCTTGACCATAGGAGACCCTAGTTAGAATGGACGTCCAAACAAAAACTTAATTTCCAAACCAAAGTGAGTATTTATGAAAAACTATTTCCTCTCTTATCCTTGGGAATTCATTCTTTCTCAAAAATTCATGTTCCTCAAAATTCTTACATTACTACTTAAAATTTGACACACTTGATCACTTCACTAATATTCCTCATCCTAAATTCTTGTAGATGGAGACTCAGTTCAGCAAGTTCTACTAGTTGGGAAATGGAGGTCAACTGATCTTCGAGAGGGATCTGGATTCACTGTCGGAGTTACTAGGACGCCCACATCCAGAGTTTCTTGGAGCTCAACTTCCAGGACCCCCAGGAGGAGATTTACAGTGGCTAGTCACCACTGATCTTAGAGGAAGCATCAAAGCAGCAACATCCGGTAGAATCCAGTTCTCCATGAGAGAGAACAACTGGCTAGATGGATTAGCCAGGGCAATGCATGAAGCTCTCGCACATCTATGTGCCCTCAGTGTCAACCAACTCCAGGGAACCTGTTTTGCTCACTATGCAAGACGTGACTTCATGGGAATGCCGATGGAGATGCCAAGTCACCCAGAGTTGAGGCATCAAGTGGAAAATCTTGACTTCTTACTGCACGACAGACAGCAGGAACTAGACAATGCCAGGGAGTTAGCCAACCAGAACCGTGCCATTGCCGACCAGAAGGCCCAAACTTTCACACTGCTCGTCCAAGATCGCCAGTCTCTTTGCCACTAGCGTGCAAAGAAGGATCGCACCATCGCCCATCTTTGCAAGAAGGTGGCCAACCTCGAGAAGACCGTCAAGGAGCAGGAAGCTCAGCTTGCCACAAAGGAAGAAGAAGATGAGGGTGAAGACATTCAGGGAGACATGGATTCTTACCTCAGCAATGATGATGACTTTCTGGAGGAGGATGCTGTGGACTTCTACACTGACGATGAGGACTCCGACTTCATCTACGATGAGTAGATGCACTAGAACACTGTCGTAGCATGAGATGTATCGGTCCCACTGTATCGTAGCTTGTAGAATGGTTCTTCAAACCATCTGTTTTCCTTTGATCGTTGTGGTGTGTGTTTGTATCGCGTGCTGGTTTGCATGAAAGAAATGAAGTTAGTTGCAAAACCCGAGTCAAACTCAAAGTTTTAGCTTGAAACCAAAACCATGAACCTTAGAACTTTCCCTCTTACCCCTTTATCTACCTCAATCTTCATATGACTCATGGAAACCAAGGAGGGAGCAGCTTGTCGCAAGACCCAATGCTGAAGATCTTGCAGAATCTCATCACAGACAGAGAAGCAAGCAGGGCAAAACGTCAAGCCAACTTAGCAACATTGCAGCAGATCGCCTAGATGGCTCTGAACAACCAGAACCATGGAAACCAGGATCACCATGGATACAAACTCAAAAACTTCCAGAATACCAATCCCCCAATCTTCAACCAGGCTGAAAACCCACTAGATGCAGATGACTGGCTGCAGACAATGGAAAACAACTTAGAAGTTGCAGGAGTTGATGACAATGAGAAAGTTCTCTTTGCCACCCACTATCTGGCGGGAGATGCAAGATCTTGGTGGACTAGTATCCGCAATATGAACCATGGTCAAGTGATTACATGGGAAGCTTTCAAAACAAAGTTCAGCCGCATCCACGTGCCGCAAGGTCTAGTCACCAGACTAAGAGATGAGTTTCGCGACTTGAAGCAAGGCAGAATGACTGTGGTGGAATACCATGACAGATTCCTGTCGCTTGCAAGGTATGCCCCTGATGAGATCAACACAGAGGTGAAGAAGGAGAGATTCCTGAATGGATTGCATGATGAGATGCAGACTGTCCTCGTCAACATCCGTTTCGAGGATCTCGAAGAACTAGTCAACTCTGCCATCTAGATGGAAGGGAAGATTAATCAGGCAAACGACAACTGCAAACGTCGTATGATGCAGCAATCTAGATCCAACAGTCATCAGAAGTACCGTCCCAACCCCTCACCAGGATATGCACCAAGGAACCGACCCCAATGTCTCGCCCAAGCTACCCCAACCGTAGCGGAGGCAATGTGAAGTCTGGAGGAAACAATCACAACTCCGGCAATGCCAACAATTTCAACCGTGCCCCTCCCAAGAGCAACAACAACAACAACACTGCACCCAGAACTAGCAGCAATGTTGTGCCTGTCGCAGCAAAGGACAAGTCCCAGATCACTTGTTTCGAGTGTGGAGTGATGGGTCACTACTCCAATGAGTGTCCCAAGAAGACTGCTACCACTGCCAATGTGAATGCCCCAGCTCAATAGTAGCGTCGTGTTCAACCAGGGAGAAGATTTGCCCCAGGGAACCCTCACAACCTCAACGGTCGTCTCTTCCACATGAACGCCGAAGAAGCCCAAGAAGCGCCAGATGTAGAGCTGGGTATGTTTTCTGTCAACTCCGTTTTAGCAAGAGTATTGTTTGATTCAGGAGCATCGCATTCATTTGTCACCAAAGAATTTGCATGCACTAGTAAGATTCACCCAACCAACCTGAAGCATGTCATGATAGTTCAAATCCCGGGATCAACTACAAAAGCTAGAAAAAATTGCAAAGTTGTACCTATCAGAATACATGGGATAGATTTTTATGCCAACCTTATAGTACTTGGAACCAAAGGATTGGAAGTAGTACTAGGTATGGACTGGATGTCAAGGCATAAAGGACTGATAGACTGTGCTAAGAAAGCCATCACCATGACCAGTAGTTTTGGAGTAACAGTAGAGCATATCTCTGAAACCTTACCTCGTCACTTCAAGTGCAACAAGAGTCTAGCCCTACCCACCATAGACCAAGTAAGAGTAGTCTGTGAATACCCCGACGTATTCCCAGATGAATTGCCAGGTATGCCCCCAGATAGGGATATTGAGTTCATTATCGAACTAATCCCCAGAACCGGACCCATAGCCCAGAGACCCTATAGCATGAACCCCTTAGAGTTAGTGGAACTGAAGAAGCAGTTGGATGCCATGTTAGCAAAAGGCTTGATTCAACCAAGTGCGTCGCCATGGAGATCACCAGTGTTATTCATCGACAAGAAAGATGGAGGCAACCGTCTGTGCACCGATTACAGAAAGCTAAATGACGTCACCATCAAGAACAAGTACCCCTTGCCAAAGATAGAGGATCTATTTGATCAGTTGACTGGAGCTCAGGTATTCTCAAAGATTGATCTTAGGACTGGTTATCACCAACTTAAGATTCGTGCAATGGATATTCTGAAGACTGCCTTTACTACTCGCTATGGTTTATACGAGTATACGGTTATGTCTTTTGGATTAACCAATGCCCCTGCTTATTTCATGAATCTCATGAATAAGATCTTTATGAATTTCCTAGATAAGTTTGTAGTTGTGTTTATCGATGACATCCTTATCTACTCCAAGTCAGAAGAAGAGCATGAGCAACATCTGAGAATCATCCTAGAAACCCTGAGAGAACATCGGTTGTATGCCAAGTTCAGTAAGTGTGAGTTTTGGCTGAAAGAAGTAGGATTCTTAGGACATATTGTGTCTGCCGGAGGAGTCTCTATTGATCCCGCCAAGATCAAAGATGTTGAAGCATGGGAAGCCCCAACCACTCAAACCCAAGTCCGTGCATTTCTCGAATTAGCGGGATACTACCACAAGTTCGTCGAAGGATTCTCGAGCATCACCAGACCCATGACCCAATTGTTGAAGAAGGACAAGAAGTTTGATTGGACTGACAAGTGTGAAGCCAATTTCCAGGAGCTGAAGAAGAGATTGATATCAGCCCCAATATTGATCATGCCAGACATCAAGAAGCCGTTTGATGTATATTGTGATGCATCCAAGATTGGTCTCGGATGTCTATTGATGCAAGAAGGAAAAGTCATCGCGTATCTGTCTCGACAACTGAAGCAGCATGAGCAGAACTATCCGACCCATGATCTTGAATTAGTAGTCGTAGTTTTGGCATTGAAGACATGGCGTCATTATCTGATGGGTAATCGCTATGAGATTTACTCGGATCATAAGAGCTTGAAGTATATTTTCACTCAGAAGGAGCTGAATATGAGACAAAGGAGATGGATAGAGTTAATCAAGGATTATGACCTTGACATTCACTATCACCCCGGCAAAGCCAATGTGGTAGCGGATGCTCTTAGCAGATTGCCGTGTAGGCTAAACACCATGATCAAGGAGAAGCAGCCAAGTTTGTATGAAGAGTTGGAGCAGTTCAGAACTGAATTAGTTAGCAAAGGATTCTTAGCTAGCATTGAACTTCAACCCACATTGATTAGCCAAATCAAGGAAGCCCAGAAGGGAAATGAAAGTATCGATGGAATCAAACATCGTATTGGTATAGGAAAGGTACCTGGTTTCACTGAAGACGAACAAGGAGTGATGTGGTACAAAGGACGTATCTGTGTGCCAGCAGATTCGGAGATGAAGCAAGTTATCATGAAGGAAGCTCATGATACCCTTTATTCTATCCACCCCGGAGGAACGAAGATGTATCAAGATTTGAAAGAGCAATTTTGGTGGCACAAGATGAAGAGAGAAATCGGAAGCTACATCGCCAAGTGTGACATCTGTCAAAGAGTCAAAGCAGAGCACCAGAGACCTGCAGGACTGTTGCAACCACTGCAGATTCCGTAATGGAAATGGGATTCCATTGGAATGGGCTTTCTCACCGGTTTGCCTACTTCTAGTAGGGGAAATGACTCAATATGGGTCATAGTTGATAGACTGTCCAAGGTAGCCCACTTCATACCTGTCAAGACTACCTACCAGAGTGCGAAGCTAGCAGAACTGTACATTGCTAGGATTGTTAGTCTGCATGGAACCCCCAAGACCATAGTATCAGATCGAGGAACCTAGTTTACCTCGAGATTTTGGCAGAAGGTGCAGGAAGGATTAGGCAGCAAGTTGAACTTCAGCACCGCGTATCACCCGCAAACAGATGGACAGACTGAGAGAGTCAACCAAATCCTAGAAGATATGTTAAGAGCTTGTGTGTTAGAGTACGGATAAAAATGGGAAGACTGCCTGCCTTTCACAGAATTCTCATATAACAACAGTTATCAAGCTAGTTTGCAGATGGCACCATTTGAATTACTATACGGAAGAAAGTGCCGTACCCCTTTGAATTGGTCACAAGTAGGAGAGAGTCAGATCTTTGGACCCGACATTCTCCGAGAAGCCGAAGAGAAGGTTCAAAAAGTCCGTGAGCACCTCCAGACCGCCCAATCTAGACAAAAGAGTTATGCTGACAAGAGAAGGAGAGACATGACTTTCAATGTCGGAGATTTTGTATATCTCAAGGTTTCACCATTAAAAGGAACCCAACGCTTTAGTCTGAAAGGAAAGTTAGCCCCCAGATATATCGGGCCCTTCAAGATTCTGAACCGTCGAGGAGAAGTATCGTATCAACTGGAACTACCTGAAGAGATGTCAGCCATCCACAATGTGTTCCATATCTCGTTACTTCACAAATTCTTGGAATTACCAGAGAAGACTGAAGTTTTCAAGAACATCGATCACAGAGCTGTGGAGATCAACAATGACCTGACCTATCGTGAAGTGCCCATCCGTATCTTAGAAGAAGCTTACAGAACCACCAGGACCAGGAGTATCAAGTTTCTCAAGATTCAATGGATCAACCATACCGAAGAAGAAGCCACTTGGGAGCGAGAAGATTACATTAGGACAGAGTTCCCAGATCTCTTTAGTTCCTAGTTTTCTTTGTAAATCTTGGGCCAAGATTTTGTTTAAGGGGGGAAGGTTCGTAACATCCCAAAACTTTAATCCAAGGTTATTAAGATCCAAATCATCAAAATTAGGGCTAACAAAAACTTTTTCAATTGAAATTATCAAAGCATTCATATGTGTGTGCATTTAAATAGGAGTTGATTTGAATTGCCATGATTAAGTGATCCATTGCTTGTAAAATGATTCTTAGGTGAAATAAACATCATCTAGATCATTCCCAAACAAATCCCAAAGAAAAACAAATCAAAATGAATAAAATAACCAAATGGTCATTTGTGCCAAATTAACTACCATGCCTACTTTGGCTATTCCTAGTACTAAAAACCTAACAGAAACAATTATGGATCTTTGCACCCCTTGATAGTACACATAATGTTGTACCAAGGCCCACTTTGTGATCTGCCAAAAACATTCAAACACTATATTTAAATGGGATTTGAAAATTGAATCTATTTCATATGGGAAGATCCCACTATTTAAAAACCACTCAAATGAGCTCAAATTTCAAAACCCAAGCACCCACAGAGTCTCAAGCTTAATACCATCACACCCACCAAAAATATTTTCAAAATTCAAAAATAAAGTTCTTTCGGTCATTTTCACAAACACCTTGTGGACAGATTTCAAACAAAAACCAAATCCACTATTTGAATAGTGTTCTGGCCAAACTTGTCCCCCATTTGTCCTCAAAACCCTCCTATTGTCTCCAAATGATCTAACCATGCCATTATCACCCCTCCCCTATCCCCTAGTGGCCATGCCATGCCATGCCGAGCACATGCTGGCCGGCCGACCATGCCACCACCCCAGCAGACCACCTCCCTCCCTCTCACCATGTCTACGAGCTAGCCCTCACCTCACTGCCACTCTCTGTCCCCTTCCCAAGCCAGGCCAGAGCATGGACCACCGCCAAACCACCACGCCTAGTGCGCAATACCGAGCATCGCTGCACAAGCAAGCCGCCGCCGATCGCAGCCAAGGCCCACCGCTTCGCCACGACCCAGGGAGCACGCCGGACATGCCCGTTCGCCTCCCAACGCACCATAGCCACCGCTCGCCATGGACACCACCGCTCAGAGCGCCAACATCGCCCGACCACATACCACCGCCCCTAGTCCCGCATTGATCACGTAGAGCACTGCCAGGAGACTAGCGACCGCCCCCTACCTCGAGCCATGCCACTAGCACGCAGCCGAGTCGCCGCCCATCCTTCTCGGGCCGTCGTGCCGCCCCTATAAATAGAGGCCACCCCCAGCCAGTTTCAGCACATCACTCACCTCCCCTCACCTCACTGACCGTTCCCCACCTCTAGCCGGAGCAGCGCGAGCAGCCGTTCGCTGGAATTGCACCGGAGCAGGCCGCCTCTAGAGGAGAAGGGCGCCGCTGATTCCGACCACCCTCGGAGCTGCCTCGACCATCCCTGAGCTCGCTGTCGACCACCAGTCTGTTTGCCTGCCTCGCCGTTGTCTCTGGAGCCCTGGTACGCCCCCTGAGCACCCCCACTGAGCCGCTAGGATTATAGTTCGCCGGCGACAGGTCCGTCGTCGACGACGATCCCCAGCCGTTGATCCCCGTTCTAATCCAACAACCCACATCGCCCCGTACCGCTTCATGTGTTATGTCAGCTGAGCCCCACGCCGCGTAGTGTCACTGGGTCGGCCCGTTAGCGTTCCCGCGCAACCAAGTTAGTTTGAGTTAGGATTTTTCTATTTTAGTTAAACCTAGTTTTGTCCCTTAGTTTAAAATTCAATTCAGTGAGATTTACAAATCCAAATGGAGTGATTCCAATTTTTCTAGAAAGCTACTGAAAAGATCTACCCAAGCCCGTTGGATTTAATTCAATTAGAGTTAGAGATATCTCCTAGTAAAAATAACAAGACAAAAGCATTTGCACCTTGCAACATTTTTATAAAATCAACCATGATAGCTTTTGAGTTGATTCCAACTCTCAAAAATCACATTTAACCATGCTTATATGAATATGTAATAATATTAAGGTTTACATGCAATGACTTTGGACTAGTACCAAAATAATGCTATATAGGCATTTCTAGTCACTTTAAATCATTAAATAATGAACTTAAACCAAAGTAATTATGAACCAACCCTTAAATTACATTCCCCCATGTTAGAATATGTGGTGATGACATGTGTTCACATGATCCCATATTTTAAGTGGTGAATATTAAATCTTAGTTAATTTTCAATGAGTAGAAATTACTTTTCTAAAATAAAAAGGAGGAAACTATTGAATAAAACTTGTGATGCTTGTGATGATACTAGATCATCAAATATGTGCCTTAGAGTGCTAATTAGACTAGTTAAGTATTGTTTAGTGATTGTGTACTCCGTATGTATTTATAGAAGATAGTACCGACCAAGCTTACGAGGAGGAGGAGTTCTACCAAGAAGAAGAAGAAAACTTCAACCACTGCACCAACCAAGGCAAGCTGACACTTGCAAGTATAATGCTTATCAAGCTAGGATTAATCTAGATAACCCAAGCATAGATGCTTTAGGCATGCTTTGATCATACCACTTTGACTAGTATTTACCCCAAGTCTTATTTTCAAGCTTTACTTTCATTACTTTACCCAAAGTCCCTTACTTGTTTTGAAGGTAGCATAAAGAGTATAAAATTTGACCTATTTTAGATAACTTTAGATGTCATTCTATGGAATGAGATTGATCCCATCTTTCCACCTTAGTGAACACTCTTAACTTAGTAGTTTAGAGTAGATAAAAACTTGAGTCACTTTAGATGGGAACACTTGGTGAAAATGAATTATGAAAACCTTGAAATTACGAGTCATTCTATTGAGATGTTTTGACATGTGTTGAGAAACACAAATGGTTTATGATGATGGAAATGTTGAGGCATGAGCCTTAGCCCTTTTATAAAACTGATGGTTGGATTCGGATGCGATACCATTCCAAATTTACCGTACAACCACAATACCTGAATTGGGTAAGGCTTAGCCGGAAGTTTATATGCATTAGTATTAGTTCCCTCGCGGGAGAGGTTTGAGCTGAGGCTACCTCTCAATGTTGTCCACCTATGCAGTGCCCAAGATGACAGATGGTCATGGTTGGGAGGCCATGCTCATAGGAGAGGTGCTTATACTAGGGTGTGTAAAGGAAAGGTTATGTTTGATTATCTGCATACTAAGTATGATGATTTAGGGTTATCCCTTACAGATGTATCGAATCTTGTGGTGAAAGTGTACCACCTCTGCAGAGTGTCAAACTATTCGAATAGCAGCGTCCGCGGTTATGGACAGTTGGAATGGCCATACTGTTTCGTTGTCAGATGTTTTCAAAATAACTTATGAAAGGAATGATGAATCTTGAATTGACCACAACAGGGTTATGTTTATGACACTAGCTTCCCAACTTAAGTGATTCTAGAACTTTATTTTATCTTTCTTTGCTTGTGAACTCAGCTTAGGTTTCAAACTTAACTTTATAGTTAAACTTAGAGTTAGAATTTTACCTTAGAACTATACTACTTGTTAGTGGTAGTTTGCGAGTACTTAAAGAGTACTCATGTCTTTTGTCCCTGGCTATTCTCATGGCCATACTATGAAGGAGACTACCAAGATGATGGCCAGCAGGACGGCTATGATAACTAGGACTATCTGCCTTCGCAAGATTCGTGTCCCTGAAGATGGACCCCACCGCTACGCTTATCTTTTATTTCCGCTGCTTGTTGTATTAAGACTGGATCATGAGATCCTTATTTGTGTAAGACCTTATGTATGGTTTGTAATGGATGATGTACTGTGATGTCCAATCCGTTATGTCTCGCAAAAATGGTAATCCTGGGATTGCGAGGTATGGCATAACGGGCATCTGGGATTAAAAATCCGGGTGTTGACACATCATAACCCCTCTTTCTCTGTGCTTGGTCCAACAATTATAGCCGGTCATGAAACCGGACCAAAATAGGTGGCCGTGAAGGACTCTTGAGGAAGAGTATTCCTTATGATTCTGACAGACACCACATGGACAAGACATAAAACCATTCCGCTTATTTGCCTCAGCCACAAGGAGAAAAGAATGCACGCCTTTAATGCACTTGCCAGAGAGTCGGTCAGCGTACATCCATTGCCGACCCATCTGCATTATATAATTAATTACATCAAACAGAATCATGATGCTAAAATTAGTACTGGTCTAAAAAACAAAATTAAAGCACACAACCGGGACTAAAGATATGATGAACCTTTAGTCCCGGTTGGAGGCACCAACCGGGACTAAACATGGATGTGGTAACAACACTACATCATGGGCGAGTGCCGTCACTATGTCGTGAGTGGGCAGCACTAAGCCAGTGAGTGCTGACACTATTTGGGTGGGTGGCAGCACTATGACAGGGGTGAGTGTCGACATTATGTCATGAGTGTCGACACTATGTTGTGTAGCTTAATCTATAAATTGGTATGCATTCTTGTGAAGAACTACAAGATGGTGTGCGAGAGCAGGGACACCACTACGGCGGAGCTTCTCGAAGATGTCTTAGGATCCCGTCCTCAGACATCTTCGAGGAGCTCGCCATAGAGGCAATCCCTAATATGTGAAATTTGTTAGCTACCCGGCGTATTAATCTATAGCTAGAGAAGTTATAAACTCCAAGATGGTGCGAGAGGGACACCACTACTGCGGAGCTTCTCGAAGATGTCTTAGGATCCTATCCTCAGACATCTTCGAGGAGCTCGCCATAGAGGAGATTCTCGAAGATGTACTGTGATGTCTTCTTATCCAGAAATCCATAAACTTGTAGAGCATGAAATGAGATAATATAGCAATGAGAGTTGAAAGGATGAAGTTGCTCACCTTTTAGAACCTTTGGACAAATCTTGAGAAAAAATGGGCATGAACTCGAGCTTGAAGGAAGAAGAGAGGGGAGCCACCAGCTTGAAATGGTGGCTCGGGCAGGGGAAGAAGATATAGCCAGGCTATTAGTCTCGATTTGTGTCTAGAACCAGGACTAAAGGTCCATCTTTAGTCCCGGTTCGTGTAACAAACTAGGACTAAAGGGTCTGGCGCTAGCCCCAGCCCGCCTGAAACCCTTTAGTCCCGGTTTGTTACACGAACCGGGACTAGTGTCCGCCGCCCCCTGTGGCCAGTTCTAGCCATTGGGACTGGGGCATTAGTCCCGGTTTGTAGCAAAACTGGGACTAATATCCCTGGACCAAAGGTCCGTTTTCTACTAGTGTATGGCAACACTAGCAATATCTTTGTGGGCTCCGGGTAGGGGGGTCCCAGTTTTGGAAAAGCCTCCACAAAGTCAAACACCACTTCAAGGCAGGAGCCAAACACTAGTTGGTTGACGGGGCTAGGACGATATTTTGGCTCGACTGGTGGCTTGGGGAGAGCCCCATGTGTGTCGCTATCCTAGGCTCTTCGCCATCTGCGACAACCCGTATGTGCCGGTAGCTTAAGTGTGTCTGCCAGACGAAATAAAACTCTGCTTCCGCAGTGCCATGGATCAAGGGGGCTTCTTCTTGGCTGGTGTTGGTAGATGAGCTCGAGGTGGTGACCCTTTGCCCCGGACATGATAGGATTCGTTGGCACCTAGAATCGACAGGGGGATACTCGGTGAAATCTATGTATAGCCCACTGACACAGTAGCGCATTGCCAAGACATCTAGGCTGCCAAAATCCCTCTTAAAAACAAGATTTTCTCGTGGAAGCTTGCCCTTGATCGTCTACCTTCAAATGAACTCATCGCCTCGAGGCAAGGACCTTCTAACGGCGCTTGTGCATTATGTGGGGCAGGGGAAAATGCCCCCCACATATATTTTTCATGCTCGATGGGAAAGTTTGCTTGGGGTCTCTTTACCAGATCCTTGGGTGTAATTGGCACCCCGCTAGGTTTGCCCATTTTTTTGCTATTCTCACTGGTTTCTCTGGGCAACCGTGGTGCCTTCTGTGGATCTTATTTGTTGCTCAATCCTGGTTGTTGTGGCTTATGCGTAACAAGCTGACAATTGAATCAAAAGTGCTTCGCCACCCAGCTGACTTGCTATATAAAATGATCATTTGCTTGCAGTTGTGGAAGTTAAACGCAAAGGAGAAGGACAAGGAGGGCCTCGCTTGGATGGCAACGAACTTGGTCCACTATACCTCAAGATGGCGCTAGGAAGCAGTGATGCTTAGTCTATTAGAGCTAGATCTTACCCTCGGCTTGTGTGGGGAGGCCGACCCAGTAGTGTTTCTGGTGTAATCTTCTTTATATCTAGCTAAGCTGTAGGCCTAAGCACGTTTATTTCGAAGTGATGTCTGTGACTCTGTTTAGCTTTATTAATTTAAAGCTGGACACTAATGCCTATTATATAAAAAAAAGTTGGTTTTTCTTTTTTAACGACGGTGTGTTCATATGATGTTGTTGTTTCCTTTTTACGCAGGTTAGCAACAAATCTATGCGTTTACTTGCCTAGCTTAGTGCCACCCCGGAGTCCATCAGAGAGAGGTCTAGTTGATATAGTGTTGTTCTTCGAAATTGGTGCGCCCCTCTTGAAACTTTTTGTCGTGAAAACGTTGAAACTTTTTTCGTGAAAACGCAAAAATCTTTGCGTTTCGATTCATTGATAGGAAAAGAGAGTTCTGTACAACTTATATACAGGCTCAAGAGAGCCGCCACCCATACAACTCAACACACTAGGCCTACCAGGCTGCCGGCAGCAGGGCGCGAAGGTTAGTCGCACCATCCACAACCCAATCGCGAGCCTCAGAGTGAATTGTACCGAGAAGGGTAACCATGTTTGGTGGTGCGTTATCGAAAACAACCGCATTGCGCTATTTCTAGATCCACCAGGCCGTCAACATGATCAGTGAAGATGTCTCTTTACGTAGAGCGCAGGGTGGATGACAAAGCCTGCTGCCACCAATCCACGAAGTCCCCTTCTCCATCCGGTGGTGTGGCCGTGGATCGAACCCAAGACAGAACCTCATGCCAGATTGCCTTGGAGAAGGGGCAACCCACCAAGAGGTGAGTCATGGTCTCATCCGTCTGGTCACACAGGGGGCAGCGCGGGGGGTGAGCTAGTCCCCGTCTCGGAAGCCTCTCAGCCGTCCAACAGCGGTCCTGGCAGGCCAGCCACACGAAGAACTTGACCTTGGGTAGAGCCCAAGTGCGCCAGTTCAGTTGCCAAGACCTCGATGTGGTACATCCCGGAAGAGGAATTCGTAGCAGGATTTGGCGGAGTACTGGCATCCGGTGTCCAGCGCTAGAGTAGGGTGTTGGGCTCGACCGCCAACTCGAAGTCCCGTACTCGAATACAAAGCTGCACGTACTGCCATAGGGAAAGCGGACTCAGCACATCCTGAATGTCAGTAATCCATCTCCGCTCTACCAGCGCCTCTCTCACCGTCCTGCGCCTTTTAGTTCGCTTGGAAATAAGCGCGAAGAGTGCTGGCACCACCTCCTCGACAGTCCGCCCATAGAGCCAGTGGTCTAGCCAGAATAGCGCCGTGGTCCCATCACCGACCATCATCGTGGTGGAGGCGTCAAACACCTGCAGGTCCTTCTCCGAGAAGCACACATCTAGGCCACGCCAAGGCCTCAACGGGTCCGTCCGCATCCTCCAGATCTAGCGTGTGCGCAGGATGATGGCGGTGCGTGCAAGGTCAGGGACCCCTAGGCCTCCAAGGTGCTTCGGCCTACACACCCTCTCCCAGTTGACATGGCAGTGTCCTCCGTTTGCCTCGGCCCTCCCAGCCCAGAGGAAGCTCCTCGCGATCCTCTGGATCTGCTTGAGCATCCGCTTGTTGAGCCCCAGCACGATGATCTGATGGAGAGGGATCGCCATGAGGACCAACTCCCCTCTTGAAACTTGCGTCCTCATGTTTGATTTCATTCTATTCTAAGGTCACATGCATGAAATCAACATTTGCCGTACACAATAATGTCCCTCGATCAGGTTATTATTTGTGGATATGAGTTGACTTGACCTTGATGATATTAGAGAATACCAAAACTACTATAGATGGAGAGTTTCTTTAGATCGAAAGGGGGTGTCAATGAGATAGCGAAGCCGGTAGAATTAGTCATGCCCATGCATGCACGCGCCAGAGCATCGCATATAGAGAAGTCAAAACGTAGGCAAGTCGGCGTGAGGTGGATGGAACTACAAATATGAATTCCTCACCTGACCCGTACACATCATACTGAACATCCATACGGTAATAATGTAATATAATATACTCATCTGTAAGCCATGCAAGAGCCATGTAACCCTCAGCAGTCACCATTCTCCACCGGGGGAAGAATGAGATGTAGCGGTAGCTAGCTGGTGCCTGCTTGGTACCCTCGAGGAAGCAACATAAATGAACAGCCTCGTGCATTATGCGTGGACGTTTTTTGTAATCGGCGGTTGACTGAACTGGCGAATTGAGCTTCAGGCAATGGAATCAAACTCAGTATCTTATACCTGCCAAATAATAGAGACGTCTCTGCCAACTTGCTACCTTTCTGCATCCTGTGCCGACTGTTTCGGGGGAAATGAAAATTGGCGCGGAAGTAAATTATGATTCACTTTGAACAGCCGCGCTTCCACTTGGATACCATATCACAACTAGTGAATCGTTCGCTTGGCTTGTTCCATTAAGTACTGGTAAGACCCCTGGCGTCTCCCATAACCTCCAATGGATAATGATGCAGACTCTTCTCTCCATCTCAGCTCATCTTTTGGCTCAAGGGGTGTTAGATGTGTGTTGTACTCCTCTATTTGACAAAGACTATGCTTTTTGAAATGAGGAGCATAGCCCGGCCTATGCATCAATACATGCATATAACCGTATTTTATTGTAGAATTCCGTGAGTTATCTTGTTACATTCATGAATCGCAAACGGTTGAGACAAAGATCAACCATCTGGAAAAAAAGAGCAATGCAACAAACAACTAGCAATTCTCTAGTCTACTAGTGCGCCAATCAAACGTGAGGGAATAGACCCCCGAGAAACCATCATGAGTTGGTTGCATCCAGTAACCATGTGTGCTCGCTGCTCCGTAATAAGAAGGTGCAACCATAGAGTAATCCAGTGGGTAGTTATACGAATAACTTGCAAAAAATTAGTACTCGTTGTCTTGTTAAAAACCAAATTGTACCTAGATATTCAAATAGACCAACATAAAAAAGAAACACCATTGCGAATTCGAGGTTTATTTTCCTTATCAACACCATTTAGCCAATTTCCAAACATACTTGTGATATTGAATGGAGGTGGAATTTTGTATGTAAATATATACCATTCGTCAAATAATACCTGCAAAAGGGCATGAGAGAAACACGTGGTCAATAGTCTCCAAAGGGTCACAAAAACAACAGTTGTAACACCCATTCCTATTCCTTTTTGCAAGATTATCCCGTGTTAACAAAACTTTATTATTGAGGAACCATATAAATATCTTGATTTTAAATGGGATTTTTAACTTTCAAAGATACTTGCGAGGTTTGTTCGTATGACTATACATTAGATCAAGATATATAGATTTCATTATAACCAAACCTGTGGTAGTTAGTTTCCAAACGAAATTTCCAAGTTGTTAGCTACTCTGCTATCTTTATCGTAATCAAACCTATAGGTACCTATGCTTAGGGGTGCATAGCCGTGATGGTCAACGAGGCTTATATCACGCCTCCTGCCTGAACAGGGGTGCATAATATAAATCATGCGACTTGTTAGCTAGTGATTTTGCTGCTTATTTGTTGCCACTTGGTTGTAAGCCGACTGTTCCCGACCATTCATCGATCAGCCTGTGGTCAAATTATCCATCTTTGTAGGACATGCTGCTGCTGCCTATCCACCTTAGTAATCCGCATCTTTCGGTATCAACTGGCGCAACTTGTAAGCCACCCTTATTTTAACCCACCTTGTTAATTAAGCTGCCTGAGAAGTGAGGAGGCTTTTCAAATAATTTTTTTCTGAAGAGGCAACGTGAGCTGGTTTGATCCGTTCAACGCCAAACTTGCTTCACGTGGTTCCTTCTTGGCTTCCTCTCGCCAACTCAACCACACTACAAACTCTAGCTCAGACCTACACGGCTATAATAAAATTAGCTATGGCTACTTGGAGCTATTTCATTTATTTATTCTTGAAAAAAAACACAATTTTGAAGTTCAAACCTACCCGAAGCTTTTTGACAAGTACATATGGACGATAACTTTTAATTTATGTCATATAAAGTGGATATTAATAGATTAATTATTTCTCAAACTACTTACATTATGGACGGATGCAACTATAGTTTGCAGGGTTAAATGAGCCTCCTCCTCGAAATAGTCTTCTGCCCCGCTATATTAATATAGCAACCGCACGATACAACTGCTAGTCAGCAACACAATCAAGCTCAAGCAAAAAAAAAAGAGAAAGAAAAAAGAAATGAAAGTCAACAATGGCAGATCGACTAAACAGGGGTGACCCACAATCGTCGCGCCCTCTGACGTTGTCCCACCACACTGCTAGCATTCCGAAGCGCCGCGTACCAAGCAACACCTTCAAGAAAGGACGCGATGACGACGACGAAGCTGTTGCCTGGACTAGTCCTAAGGGGTTTCCCCCGTACAGAGGGGAGTGGGAAAGGGGTACACCTGACGCCCTCCAGGAAGGAACTGCGGCACCCACAGGCGACACCGCGTCGGTGCCGGACGAGCCGACATGGATTTCTCCCGACCCCCCAAAAACCACTACCCTAGACGCTCTGAAATGCTCCACCACACTTGCCGCCCACCAACATGCGCCACCATGATCGAGGCGCCACCCTTGTCGTCTCCCTATGATCACCAGCACGCGGCCTAGAGGAGTAGGACACAACCGCATGAATCGGAGGTAACAGCAGCGCCGCCTGCGGGAGGGAACTACCTCCACCGTGTCGCGGTAGCTGGATAGACACGGTAGCAGGGTCACACCAGGCCCCGCTGGGCCCAGATCAAGCCCGCAAAGCCCCCATTTCCATGCTGCGGTAGGCCAGCAGCACCGCCATCACCATCTCAACGCCCACGCGAGGTCCTCCACCTCCAGGAACCCCCACAGCAGCGTGACTTCCGGCCCGCCTAGACCCAGATGGGGCCTGAAGGGCCTAGATCTGGGCCGAGCGGGCGCCGCCACCAGCCGCTCCAGAGCTCGCCATCAACGGCCACACCCCGCGCCACCAAGCACCCAGCTGCCGTCGAGCTACCTCGCCGTCGCGCCGACCCATCGCCGCTGAGCCGCACTGCCGCATGCCGACCCTACTGAACCGGGCTCCCGAGCGCGCGGGTAGAAGAACGCCCGCCGCCGCCAGCACCGCGCGGGCAACGACCGGCGGCGTCCGCCGGCGACGACGGGGAGGGAGAGGACGGGGAAGATCCTGGCGGGAGAGGACATGGGTGTGCCGCTCCGGTCACCCGCTCGGGGAGCGACGTGGAGTGCTGCGGTCTATTGCATGGTTAAATAAGCCTAATATATCCAAAACAATAAATCAAGTACAGGAAGTGCACCTATCACCTTTTGTTTTGTTTACTCCCTTCAACCCAAATTAGGTTCGTTGAAGACATGTTTTGGGCAACATTTGCTTAAATCGTGACAAGTAATTTGGATCGGAGTGAATAGAAAAAAAGCATAGTC
Organism: Avena insularis; assembly: GCA_023614405.1. Taxonomy (NCBI): domain Eukaryota; kingdom Viridiplantae; phylum Streptophyta; class Magnoliopsida; order Poales; family Poaceae; genus Avena; species Avena insularis. The sequence continues at coordinate 26,330,868 of CM042695.1, read as the reverse complement.
TGATTTTTCTGTTAGCGTGTACTAGCAGCGATCGAAGAGTTGGCATTCTACAAAAGTAAACGGCCTTCCCTCTCATATGCAATGTATGGAAGTTGACTAGCTTGTTACGTGATTATTAAAGTAAACTGGGTTACCCGAAGTAACTAAGGGTAGATAGGACGTGCTTGGCCGGGGCTTCTACCTGTTTTCGAAAAAGAAAATTGGCACTCATCAGTCATCACTTGTGAGCCGACTACTCGATCCGTCCACTCATCGATCAAAATTGTGCTCAAATTAACCATCTTACTAAGGCAAGTTGGCCCATCGATCTGAGTGAAAAATCAGCCTATTGGTTTCCTAATCAAGTGGTGCACACCTTGGAAACTAGTACACGCTAGTGGAAAGTTTAAGTATTGTCATTGGGGACATTTGAATCAAAATAGATCAATTACCCCAGTGTGTTAGGGTCTGAGTTATCTAGGCCAAATTAGTTCGTATTAACATCCACTAACTCTGTATACCATGACCCACAATTTCCTGAAAATAGATACCAAAAAGTGCGTTAAATTTTAATTTTGAATTTAAGAACTTCAATTTGAGTCATAAGCTGGGATATATATACAGGGAAATTGAAGTGATGGTTAGTCCTGGAGAGAGAGCAACGTTGTGCTGGGCGATAGGGACGTGCGCAGTCGGCTTAGCAAACTACTAGTCCTTTGCTAATTATCCTTTCGGCTTGAGCTAGTACACATATCATGGTCAGGCGCAGTGGATGATGTCTCGCCTGCCAGATCACGGGAAGTAGAGTAGAGGTACGAAGATTCCTAGTTTACGTCCTCTCGTCCTCTCGAATAGCGACCTGACTGGAAGATACTAATACTCTATCCGGTTCATATTAATGTTCTCAAGATACGAATACATCTAGTCTAAATTCTTAACTAGATATATTCGAATTTAGATAAAGTTAAGAACAATAATATGAGTCAGAGAGAGTAAGATTTGTGGAGTGGGCTGTCCCCGTCTACTTCAACTGAATGAACTATGTAGATAACCAGCTACGGTTTTGCACGGGTTCCGATAAGTAGTTTGTTAGATTAAAAACCACGATGGTCACGAGGGAGTTCATTGTGTTGGTTATCTGAAGCAAACGAAGATAGTGTTTTTTCGTCAGGTTAACAAAACACAGAGTCAAAGTAACGTTCGGTTCTCTCTTGTACGTAACTTACGGTCCTGGTCAGGGGCAGTAGAACTAACTCATGGCTCTTGATCCTTTGTCGCCTGCGCCATATAAAGGGAGAGAGGCCGATAGCGATCCAATCCACCAGTTCACGATCTGCTACACCTGCTCCCCTACATCCCCAAAACTTCGTTCTCGGGAGGCAAAGCAGCGACGGGAAGGCTAGACTACACCCCGTTGGTGCCAGGGCAGTGCCGCTGGAGGTCGGAGGGCATCCGCACCTTTCCCAGATCGTCTACATCGACAACAGAGCATGTCTGCATCTGCCAGGAAGAAATGCCTTCTTCCTCGACCCCAGCACCAAGTATAGATCGGCTAAACCCTTTTATTTATATTCATTAGGTGTTCCAGATGCGGCCCATGCATGCTGACATTGTCCTGCTACTGTCGAATTCGATCTAACAATGGTATCAAATGCCCAGATGAGTATCACTAGAACCCTAAGTCAGATCTATTGATCTTAATTATGATGCACTAATCATGTTTTAGGCAATTGAGATGATCTGGTATGATCTTGTTTCCATTATGCACCATTATCATATCAATTTTAGCCTCAAACTAGTTCTAGTTACTTCTTAGACATGCAGTGTTAATGCTCCAGATCAAAAGTAATTAACTTGTTAAGTTTTAATGATGCAATTATGTCTCAGTTAATTATTATTTTTATCGGTTGTTAGCCATGTCTAAGTAATTAGGATGAGGGGAGCACGTTATTGCAATTAAAAAGAAAAATCCCCTACTTATGTATGTAGTCTAACCCTAATTCCCCAATTCGCATGAACCCTTTGCAATTTTTCACACTTTCTGCAAATCGAGCACATGAGCACGAGTTTGGGGACATACCTGATGATGCCGGGTTGTTGCCTCTCCCTTTGAGGCCCGCCTGATCACCCACTATTTCGGCGAGGGCAGGATCCCGTGACGCCGTTTCCCTTCCGAAGAAGGAGAACGTGGAATGGACGTGTGCGCGTCGGTGGCCGTCTTGCCGCTCGCCGCTGCGGTCGCCTGATGGATTCCGTGTGCAGCAACCCCGCACGGAAGCAATGCCGACAGACACGCTCGACGAAGGAGCGCACATGACCCGTTCCAGCGCACTCTCCTCCGGCGAGCGCCGCCATCGCGTCAGCAAGTTGAGCAGGGGAGGGCGCGCGTCGGCTGCTCACTACTAGAGAAAGGCTTATGGATAGATTTATTATCAGTGGAGCATTTTTTTGAATATGCTCCACTGATAATTATTAGTGGCGTATTTAAAAATATGCTCCACTGATATTTTGTCTAACCAATGGCTAACATCGCAAATAATGCGCCACTGATAATGTGGGCCCGGCACCCTGGATGGTTGTGGACCAAATATCAATGGCGCATAATGGCGCATATGCAATATGCGCCATTGATATTCTCCTCACCAATGGTGCATATTTTCCTACATGCGCCATTAATAACTATGTGGGCCCCACCTGGACCCCACCACTTGAAAATGTGGCAGGAATATCAATGGCACATATTGGAGATGCGCTACTGATATTTTTTTGCCAATAGCGCATATTACAAAAAATGCGTCACTGATAATTTGTGGTGAGCTCAAATATGACTTGAAACATATTTATAAATATTTTATTTTAAACAAAATAAAATGAATAAATATTCAAAACCTATTTTATAAAAGTTTTACCATGGGAGGCAGTCCAGCCCATAGGCCAGACCACCTACCACCCCGGTAGACCACCACACCTAGACTATCACACGACGCACAACACACACGGTATGCACGCACGCGTACACGATACTCTATCACGTACACAACCCACACAGTGCGCTAGCACACGCAACACACACCTCCCGACGCTCTCCCTCGCGAACCCTCCCGCCGCTCTCTGCTCGCCCCGCTTCCCCCATCTACGCGCGTTGCCGGCCACAGGCCCTGCTGCCGTTTTCCTCCCAATTCTGCCGCCACCCGATCCTAGACCGCTGTGCCGTCCATCGCCCAGGGCTCTCGCCGACCCGCCTCCATGCCAGCGACCGGCCATGCCCTCCGTGCCGGTCGTCTTATTCCTCCCCTCGTCGGCCCGGCCTCGCCGCCTGCCACCTCTGGCCCCTCAGCAGTGAACGCCGACGGCCCCTGTCGCCCCGACCCCATGGCCGATCCGAGCTTGGTGAGCCTCCCCAACCTCTCTCCCTCCCCTCCGCCTCCCCCTTCCTTCCTCTGAGTTGGATTTTTTTTGGCCATGTGCAGCAGATACGTGACCGACAGGGCTGGATCCTTTGAGGCGGGAGGAGAATATGCTAAGCTCCGCTATCCCGACCTCGAGCTCTCTGGTCTAGACGACTTCGCCATCTTCCTCATCGACCGGGAGGTGCACAAGGCCTTCCGCTCATCCTCCTCCGCCATGTCTATACCTCCATGGCTCCTGACTCTACACCGACAACGGCAAGAAGACCAGAGGAACAACAAGATCAGTATCTCTCAATCGACTAGTTACAGCACAAATTCATTGTTTGTTTCATCCTCTTTGTACTGGATATGGGTTCTTGGGAGATCAGTCCTCATTGAGTGATTTCTGCGGTATCTTGATAGTCCTAGAATTTCAAAGAAATAGAAACATTCATGAATTCAGGCCAGATTCAAAAACAATTTGATTTATTTTAGTGTTTATGTGGGTTTTTTTGGTACTGCGGATTCACACGTTTGTTAAGACATCAGTAGGGTAATGGTGCTGGAAGGGAAGCATCGTGGGTTCATCAACAGCTGTTGATTACAGGGTAATGGTACTTTGAGTTCTTATTGTTTCAAAATGACAATCAAGGCATGGCATATCTGTACATTTAAAAAAGAGCTTGGAGTTTGCTATCCTGGTTTGTGACTTAATTCCTTCAGGAATTTTTTAGTAAAATGATCTAGGTCGATTGTCCAAACAAGTATGGATTCCACTGGACTCGGTGCCTTATGGTCAAGTAGGGACCTTTCTAGACTAAGAATGTTTCCTTCCAGTTTTTGATAACCTTCACATCCATGGGTATTGTTGATAACCTTCACATCATTGTCAATCTCCTTATATTATTTTATTGCAGAACCGGACTGCATAATATACCGCGGTACAATCAACAATTGCTCTCCTCTTGATATCGAAGTGTTCTGGTGGAATGTCAATACCAACTCTCTTATGTACTTTTTGGCTCAAGATTTGGTACCCTTGGTAGCCATTAACATGATAATTAGAAAGATGGTACATGTATCGCACGCAGTTCCATTCTGTTCAAAAGGCAACTCTTCATTTGTACTTAATTTGAGACATCTGACTGGTAGTTTATTCCTAGGTTTCATATTGGTCGTCCATGTCGGCAGGTGGCATGGAAAATTTGACCTATCATATTCTGATTCCTAATTTTCTTAGTGCTCATCCATGTCATAAATTAGGCAGGCAGAATGGAAAAGATGGTCCATCATACTAAGATTTAGTTTGTTATGTACAATCCATCTCTTTCTTTAGTGAAGTAATTGGACAATCTGTGAAATGGCATAGGATGAAACAGAAACCATATAATAAATAAGTTAATCCAGACATGCAAACACAACTTGGGAGTATGAGGAAAATAGATTCAAATCATAGGAATGAAAACCATTCTAGTGACCCGGTGGCCAGTCATCTGGCACAATGATGCTCCATCATGACATTGTGGAGCTTCTTTCTTAAAAAACTAGTATTAGAAGTACAAATCACATTGACCTGTCTAGCTATTTTCATTGGCTAGGCCAGCTCCAGATGAAAACAAATGCTCGATCTTAGCTAGGCTCACAGATATGCTCATAGTCAGGACACACTCAAAGTTCACTACAACCCTAACAAAAAAAATTCTTACATCGGGCAAAAAGATGCCACTGAAACGATGTATATTTTAGCTTTAATTCTAGACTCATGTCAGTGGGGTTCCTGGGGATGTGTACATGTGAGAAGATCCAGGCAGACGTTGAACCGTTGCATCGTTGCGCTCTGCTTCGGCTTGTCCAGGTCCCGGTTCTGGAGCTACCAGATCCTCTCCTTGGAGAACCCATACATGTCCCCAATCAGGATTGTCCCCAGGAAGTCGTGCTTGTTTTTTCTCTTCACTTATCTTACATGGATTGCAGCATTTTAGCTGGACAGAGATGTATAGTTTACTCTGCTTTTTTCGCTGTTACATAAAAATATTGCTCTGCTTCTGGTTACTTTTTTTCTGATCTACTATTACAAGTTGAAGCTAGATCTTCTGTTTACTGTTTTTGTTTTCTGGTCTGCTATTACAAGTTGGAGCTAAACAAAGGAAGTAACCTATGTACACTTTCTGTGTACCTTGTGTAACCTGTGAGAGCAGGTGGAAGCTAGGTGGAGGAACCACCTTCTAGGTGAAGAGAGGAAGAAGATGAAGACATTGATCACGCCCCCGGTCTTGCTCACCGTCATTGCGGTTGCACTCTACTTGATCATATAGTTTAGGGCTGGTGACCACTTTATTTGTGTAATGCGAGATGATATCAACTTGTATCCTCCAACACTTGTGTAAATAATTCAGACACATGTCACTATATCGGGTTCTAATTTATTTAATGACTATAATTGTGTTTGTAATATCTCTGTTTCGATAAACTATGTAGAATGCATCATTTGTACTACTTTCTACGCCTATTTTTGTATAATACACTGTATACCTGTATAATATCCAGTATAGTACCAATAACAATACCAGGCAAGAGTTTTATTGAGTTATCTTGTTGTAAATATCAGTGGCGCATCTGCTAATTTACTAGTGGTGTATATGTTATCAATGACGCATTATGTAGAAATGCTCCACTAGTAAAACATCAATGGCGCATATTGAAGATGCGCCACTGGTTGACTCATTATCAATGGCGCTTACATTGATACTTAATTATTAGTGGCGCAACAGTAGTGGCGCATTCCATATACGCCACTGATAGCAAAAAATATGCTCCACTGATAAACAATTCTCCACTAGTGGCTGCCACCGCTCCTTGATACGCTCGCTGCTGTTGTTGCCCCTCCCGAATGTGCGCCCCTGCCTCCGTCGCTCTCTAGTGCGCACACGCCGCTTCCTGGGGAGTAGGAGCGTGGTGGAGCTCCGTGCTCACTCACAGAAGCATGCGGGGGGAGGGAGCAGGAGCAAGGCGGCACGACACCGTCGCCGGTCTTGATCACGAGAGAGAGCGACAAGGACAGGAGGCGAAATGGAGGAGGGGTTAGGGTTTCCACCCCACCCCTCACCGCTTGAATGGTTTCGGCTCGATGACAGCCGTTGGATTGCATCCAACGGTCGAGAGCGACGGTGGGCACTATTCGGGCTAAGGAGGGATTAGTGCGCCATTTCTGAGGCTAACCTTTGGCCCATGACGAGTTTTCCTAGGCTGAACGTTTTTCTTTTTTATTTATTTATTTTCCTTTTCTGTATTTATTTTAGTGTATATTACGTTTAATAGGTCTTTAAGTTTAATGCACTGTTTCAAACAAAGAAAAGTATTCCCTTTAATTACCCGTCTGCGTGCAGATATGGGTTTGATGTGCTGGAATATTCCCTTTACTTACTATTTTTCCTAAACCACCCCCATCTAGTGGATGGCCTATAAATAGATCCCCCACCCCCTCATGTATCACTTAGGCATAGATGATAGACTAAAGACAACCCCCTGTGGAATCTCTAGCTTTTCCTCATCCCCTTTACCAAAGGGGACCTACTATCGTCAGCAACCTCATTGGAGTTTGCATCACGCATTCATCGTTTGTACAAGGCCTATGTTTGCGAGTGTGTGAGCTGAGTGTAGTTATCAAGATCCTCCCCAAGATGTTCTTCCCTCTTCGCTTGGGATTGATGGGAGCATGTTGACTAATCTTTCCTTGCGAGGGTTCTATCGGACCGGTGGCCACCGGCAGGAGTAATTAGCCATGTATCGTGTGAGTTTTGCATGTTTTCATCGTGTTCTTTGCGAGGTGTGCATCCACTTACGCTATCTTCTCTCTTTCCCCTCGCTTTCCTATTGATTTAACCATGAGATCCATAAAGATTAGGCCACCCTTAAGGTCACCCCTTATCACAGGATGTAAAAACAGTATACCCAAGTTCATGCCCTCTCGGTGGAGGTAACACCTACTCCTACTTGGATGTTTCTGATGCACAATGAATATTATAGGGAGGCTTGTATGAATATGTGTGTGTTTGAGAGTATTCAGTATTCCTCTAGAGAGATTCTGGTTGTTCTTTACATAGAGTAGCACAATGCACTACCTAACCATAACTACATCCAGAATTATTATTTTGGAAAAGTGTAGTGAAAAACAAGACTCTGCATCGGTTGATGCACACACCCTTTTATTAAAAGTTCACACATCCAGAATTATTACATCACGGATCACTTAAAGCCAATACATGTATCAACCAATGAAAGTGTGGAATAAAAAACTAGACATCATGCGCTAGTTGACTAAAATGTGATGTCTGCAAGTGCACAGATCATTTGTAGCTAGTTTCGAAGTATAGATATTGATCCCACAGGAAGCCCAAAGGTAAGTGTTTATGAGTGAAGTATTTGTCACACCCAAAGTTATCGCAGGTATTCGAGTGAATTGACTGCAAGTGTTGAAATAAGAATGGAGTTTTGATTAAATGAGATGTATTTAAATAGAACTAAAATGTAAACTTCGGAAATATAAAGCATGAAAGTAAAGAACAACTTGGTTGTTTGTTGTTTTCTACAGATGGCAAAAGAAGGCGCGGGGAGATTCAGTTTATGATGATAGTGACTATGCCAGGTGGATGCATGATAAATGTATCAATTATAATCTTATAAGTATATGGGTAGGCGAGCAACCCATAATTAGCCAGAACTTCTGTTGATAGATTTCATCCCAAATTCAATAATCCTACTAGTATGTTACCAAAACCATGGTCAGACAATAGACGATTAAGACCCTTCAGCTCGCTTAGAGATTAAGCTCCTTGGATCAGACTAATGCAATAAGGACAGTGGTTCCTCGTTATCCTCGAGTCTACTAGTTTTCCATTGATATCCCCGTATCACTCGCAGGTCGCCGGTCTGCTAGCGAACAAGATCCTATCTATGTAGAACAAAGCATCAGGTTGTCTGGGCCCTTAATTGGACAACAAGCATTAGGCATCCCACAGATAGTCAAGCACACATATAATAATTAGAATTAATCACAAGCTAATGGAAAATATATAAAGACACATCACATCTCACAAATCCCCTACATCTCCCATACCCAAGGATCTTACTCACACATGAGAGAAGAACGGATCATCGATATAATTAACTAAAGGGAATCCTTATTGATATTACCGTGGAGATCCACAATAAGAATAGAAAAGTATCCAACACAATTCAAGATAGGAAGAAACAATCTCAAATCCTAGTCTTGCAAGGTGAAGATCCCTCTCTCTCTCAAGTACAAGTAATGGCTATGGGGGTGTATTGGCTAGGAGGTCGAAGATCGTGGAGCGAGATGAAGAACATCTTCCCCTTCTTCTCTAGATCTCTTCTTTTTCCCTTCTGGATGGGATGGCGGCTACTGTGTTGTGTTTTTGCGTATGGCCTCTTCACGAAAGTTGTCCCTTTTGACAAGATAGAGGTGCGGCCGTTATACGGCGGGAACTATACGTCCAAAAAAATCTTCCCGTCGTATAGTTGCTCGTTAAAGCCTCTGTATGCTCCCCTTGAGTGCTTCCAAAGAGAGACTTGCTTATTTTCTCTTGAATATTGTGTTTGTCTTGTTAAAACCTTCTGTTGACATTCAGAACCTAAAACACACATTAAAAACCAAGTTTTCTTTGCTACCGAAGTATTAGTGTTAGGTAAAGCTAGAAAATGATCAAATCCGGGAGAAAACCATCAATAAAAGCCATAAAAATGTGTCGAATCTCACAGATATCAAAATGTAGCTAGCCAGACTGACTAAAAATGTGCCCAGCGACCATCAAAAGACTTCTTCACCTAGTAGCCATGATATCACGCTGGTCTTGCGGCGATAGGAACGCCCAAAGTTGCACTCAATGTGCCACCATATGGATAACCTGCAAAATATTAAATTTTATATCCCTATTAAAATAATATCATTTTTGCAACTCGAAATAGACCAACATAAAACCGAAACACCAATACGAATTCTAGCCTTATATGGTTTATTAACATCATTTAGCCAATTTCCAAACATATTCTTTATACTTGTCGAATGAGATAAATCATAAGCAAAATAAGTAATCCGCCATAAGAGACGTGCAAAAGGCTAGGTAATGAACAAATGTTCTACGGACTCATGTGCCCCAAAAAAGAACATTTAGTACACCCCACCCAATTGTTTTTAGCCAAATTATCCTTTGTGAGTAACACTTTGTTATTCATGAACCACATAAAAATCTTAATCTTTAGTGGGATTTCTAATTTTCAAAGGCACTTTTGAAGGAACACCGTATGATCATTCATAAGGTCTTCATACATGTATTTAACTGAAGACACCCCGGATGATGTCAAGTTCCACATGAACTTATCATTGTCATCCGTTAATTGAATCATCATAAGCCTCTGGCATAAGTGAAGCCAATCATTTTACTTATTATCATTAAGTACTCTCCTAAAACCGATATTTAATGGTACTTGTGATAATACCTGTGCAATAGTCACGTTCTTTCGTTGCGCAATATTAAACAAAGTTGGATACTGATGTTCTAAAGGGGTGTCTCCCAACCATATATCCTCCTAAAACCTAACTTGTGAACCATCACCAATTATGAAACACCCTCTATTATGAATTCATTCTTTACCCCCATGAGACCCTTCCAAAACGGTGAGTCAGTTGGTTTTGCTTGGACTTCAGACATTGTTTTCTGTTTCAAATATTTATTATGCAGTAATTCTTGCCAGACACCATCTGTCTTAACAGTTTAAAAAGCCACTTACTTAATAAATATTTATTTTTTATTTCCAAAACTTTGATCCCAGGACCATCCTGATCTTTGGGTCGACAAATTATAGTCCATTTCGTTAATCTATACTCATCACTTTGCCGGAAAAAACACGATCTATAAAAATCCAACCGTTTTCGTACTCCCTTTGGAATTTCTAGAAAGGATAACATAAACATAGATAAACTTGTCAAAACATAATTGATTAGAACCAAGCAATCAACGTAGGATGATAGCTTGCCTTTCTAGCAACTCAAGTTTCCTTTACATCGCGTTTCCACTGGATACCAAACTGAATCTTTTAGTTTTCTATAATGAATCGGCACCCCCAAGTACCTAAAGGCAACTCCCCAACCTCACAACCAAAATTTTGTTTGTACTATTGTTCATCGTCTTTAGCCTTACCAAAACAAAATATCTCGCTTTTATGGAAATTTATTTTTAAACCTGAAAGTTGCTTAAACAAACACAATATCAATTTCATATTCAAGACCTTTTGTAGGTCATGCTCCATAAATAATATTATATCATCCGCGTATTGTAGAATTGAGACTCCTCTCTCAACAAGATGTGGGATGAGACCACCGACTTGATCATCCTTCTTTCCCCGTGTAATTAGGATAACTAGCATATCTACAACAATGTTAAAGAGCATCGGGGACAATGGGTCACCCTGTCGTAATCCTTTTTTAGTTTGAAAATATTGTCCAATATCATCGTTTATCCTAATTCCTACACTTCCTCCTTAAAGAAACTGCCCAATCAATTTACGCCATTGTGGTGCAAACCCCTTCATGCGCAACGTTTGTTGAAGGAAATACCATTTGAATTTATCATAAACCTTTTCGAAGTCTATTTTAAAAGAACTCCATCCATTTTCTTCCGATTAAGTTCATGGATAGTCTCATGTAAAACGACCACTCCTTCTAGCTCTAGGATATGTCTTCCGAGCATGAACGCTGATTGTGTAGGTCTAATAACCTTTGGGGTAATCACCGTGATTCGATTAGTCCCTACCTTAATAAATATTTTGAAACTCATATTCAGTCAGCATATTATTGTATTTGTATCGCATTCTCTTTTTTAGGAAGTAAGGTGATGACAGATGCCAAAGATTTCTTAAATTCATGATTTCTCCAATACATTTGATAGAATTTGAGATGTACAACATATCTATGCTTCACGGTCTGCCATGGTGCTTGATCATAGAATCCTTGCTAGGGACGATGCACAGTCGGCTCTTTGCAGATTAATCCTTGTTGACCGGCCCGCCTGCACCGAAGGAAGCAGACCAGAAGATGCGTACTTATGTCCTCTCGAATAGAGACATCAGTAGATGCAATCCCAGCCTGTGGCATGAGGGGGTATTTAGAAGTGTTAAGAACATATTAATTGTGCAACTGAGCTTGTGGTCCTATACTTTATAATAATGAACTCTATAGATAACCAGTTATGGTTTTGCACGGTTGCGACTTCCGATAGCGGTTTTGTTAGGCAGCATAGCCGTGATGGTCAACAAGGCTTATCTCAAGCCTCCTGCCTGGACAAGGGGTACATATATAAAACATGCGACTTGTTAGCTACTGACTTTGCTGCTTATGTATTGTCTCTTGGCTGCTAGCCGACTACAGGAAAAGCTTGCTACGCTGACGGCCGGGCACCTACGCCGACAGCCAAATGTCGGGACCCTTGGCATAGGGTTCTCCCCAGCCTAGCCCAGCAGGCCGGCCCTCGGCACAGAAATGCCATCGGCGCAACCTAGCTAGGCCAAGGACGGCCCTCGGCGTAGCTACCACACGTAGGATGACGTTAAGGCTACGCCAACGGAATTGTCCTCGGCATAAGTTTCACAGCTATGCTGACGGCAATGTCCTTGGCATAGCTATTTTTTATTTTACAACATTAACCTTAGAAAAATCATAACTAAATCATTCTAATTCACAAAAATATAAATAATATATCAAAATTTGTAGAAAAATAAGATATATCTATCTACACTCAAATATTGCATATTTATGAATAAAAATTAAGTTAAACATAAAAAACATTACATAGAGTTTGAAACAGGCATAAGAAATTCAAAAACGATTCAAACAATGCAAAACCTTCGCGCGGTGTCATATTTTGTGATATAGTTGTAAGAAAAAATATCAAACTTGAAATATTGTAAATATAACAAAAAAAACCTTCTCAAAATGAACTATCAAGTTCGAGGTTTCGTGACTCTCAACGACCAATGTTATGGCTAGAATCACGACATAATTTATGATAATGTGCCCATATTATGCACACATTTGCATCTTTGGATGTCTTACAATATTGCAGGAGGAAGTTTTCCTTTTCACCTCACCAAAATCCCATTTTCTATTTTCCGAGTGCAAAAAATGGGGTGTTTTGTGAAGAAACCACCAAATGAAAGTTTCACATTCGTACCACCCCATTTAAAAAATACTAGACCACCTTAGATGAACAATTTCTCAACCGGGGTATGATACATTGCAAATGTATCTATAATTTTTGATGTTCCATGCTTGGTTTATCTACTTTCTTGTGTTTTGTTCCAACTTTGGAGTACTTTTCATATGATTTCTTGGACTAACCTATTAACAAGATGCCACAGTGCCAGTTGCCTGTTTTCTGCTGTTTTTGGTGCCAGGAAGTCAGAAAATGAATATTCTTGGAATTAAACAGGACAAAAGCCAAAGTTATTATTTTACCGGGGGACGCTTGGAGCCAGAATACGAGACGGAGAAGGGCCAGAGGGTGGCCACACCACCTGGTGGCACGGGCCAGGCCAGGCCGCGCCAGGGGGTGGTGTGGGCCCCTCCGGCACCCCCTCGGTCTCCCCTCTCGCCTATAAGAGCCTCCTGATACATAAACCCTAGATTGTCAATCAGAAATCCACGAAAAGTTCCACAGTGCCGCCGCCATCAAAGGGGAGATTCGGGGGACAGAAAGTCTCTGTTCCGGCACCATTCCGGGACGGGGAAGTGCCCCCGGAGCCATCTCCATCGATCTCCACCGCCATCTCCATCACCATTGCTGATTCCTATGATGAGGAGGGAGTAGTTCTCTCTCGAGGCTAAGGGTTCTGCCGGTAGCTATGTGTTCATCTCTCTCTCTCTATGCATGATCATATTGTGATCATGAGCTTTGTAATCAAGTAGATCTACCTTGCTACTCAAGTGCTTTAATAGATCTCTACTCTCCCCATGTGTGTGAAAGTGACAGCGTGCACACCATGGTGGCACTTAGGCTAGAGATTACAAATACTTGTTATGAGTTATATTTGGAGTTGGATATCTTTATGAAATTGTGGTGTTTGTTAGAACCATCTAGTGCTCAAGGTGACAGTGTGGGGTTATCTAGATGGGAAAGTCTTACTTTGAGGTGTGCTGTTATAGCCCTACCATGGATTAGAGTGTCCAACTAGAGAGTAATTCAGCGTAGTATCATAAAGAAGAATATATTTAGGCTTAATGGAAAACAACAAAAAATTAGAGAGCTTTATAGTATTTATCTTGAGTTAGGACATGAAGTGTTTGAAGAGAAAATTAAAAAACCTACGGAACTTTATTTGCATGCTAATAGAAATGTTGTTAGTATGAATTCTTTGGACACCATTATTGCTAATGCTATGGAAAATACTAAGCTTGGAGAAGCTAGTTTTTATGAAAATGATCTTTTTAGTTCCCCAGCTTTGGAAGATAGCTATTCTATTGCTTATGATGATACCAAACCTCCAATATATGATGATTATAATGATGATTATGATATTTTCAGTCCACCTACTATTGAGGATAAAATTAATGATTACAATATGCCTCCTATATTTGATGATTATGGTGATGAGAATAATAATGATAGCTATTTTGTTTAATTTGCTCCCACTACAATTAATAAGAATGACTATGTTTATGTGGAGAGTATTAATTCTTGTATGCACGTGGCTCATGATAAGAATGTTTTATGTGATAATTATATTGTTAATTTCATTCATGATGCTACTGAAAGTTATTATGAGAGAGGGAAACATGGTTTTATGCATCTCAATAATATTAAGTTTCCCCTCTTTATGTTGAAAGTCTTGAAGTTGCACTTGTTTTGCTTTACTATGCTTGTTGCTTTGTGATTTCATGACTTGTTTATTTACAAGATTCCAATGCATCGGAAGTGGGTTATATTTATGTAGGGGTTCGTAGCATGGAAAACAAAAATTTTCTATCGCATACAAACAAACAAGCCAAGTTCTATCTACTAGATTGCAGCAACGAGTCGATGGAATAACTCACCCTCGAAGATTCCAAAGTGTTTAACGAGAGCATATTCTCGTGGGTGATGTAGTCGTACTCTTTCCGATCTCAAGATCGCGTAGACGATCCTTCCGGCGCCACGTTCCGGCAGCGCTCCCGTAGTCGGTCACACGTTAAATTTTCGGCAAGACCTTCCTTCCTCCCTTGTTCCAAAGCAGCGGAGGTTTTAGCACTCTCCTCATGATTCCGGCAAAGACAACTGGCGTGACCGAAGTAGAGGGAAATCCCGAGGCTTCAGCTTAAGCCGGTAGTAGTATGGTGGAGCTTATGAGAGAGGCTATTAGTGGTCTAGTAATTAGACACACCAATTAGAAGGCTCTAAATCAATTAGAAGGCTCTAAACCGAAATAGCTCTAAACCGGGGTTTAGATCTAGGGTTTAGTTTAGAGGATAGTAACTAGTGTGTGCTAGGAGGGGCAGCCCTGCCCCTCCCTTTATAGGTGGGAGGGCGGCGCCAAGGGAGGTGGAGTCCTCCCCAACTCGGCCTTGAGGTGGGCGCGGCTTGGGGAGGAGGAATCCTCCCCAACTCGGTTTCCACTTCTCCTCCTCTTTCCACTTTCCAAAACTTGCCGTTTGACTTTCAAACTAGCCGTTTGACTTTTCAATTTAGGATTTAAATAAACCCTTTATTTTGGACAGCGAGAACACTTAGTACATGATGCAATCATTCCAATATGTAATGACACATTCATGTACCCCTTCCCCTCCCGGAGTGCCGGACATTCCGGGACCTTCTAGAATGTTCCCGATGAAAACACCGGAACCATTCCCCAACTCCGAAACGGGACTTTCCTTATATGAATCTTATTCTCCAGACCATTCCGGATCACCTCGTGATATCCCGGATCTCATCCGAGACTCCGAACAACATTCGGTCTCTTTCTCATAATACCATAACTACTCAAACAACGTCGAATCCTTAAGTGTGTCTCCCTACGGTTCGTGAATTATGCGGACATGATCGAGACACTTCTCCGAACAATAACCAATAGAGGAATCTGGAAATTCATATGGCTCCCACATATTTCTACGATTACTTTGCGATCGAATGAACCACTTACATACGATACCAATTTCCCTTTGTCTCACGATATGTTACTTATCCGAGGTTATGATCATCGGTATCTCTGCATACCTAGTTCATCCTCGTTACTGATAAGTACTCTTTTCTCGTTCCCGTGATATGTGATCCCTTGTGACCAAGTCACATGCTTGCAAGCTAATTGGATGACATTTCACCGAGAGGGCCCAGAGAATATCTATCCGTCATGTGGATGGACAAATCCCACTCTTGATCCATGTGTTTCAACCAATACTTTCCGAACACTCAATGCCACCTTTATAGCCACCCTGTTACGGTGTGGTGTTTGATGACATCAAAGCATCCATCCAGTAAAGGTGATATGCATGATCTCATGGTCGAAGGAATTAGGTTACTATGTATCAGAAAGCATATAGCAATTGAACTATTGAAATGACTTGATCTTTATGCTACGCTTGTCTATAGGAGTATGTCCACCATATCATTCTCCTAACGATATGATCTTGTTGTTGATAACATCTCAATGTTCATGATAGGGAAACCACAATCATCAATCAACCAACAAGCTAGTGAAGTATAGAGGCTATACTAGGGACTTCAAATTAAGTTTACAAATCACACAAGTATTAATGTTTCCTTGTTAATACTATTATAGCATGAATGTAAACATTTATCATAAACACAAAGATATAATAATAACTACATTTATTATTGCCTCTAGGGCATATCTCCAACAGTCTCCCACTTGCACTAGAGTCATCTAATCTAGATTACATGGTAATATACCGAACACCCATGGCAGTTTGGTGTTGGTCATGTTTTGCCCTCGGGAGAGGTTTAGTCAACGGATCCGCCACATTCAGATCTGTGTGTACTTTGCAAATCTTTATATCCCCATCCTGGATATGTTCTCGAATAGCGTGAAAAAGCAGCTTGATATGCTTCAGCTTCTTGTGAGACCTTGGTTCTTTCGCATTGGCTATTGCGCCCATGTTATCACAAGAGATAGACATTGGGTCCAGCGACTAGGAACCACACCCAGCTCTGTAATGAACTCTTTCATCCATATCGCTTCTTGTGAAGCCTCCGAAGCAGCCATGTATTCCGATTCAGTTGAAGATCTCGCCACAACGCTTTGCTTTGCACTCCTCCAGCTAACTGCTGCACCATTCAAAATAAATACGTATCCAGATTGTGATTTAGAATCATCCGGATCGGTGTTCCAACTAGCATCGGTGTAACCATTAACAACGAGCTGTTCATCACCTCCATAAGAAAGAACCATATCCTTAGTTCTTCTCAAGTACTTAAGGATGTTTTGATCATGTCCAATGATCCACTCCTGGATCACTTTGATATCTGCTAGTTAGACTAACAGATATGCGATGTCGGGTCTAGTACATAGCATGGCATACATTAGAGATCCTATGGCTGATGCATAGGAGTCTTACTCATCCTTTCTCTATCTTCCGCCGATGTCGGACTTTGAGTTTTACTCAAGGTCGATTAGCAACATGGGCAAGAACCCTTTCTTGCTATCTTCCATTCCAAACCTCTTTAGAACTTTGTCCAAATATGTACTTTGTGACAATGATATTTGGCGTTCGATCTATCTCTATAAATCTTTATGCCTAATATGTAAGCTGCTTCGCCAAGATCCTTCATTGAAAACTATTATTCAAATACTCTTTGACACTATTAAGAAGGTCTACATCATTCCCAATCAACAATATGTCATCCACATACAAGATTAAGAATGCTACAGAGCTCCCACTCACTTTCTTGTAAATACAAGCTTCTCCATAAGTTTGTATAAAACCAAAACTTTGATTACCTTATCAAAATGTTGATTCCAACTTCGGATGCTTGCTTCAATCCATAGATGGACCGTTGAAGCTTGCATACCTTGTTAGCATCTTTAGGATCGACAAAACCTTTGGGTTGCATCATATACAACTCTTCATCAATGTCTCCATTGAGGAATGCTGTTTTGACGTCCATCTGCCATATCTCATAATCGTAATATGCAGCGATTGCTAACATAATCCTCACAGACTTTTAGCTACCGTGAGAAAGTCTCATCGTAGTCAACTCCTTGAATTTGTCGAAACCCTTTTGCGACAAGTCGAGCTTTATAGACAGAACATTACCATCAAGATCTGCTTTCTTCTTGAAAATCCATTTGTTCCCGACAGCCTTCGCCATCCGGTAAGTCCACCAAAGTCCATACTTGGTTTTCGTACATGGATCCAATCTCGGATTTCATGGCTTCTTGCCATTTATTGGAATCTGGGCTCATCATCGCTTCCTCATATGTTTCGGGGTCATCGGTGTTGTCCACCAACATGACATTCATAACGAAATCATACCAATCTGGAGTGGTACGAGTTCTCGTTGACCTCCGAGGCTCTGTAGCAACTTCAACCGAAGTTTCATGATCACCATCATTAGCTTCCTCTCTTATTGGTGCAGGCACCACAGGAACTTCTTCCGATGCTGCGCTACTCGCAATTTCGAGAGAAGGTTCGACAACCTCGCCGAAGTTCTACTTTCCTTCCAAATACTTCTTTCGAGAGAAATTCCTTCTAGAAAGGATCCATTCTTAGCAACGAAGATTTTGCCTTCGGATCTATGATAGAAGGTATACCCAATAGTTTCCTTCGTATCCTATGAAGACGATTTTTCCGCTTTGGGTTCAAGCTTGTCCGCTGTAACTTCTTTACATAGGCTTCAGATCCCCAAACTTTAAGGAACGACAATTTAGGTTTCTTCCCAAACCATAATTCATACGGTGTCGTTTCAACGGATTTAGATGGTGCCCTATTTAAAGTGAATGCGGCTGTTTCTAATGCATAACCCCAAAATGATAGCGGTAAATCTGTAAGTGACATCATAGAACGAACCATATCTAAGAGAGTTCGACACGACGCTCGTACACACCATTACTGTGGTGTTCCCGCGGTGTCAATCGTGAAAGTATTCCACATTTCTTCAAATGCTCGCCAAACTCAGAATTTAGATATTCACCTCCACGATCAGAACGTAGAAATTTAATCTTCTTGTTACGTTGATTCTCTACCTCACTTTGAAACTCCTTAAACTTCTCGAAAGTTTCGGACTTATGTTTCATGAAATAGATATACCCATATCTACTCAAATCATCCGTGAAGGTAAGAACATAACGATAACCACATCACATGATGCTACACTCATTGGACCACACACATCGGTATGTATGATTTCCAATAAGTCTGTAGCTCGCTCCATCATACCAGAAAATGGAGTCTTAGTCATTTTACCCATCAGACATGCTTCGCATCTTTCAAGTGATTCAAAATCAAGTGATTCAAGAAGTCCATCGGAATGGAGTTTCTTCATACGCTTCACTCCAATGTGACCAAGACGACAGTGCCACATATAGGTCAAATTATCGCTTGATTTCAAACGTTTAGCCTCAATGTTGTTGATATGTGTATTTCCACTATCGAGATTCAACAAGAATAGACCATCTATCAAAGGTGCATGTGCATAAAACATATTACTCATATAAATCGAACAACCATTATTCTCGGATTTAAACAAGTAACCGTCTCGCAATAAACAAGATCCCGATATAATGTTCATGCTCAACGCAGGCACCAAATAACAATTATTTAAGTATAAAACTAATCCCGATGGTAGATGAAGAGGTAGCGTGCCGACCACGATCACATCAACCTTTGATCCGCTTCCACGCGATCGCCACCTCGCTCTTCACTAGCTTCCGCTTATTCTGCAGCTCTGCTTCGAGTTACAAATATGAGCAACCGAACCAAGATCAAATACCGTGCACTACTACGAATACTAGTGAGATACACATCAATAACATGTATATCAGATATACCTTTCTTCTTGATGTTGCCGTTCTTCAAATCCGCCAAGTACTTTGGGCAATTCCGCTTCAGGACCTTCTCCCTTGCAAGAAAGCACTCAGTATCAGGCTTGGGTCCAGCCTTGGTCTTCATCGTCGGCGTGGCAGCTTTCTTACCACCCTTCTTGAAGTGTCCCTTTTGCTTAGACTTGCCTTTCTTGAATTTGGTGGTCTTATTGACCATCAACACTTGGTGCTCTTTCTTGATCTCCACTTCTGCAGATTTTAACATAGCAAATAGTTCGCAACTCTTTGTTCATGTTCGCATGTTGTAGTTCATCACAAAGTTCTTGTAACTTGGTGGTAGTGATTGAGGATGCGGTAAACCCCAAAGTATTAGGAATCACTATACCCAAACTTTGAAGTTTATTTATGCGTCGCACATCTTAAGCACATGCTCACCGACGAGCTACCCTCTTCCATCTTGCGCTTAAAGAACTTTTCGTAAGCTTCATAACTTTCAATTGCCGCATGAGTCTCAAAGATTAATTTGAGATCCTCGACAATATCATATGGATCCGACTCTTCAAACCTTTTCAAGTCGATTCTAAACCATACAAGATAGCACACTGAACTATGGAGTACTGATTCTTCCGAGCGAGGTAAACATTCTTTACTTCATCGGTAGCATCAGCTGCAGTGGGTCACCTAGCGTGCATCCAGCACATAGGTCAAATTACACTGTGAGGACAATCCTCAAATTGGAACCAATCCGCCAAGTTGCTTCCATTGTTTTCAACTTTCTTTCTCTAGGAACGCATTAAAATTGATGGTAGGCTGCCATTGATCTACAACATATTTGCAATAGTTTAGACTAAGTTTATGACAAATTGAGTTCAAATTAATTAATGAAATTAAACTAGGTGAACTCCCACTCAAAACAACATCCCTCACATTGTTTTAGTGATCACACGAACCAAATCCACTACATCAACACCGATCATCACGCGAGTTGATCTAGTTTTAATGGCGAACAATCATCATGTTCATCATATCTACTATATGATTCATGCTTTACCTTTCGCGATCCGTGTTCCTGAGGCCATGTCTGCATACATGCTAGGCTCACAAGATCAAACCTTAGCTACCGCATAAGCAAATCTGGCTTGCTTACGTTGTATTCACGCGGAATCAAAGACACCCGATCATCACGTGGTGCTTCAAGCGCAAGTTTGGCAACGGTGCATACTAAGGGTGAACACTTTAGAACTTGAAATTTATGTGCATGAGGATCATCTTATAATGCTACCGCCGCCTACTAAGCAATACAAGATGCATAAAGGATTAACATCACATGCAATTCATAATATGTGATATGATATGGCCTTTCTTCTTTGTGCTTCCGATCTCCATCTTCAAGCACGAACATGATCTCCATCATCACCGGCATAGCATCAAGGTCAATGATGCTTCTTCATGGTTGTCGTCCACCAGCTTCAACTATTACAACTATTTTGAATAGACACGCAGGTCTTAACAGAAATTAAAGACAACCATATGGCTCCTGCCGGTTGCCAACTTACAATAAGGAACATTGCATACATCAAATATAATCACAATCATGGCCATATCACATCATCAGACACCCGCAAAACAAAGTTAGACGCTTCTACTTTCTTTGCATATTTTACGTGGTTTGGGGCTTTCAATAAGTGTCGATCTAACTTACGAACAAGAACCACAACATTGATACTAGCATTGTTGATCACCCGTTGTAAATTGGATATTTACTATGCTAGGAGAAACAGGCACCCGCAAAGCCACTTATGCAATACAAGTTGCATGTCAAACGTGGAGCAAGTCTCATGAACGATGTCATGTAAGGTTAGCCCGGGCCGCTTCATCCCAACATACCGCAAGATGCAAAGTACACAAAAAGCAATCCACAATAAAAGCATCAACGCCCACAATGACCATTGTGTTCTACTCGCAACAGATCTACATATAGACACGACTGATACCTTTGTAGGGGTTCAGAGCATGGAAAACAAAAATTTTCTATCGTGATACAAACAAACAAGACAAGATCTATCTACTAGATTGCAGCAACGAGTCGATGGAATAACTCACCTCAAGATTCCAAAGTGTTTAACGAGCAGATTCTCGTGGGTGATGTAGTCGCATTTTTCCGATCTCAAGATCGCGTGAGACGATCCTTCCGCGCCACGCTCCGCAGCGCCCCGTAGTCGGTCACACGCTGGTACTTGACGAAGACCTTCCTCCCTTGTTCCAGAAAATGGAGGTTGTAGCACTCTCTCGCGATTCCGGCAAGACAACGGCGTGGTACCGGAAGTAGAGGGAAATCTGCAGGCTTCGCTTAAGCCAAGTGCAGTATGGTGGAGCTTATGAGAGAGGCTATTAGTGGTCTAGTAATTAGACACACCAATTAGAAGGCTCTAAATCAATTAGAAGGCTCTAAATCAAATAGCTCTAAACCGGGGTTTAGATCTAGGGTTTAGTTTAGAGGATAGGAACTAGTGTGTGCTAGGAGGGGCCCGCCTCCCTTTATAGGTGGGAGGGCAGGCCAAGGGAGGGAGGAGTCCTCCCCAACTCGGCCTTGAGGTGGGCGCCGCTTGGGAGGAGGAATCCTCCCCAACGCGGGTTCCACTTCTCCTCCTCTTTCCACGTTCCAAAACTTGCCGTTTGACTTTCAAACTAGCCGTTTGACTTTTCACTTTAGGAGTTAAATAAACCCTTTATTTTGGACAGCGAGAACACTTAGTACATGATGCAATCATTCCAATATGTAATGACACATTCATGTACCCTTCCCTCCGGAGTGCCGGACATTCCGACCTTCTAGAATGTTCCCATGAAAACACCGAACCATTCCCCAACTCCAAACGGACTTTCCTTATATGAATCTTATTGTCGACCATTCCGGATCACCTCGTGATATCCTGGATCTCATCCGAGACTCAACAACATTCGGTCTCTTTCTCATAATACCATAACTACTCAAACAACGTCAATCCTTAAGTGTGTCTCCTACGGTTCGTGAATTATGCGACATGATCGAGACACTTCTCCGAACAATAACCAATAGAGGAATCTGAAATTCATATGGCTCCTACATATTTCTACGATTACTTTGCGATCGAATGAACCACTTACATACGATACCAATTTCCCTTTGTCTCACGATATGTTACTTATCCGAGGTTATGATCGCTTGTATCTCTCGCATACCTAGTTCATCCTCACATCGATAAGTACTCTTTTCTCGCTCCTGATATGTGATCCCTTGTGACCAAGTCACATGCTTGCAAGCTAATTGGATGACATTTCACCGAGAGGGCCCAGAGAATATCTATCTGTCATGTGGATGGACAAATCCCACTCTTGATCCATGTGTTTCAACCAATACTTTCCGAACACTCAATGCCACCTTTATAGCCACCCTGTTACGGTGTGGTGTTTGATGACATCAAAGCATCCATCCAGTAAAGGTGATATGCATGATCTCATGGTCGAAGGAATTAGGTTACTATGTATCAGAAAGCATATAGCAATTGAACTATTGAAATGACTTGATCTTTATGCTACGCTTGTCTATAGGAGTATGTCCACCATATCATTCTCCTAACGATATGATCTTGTTGTTGATAACATCTCAATGTTCATGATGGGGAAACCACAATCATCAATCAACCAACAAGCTAGTGAAGTATAGAGGCTATACTAGGGACTTCAAATTAAGTTTACAAATCACACAAGTATTAATGTTTCCTTGTTAATACTATTATAGCATGAATGTAAACATTTATCATAAACACAAAGATATAATAATAACTACATTTATTATTGCCTCTAGGGCATATCTCCAACAATTTAAATGTGTTTTGAATTTGCTTCTTGACGCTCTCTTTTACTTCAATTCATATTTCTTATGTGAGCATCTTCTCAAACTATCATGCCTAACTTAAAGGCGTTAACGAAAAGTACTTATTGGGAGATAACCCAAAAGTTTTAGATGAGTCTTGGAAGTTATTACCTCAGTAATAATCTCTTCTTATCCTTTTTATTTGCCTTTTGTGCCAAGAGTAACCTCTAATGAGAGAGAAGTAATGATTGGGAAAGTTGTTGTCCCGGAACAGATTTCGGTGCTTCACCGTAAAAATTTGTGTAAAATCTCTGAACGTTTTTTTGAGGCGTGAATTTTTGTGCTTCTGTCCCAGGTTATTATCTAACTTTCGTTAGTTCAACACTTTTTGATTTGAGCAATAGAATGTCTTCGAAAAAATTCGTCTTTACCTGCTGGTCTGTTTTGACAGATTTCTGCCATTTTCTGCATTTGCTTCTTGTTGATTCCTTTTTGAGTTCTTTTTGGGAATTGAGCTTTTTGAGGGAAGTGCTACAGTAGCTTGTGTTTTAATGGAAGTTTTATTGTTGTTAGAACTAAACCTAAATACTTATTATCTTGAGTGCACTAATGTTGCTAATAAAGATTGTGTGAAGTTTTGTATGAAGGAAAAATTTCAGGTGTATGGAAGGAATGAGTAATGAGATGAAAGATGGACTAAAGCTCAAGCTTGGGGATGCCACGCATGTCACTCCAAGAAGTACAAGCGTCAAAACTTGGGGATGCCCAAGGCATCCCCTTCTTCATCAATAAAAGTCCCAGGTTTCTTCCAAACACTTTATTTTTATTGTTTCATGCATAGTTGTGTTGTTCTTGGAGCTTTTTTTTTTGTTTTTGTTTTGGTTTTTCGTTTGCTTGGTTTTATTAGTTTGCTAAATTAATTGGTTGGACCTCCATTTTCATACATTGGTTTTCAAATAGTTTGGCTTGGTTTGGAAAAGAGTAGGAAAGTTCATGCTTAAGTGGTAAAGAGAGCTTGTTTTTTACTGTGGCCTATGCTTTGTCATGCCATGCTTGATATTGTTTTGGCTTTATGCTTAGTATTCTTTGTTGTAGCATGACTTGTTATAAACAATTGAGATTGTTGATGACCCACAATTATAGGGGATGTATCACAGTATTTTCGATAAGTAAGAGTGTCGAACCCAACGAGGAGCACAAGGTGTTGGCTAGTGGTATGGATCAGGAATTCTCTACAAATACTTAGCAAACGGATTTTTAGTGGTTTTTGATAAAGCAAGTAAACAAAGTACGAGCAAATAAAAGACAATAGGAATAAATGCAGCAAGTGGCCCAATCCTTTATGCAGCAAAGGACAAGCCGTTGTATTACTTAAGATGACCAAACGTTCTCGAGGACACATAGGAAGACTGTCAAGTGCTTTCGCTTCATATAGTTGATTAATCTTCTCTAGCTTGCTAAGTGTTATGTGGGTGAACATATGCTAATGTACCGCCCCATCCAAGACTAATACATACTTGTGATTATACCCCTTGCAAACATCCGTAAGTACAAGAAAGTAATTAAGGTAGAGACCTAACCACAGCTTTAAACTCTAAGACCCTTACGTCCCTTGTGCAATGGTTTCCTAACGGGGGTTCAGGTTTCTGTCACTCCGGCAACCCCTACGATTAGTAGCCAAATATACAATGCATTCCCCTAGGCCCATATAGGTGAAGTGTCATGTAGTCGACGTTCACATGACACCACTAGAAGAAGTACACCACAACTTAAATATTAAACTATTGAATCTTTCTCAACACAATTCCACTACTAACAACATGACTTCTCCCATGTCCTCAAGAACAAAACGAACTACTCACAAGACATCATATGGATAATGATCAGAGATGGAATAATGATGTATAACAATCTGAACATAAACAATAATTCAATGGTTCACTCAATAGCATCAACTACAAAGAGTAATCAACACCGGGAAAGTTTCCCCTATGAACTAATGCAAGATTCAACGCAATTGTTACAGCAATATGGAGATGGTGATGAGGGTGCTGATGGTGATGATGGTGGTGATGATGATGATGATGATCCTGACGAAGTCCATCTTGATGGTGGTGTTGATGGCGACGATCTCCCCTCTCTGGGAAGGAATTCCCCTGGCAGAAATCTGTCTGCCAGAGAGATCTTTCTCTCTCGGTGTTTTCTGCCCGCAGAGGTGGCGGAATCTTTCTATGGTCGCTCCCCGAGTCTTAGGGTTTCGGGAGGATGATATACGCCAGAGGAGAGAGCTAGAGGTGGGCCAGGGCGGCCACACCACCTGGTGGCGCGGCCTAGGCTGGCCCGTGCCAGGGGGTGGTGTGGGCCCCCTGTGGCCCATCTCCACTCCGTCTTCTGGCATCCTTAGTCTTCTGGAAAAATAGGATTTTCCGTATATTTTCCCCGATTTTCTGATCTTCGCGAATTTTGCCTCCAAACAGCACCTTTTCCATCAGAATCCTGACTGCAGCGGTCCATGCTCCAAAAGTCATCGACCATGCAAAAACAGATGAAATAACATAAGTATCACTTCTCAATATGAAATATATCAATGAATAATAGTGAATTAAGATATAGAATAGTGATGCAAAATGGACGTATCAACTCCCCCCAAGCTTAGACTTCGCTTGTCCCCAAGCGAAACTGAGCTCAATAAACATGGCCTCAGGTTTATGGAGTGAAGAGTCGATAAAAGAATACAGACAAGAAGCATCACATCCATCAAGTGCATAGATCATAATAGAAGACAACTCACTATTATATAACTCAACTTGCAATGAGTAAAGGAAACACAATAAAGATACATAAAGTGAATCATAATTGGTAATGGAAAACTTAGCTCTTGGTCGAAGAATAGTTGATAATTTGCTGGAGTTCACAAATAACTGGTTTTCAAAGATAGCTTACAAAGTAGTAAACATCAAGATAAGAGCAATGTGCTAAACAAGGAACATAAGAAACATGATTGAATAAATCATCATATGAATGAATGAAACACAACAACTCAAATACTTGCTGAGATAGAAGGGAGTAGGTTTACTGACTCAACTACAAAGTAAAAGAAAGGCCCTTCAAAGAGGGAAGCAGGGATTGCAAGTCTCATAAAGAGCTCCCAAAAATTATGATACTTACTAGCTTTCAGCTCTCATTGCCCCTATCATAGGCATCTTTAGGTGATTAAGGTTAAAGTGATAAAATATGAAGATATGCATTGACAAGTTGTAAATTGAGAATCTCATGTCACTTGAATACGAGGGCCGCTCCTCATGCTACTCAAGTTTAGTCACTAGTAAGTTCTTGTCATTGTAAGCATATGTGTATCATATAGAACCGCCAACGGGGTACCCCTTGCCCGATGATACATAAGAATCCCCATATCAAAATGACAAGGCAAGCAGACAACAAGCATCTCAGCAATCTTCTTATTTACCATGGGAATATGGTGCTTTTTTCTCTCTTTCCTCTTTTCATACATCTCTTTTTCCTTTTTCTCTTTTTTTCTCAATATAGGACTCTTTTTTTTATAAGAAGAATGCTTCATAGATGCTCGTTATGGTTACGCTGCAGGTTTCCACCATGTCAGCATGGATTAGACCAGCGGCCCAGGCGTTTCTCTAACACACATGCATAACTCCATGGACTTACAAGCTCCCCTTTCATTTCACACCGACGACATCCATAGACAAGAGAACATGATATCAACTAGGTACAAAGTACCAGTGAAATGTTGAAAGCGTTCCCCATGATAGCATGGTTCTGCTAATTCACAACTTACAAAGCGCAAGCATATACACAACATAGGTGAGCACAATGGTTCAATTTTATTAAATGCAAGAAAGTAAAGTGTGCCATCAAGTTCGTGAGAGCTTTAATCAATAATTTTCACATAACAAGTTTAATTTGGGAGGTAGATAAAACAAGAATTTACTTGGAATAGCAATAATGCTAATAGGTAGGTATGGTGGACACAAATGGCAAAGGTTTTGGTTTTAAGGAGGTGGATGCACGAGAAGAATACCCTCTTAGTACAGGTTTTTGGCTAGCAAGGCTGGGTAGCAAGTATAAGAGTTGAAGGAAACAAACAAACATACAAGTGATAAAGACAAACATGCAATCTTCCTTGGAAGCACAAAAGATCTTAACTAGAGAAAACTAGACTTATGAGCAAATCAAGAAAGAAAGATGATGAAATTATTTTTCTCTAGAGTACTCTTATCTTTTTCATTCAACTCTCAAAAATAGTGTTGCTACTGACCGAGCTAGGTTTGCCAAAACCAACTAAATTAACTCAATGATCCCAAAGTGATACCAATACTAACAACAAGATCAATCATATAACCATGAATTGAAAACTAATATAAGCTATGCCAAAGAGTAAATGATAGAACTTCTCATTAATATTCCATAGGGGCAACTCACACCAAGGGATACATATCTAACGAGAGAGGGGACACTTCCATAATGCAAACCATCCTACATAATACCTCCTCTATTCATGATATGACTCTACTAAAAAGGTAAAAAGATAGAAGATAGTGATGTGATACCGCGACACTCCCCCAAGCTTGGAACAAACCAAGGGGATACCAAACCTGATGATGAATTACTACTTAGGTGGTGGTGGTATCCTTTCATCTTCGTCCGTCTTCCAGGGTAAAGGTTTCCCATCAACAAAGGACATCGTGGTTTCCAACATCCTGAAACTTGCAGCAGCACTTATGCATTTAAATCTAGCCTCATACTCACAGTTTTGATTTTGAACGTCATAGAACTGTGCTTGCTGTTCGTTGGTTGTTTGGCGGAGTGAAAGGACTTCATCTTTGAGTTCAACAGTCTCCTTTTGGTGCTCGGTGATGAGTTCGGAACAAATCTTATGGATGATATCCACTTCGGCTCCGCCATCTTCTTGTACCTAAAGACTTCTTGCTCCAGTGCTTCCATCCTGTCCTCCAGACTTCCTTCACCTTTAGGGCCTTGAACTTCTTTAATCCGGACCTCCCCACCTTTGAGCAACAACTCCTTGGGATGAATCTTCAATTCTCTCATGTATGGGTTGATGATATCTTCTAAGGAATCTCCCTCGGCTGATCCAGTGGAAGACATTGTGGCTACAAATCTGGGATTCTACCTGGCAGAAACAGATCGAAACAAAAACACGACGAAAACACGATATATGAACCTCGGAAGATCCGGGGGGTCATATATTACGAAGTTTCCTATCAAAAGGAAGGTACTGGGAGAAAATGAGTCGGAGGCGGAGTCCGGGGTGGACTCACCACCTGGTGGCGCGGCCAGGGGTGGGCCCGCGCCACAGGGTGGTGTGAGCCACCCTGGCTCCGTTTCCGTCCCTTTTTCGCTTCGTAACTTTCCTTATTGACTAAAAACTGCAAAAAATATAGTTGTATTGTAATTTCGCGGAACGTTTCTTACCATAACTGTTACCTATTTGAAAACAGACTCTATAGGTCTCTGAATTTGGTCCTCGATGAATTTCTCCGGAGTTATAACTTGAAAGGCATCAACATCTTCATTGTAAGAATCTCCAGCAATATAGTGCTTGAGTCGCTGCCCATTCACTACTTGTGTAGTATTATCTTTTAAAGAAGAAAATTTTATTGCTCCTGAACGGTATACTTCTTCAATAATGAAAGGTCCTTCCCATTTTGACAGTAGCTTTCCTGCAAAAAATCTGAGACGAGACCTATACAAAAGAAATTTCTCACCAACATGAAATTATCTCTTAAGTATTCGCTTGTCATGCCATCTTTTAACTTTTTCCTTAAAGAGCCTAGCATTTTCATAGGCTTCACTCCTCCATTCATCTAAAGAACTTAAGTCAAATAATCTTTTCTCACCAGCGAGCTTACAATCTCTATTTAGTTCTTTAACTGCCCAGTAAGCTTTGTGTTCTAATTCTAAGGGTAGGTGACAAGCTTTCCCATAAACCATTTTATAAGGAGACATCCCCATAGGATTTTTGTAAGCAGTTCTATAAGCCCATAAAGCATCATTCAACTTTTTAGCCTAGTTTTTTCTAGATCTATTAACAGTCTTTTGCAAGATGGATTTAATTTCTCTATTTGATAACTCTACTTGCCCGCTAGTTTGGGGGTGATAGGCTGAAGCAATTCTATGATTAACATCATATTTAGCAAGGGTCTTTCTAAAACCACCATGAATGAAATGAGAACCCCCATCAGTCATGAGATACCTAGGCACTCCAAACCTAGGAAAGATAACATCCTTAAGCATTTTTAGAGAGGTATCCCCGTCAGCACTCTTTGTAGGAATGGCTTCTACCCACTTAGTAACATAATCAACGGCAACAAGAATATGAGTGTAACCTTTCGAAGGAGGGAAAGGACCCATAAAGTCGAATCCCCAGCAATCAAAAGGTTCAATAACTAGAGAGTAGTTCATAGGCATTTCATTGCGTCTAGAAATATTACCAACACGCTGACATTAATCACAAGATAAAACAAATTTTCTTGCATCTTTAAAAAGGGTAGGCTAGTAGAAACCTGATTGTAGCACCTTTTGTGTAGTTCTATCTCCTGCATGATGTCCTCCATAAGCACTGCCATGACATTTATGCAATATCTCCTTTTGTTCATATTCTAGAACACATCTTTGCATAATACCATCCACTCCCTCTTTGTATAAGTGTGGGTCATCCCAAAAATAATGCCTCAAATCATAGAAGAACTTCCTTCTTTGCTGAGCTGTAGAAGTTGGAGGCAAATACTTGGAGACAATAAAGTTAGCATAATCAGCGTACCAAGGGTTCCCTCGCGAGCTTACCCCTACTGCGGCTAACTGCTCATTTGGGAAACTATCATTAACAGGCATAGGGTCAAAAGAGATGTTTAACAATCGAGATAAATTATCAGCTACAGGGTTTTCAGCACCCTTCCTTTCTACTATATGTAGATCAAACTCTTGTAAAAGCAGCACCCATCTAATAAGCCTAGGCTTAGCGTCCTTCTTCGTCATAGGGTATTTAATAGCAGCATGATCAGTATGAATGGTGACTTTTGGGTCTACAATATAGGGCCTAAACTTATCACAAGCAAAAACGACAGCTAGAAATTCCTTTTCAGTAGTAGCATAATTCCTTTGAGTAGCGTCTAGAGTCTTACTAGCATAATGGATAACATTTAACTTTTTATCAATACGTTTCCCAAGGACAGCACCTACAGCAAAATCACTGGCATCACACGTTATTTCAAAGGGTAAACTCCAATCAGGTGGTTGAACAATAGGGGTTGTAGTTAAAGACTTCTTAAGATTTTCAAAAGCTTCCTTACAATCATCATCAAAAACGAAGGGTACATCTTTTTGAAGAAGATTAGTGAGGGGTTTTGATATCCTAGAAAAGTCTTTAATAAACCTTCTATAGAAACCAGCATGACAAAGGATACTACAAATACCTTTGATGTCTCTTGGACATGGCATCTTCTCAATTGCCTCAACCTTAGCTCTATCAACTTCTATGCCTCTTTCAGAAACTTTATGCCCAAGGACAATCCCTTCATTAACCATGAAGTGGCATTTCTCCCAATTAAGAACAAGATTAGTTTCTTCACATCTCTGCAAAACTTTATCAAGGTTGTGCAGACAATTATCAAAAGAAGTTCCATAGACAGAAAAGTCATCCATGAACACTTCTACAATTTCCTCACAAAAACCATGAAAGATAGCAGACATGCACCTTTGAAAAGTAGCAGGAGCATTACATAAACCAAAAGGCATATGTCTATAAGCATAAGTTCCGTAAGGGCAAGTAAAAGTAGTTTTTTCTTGATCTTGTTGTTTAACAGCAATTTGAGAGAAACCAGAATAACCATCAAGAGAACAAAAATGGGTCTTTTTAGACAACCTTTCCAACATTTGATCAATAAAAGGAAGCGGGTAGTGATCTTTCTTAGTAACTTTATTAACTTTTCTAAAATCGATGCACATCCTATAGCCTACTACTATTCTTTGAGGAATAAGCTCATCATTATCATTAGGAACAATGGTAATACCTCCCTTTTTAGGAACACAATGAACAGGACTAACCCATTCACTATCAGCAATAGGGTAAATAATACCAGCACCAAGGAGTTTCAATACCTCATTCCTTACCACTTCCTTCATCTTAGGATTTAAACGTCGTTGGTGCTCCACTACTGGCTTCGCATATGGTTCTATGTTGATAGAATGCTGACATATAGTAGGTGAAATCCCTTTTAAATCATCCAGAGTATAGCCCATAGCTCCTTGGTGTTTCTTCAAAACCTCCAACAACCTTTGTTCTTCCTTTCCTAAAAGTTTAGAGCTAATAATAACAGGATATATCTTTTTATCATCAATATAAGCATATTTAAGATCATCAGGGAGAGGTTTTAGATCGAAGACCAGATCCTTTTTAGGTGGCAACGTGGTACCCAAGTCTTCTACAGGCAAGTCATGCTTTAGCATCTTGGGTTGACGACGGAGGATCTCGTCAATCTCATTCCTTTCTTCCATGAAGATCTCACTTTTGTGATCTTCCATAAATTGCTGCAAAGCATTGTTAGGAGCAAGAGAGATAGAAGCAAGTTGTTCAACTCTAAAATCCTCATTATGGGTTTCCTCTTCGCAAGGTTCTTTAGTAAATTTCAAAAAATTAAACTCATAAGATTCCCCATCAAACTTAGTCAAGATTTTCTCCCTCTTGCAATCAATAATATCTCCACAAGTACTCAAGAAAGGTCTACCAAAAATGATAGGATAAGTTTTACTAGCAGCTGAACCAAGTACTAGAAAATCAGCAGGATACTTAATCTTACCACAAAGAACTTCCACGTCTCGTACAATACCAATTGGAGAGATGGTCTCTCTATTAGCAAGGTGAATAACCACATCAATCTTTTCCAATTCGCAGGGACTGATTTCATACATAATTTCTCTATAAAGCTCATAAGGAATAGCACTATAACTTGCACCAATATCACATAAACCATAATAGCAATGATCACCGATTCTAACAGAAAGCACAGGAACACTAGCTTTTTTAGTTCTATTAGGATGTGAAACAATATTAGAAGCTTCCTCACAAAAGACTATGTGTCCATCTTCTATGCTTTTAGTGACAAGGACTTTCACAATTGCTACCACAGGTTCAATGTTTATTTGTTCATCAGGTTTTATAGTTCTCTTTTCACTTTTAGTGATTACATTAGTTATCATAGGATGATCCTTTACCTTATCTGGGAAGGGAATCTTCTCGATATAAGGCTCAGGTAAGATATGAACAATAATGCAACACTCAGTGCTCCCAACAGGAACACAGTCAACAATATCTTTATAAGGTGCATGGTACTTATTCCATCCCCTTTTTGGAATTTCAATATAAGAAGAAAAAGCTCTAAAGCAATTCGTAATAACTTGCAAATCAAGACCATAAGCATTTTTAATATTTTGAAAGTCATCAGTTCCCATAAAAGATTCAATGCATTCATAATCATAATTTATACCTGACTTTCTACCTTTTTCATTCTCCCAAGCTTCAGCATTGTCTTAAATACGGTCTAGAAGATCCCATTTAGCTTCTTCTTCCATACGAGTGAATGATCCAGCACAAGAAGCATCCAATAAATTTTATCATGTAGAGGGAGCCTTGCATAAAAGTTATTGATAATAATATTGTTGGGGAGCTCATGAATGGGACATTTGAGCATTAGTAACTTCAATCTCTCCCAAGCTTGAGCTGTACTCTCTCCATCAAGAGGCCAAAAGTTGTATATTTGATTCCGATCTTTATGAGTCTCACTAGGAGGATAAAACTTTGAATAAAAGATAGGTACTATTTCCTCCCATTCCAGAGCTTGACCATTCTTCAGCAGCTTATACCATTCCTCAGCTCTTCCTTTTAGCGATAATGAGAATAGCTTCTTCTTAACTTGATCTGTAGTAATACCTGCACACTTGAACAACCCGCATAATTCATGTATAAAGAGTAAATGATCACCGGGATGGACAGCTCCATCCCCAACATAATAGTTATCCATAACACGATCAATAATTCTTGTAGGTATTTTAAAAGCATCATTTTCAGCAGGTGGTGGCTTATCTACTACCTTAGCAGTGGTAGTAGCATTACCAAATAAGAAACTCAGCGAATTATCCATAACAAAAATAAAGCAACTAACAGAAGTAAACAATACTCACAGTAGAAGTTTCCTTTACCAGTTCCACTCTCCAATAGCACTTCACTCCCTGGCAACAACGCCAGAAAATAGTCTTGATGACCCACAAGTATAGGGGGTGTATCGCAGTATTTTCGATAAGTAAGAGTGTCGAACCCAACGAGGAGCAGAAGGTACTGGCTAGTGGTATGGATCAGGAATTCTCTGCAAATACTTAGCAAACGGATTTTTAGGGGTTTTCGATAAAGCAAGTAAACAAAGTATGAGCAAATAAAAGATAGTAGGAATAAATGCAGCAAGTGGCCCAATCCTTTATGCAGCAAAGGACAAGCCATTGTATTACTTAAGATGACCAAACGTTCTCGAGGACACATGGGAAGACTATCAAGTGCTTTCGCTTCATATAGTTGATTAATCTTCTCTAGCTTGCTAAGTGTTATGTGGGTGAACCTATGCTAATGTACCGCCCCATCCAAGACTAATACATACTTGTGATTATACCCCTTGCAAACATCCGTAAGTACAAGAAAGTAATTAAGGTAGAGACCTAACCACGGCTTTAAACTCTAACACCCTTACATCCCTTGTGCAATGGTTTCCTAACGGGGGTTCAGGTTTCTGTCACTCCGGCAACCCCTACGATTAGTAGCCAAATACACAATGCATTCCCCTAGGCCCATATAGGTGAAGTGTCATGTAGTCGACGTTCACATGACACCACTAGAAGAAGTACACCACAACTTAAATATTAAACTATTGAATCTTTCTCAACACAATTCCACTACTAATAACATGACTTCTCCCATGTCCTCAAGAACAAAATGAACTACTCACAAGACATCATATGGATCATGATCAGAGATGGAATAATAATGTATAACAATATGAACATAAACAATAATTCAATGGTTCACTCAATAGCATCAACTACAAAGAGTAATCAACACCGGGAAAGTTTCCCCTATGAACTAATGCAAGATTCAACGCAATTGTTACAGCAATATGGAGATGGTGATGAGGGTGCTGATGGTGATGATGGTGGTGATGATGATGATGATCCTGACGAAGTCCATCTTGATGGTGGTGTTGATGGCGACGATCTCCCCTCTCCGGGAAGGAATTCCCAGAAATGTCGCCAGAGAGATCTTTCTCTCTCGGTGTTTTCCGCCCCGCAGAGGCGGCAGAATCTTTCTATGGTCGCTCCCCGAGTCTTAGGGTTTCAGGAGGATGATATACGGCAGAGGAGAGAGCCAGAGGTGGTCCAGGGCGGCCACACCACCTGGTGGTGCGGCCTAGGCTGGCCCGCGCCAGGGGGTGGTGTGGGCCCCCTGTGGCCCATCTCCACTCCGTCTCTGGCATCCTTAGTCTTCTGGAAAAATAGGATTTTCCGTATATTTTCCCAGATTTTCTGATCTTCACGAATTTTGCCTCCAAACAACACATTTTCCATCAGAATCCTGACTGCAGCGGTCCATGCTCCAAAAGTCATCAACCATACAAAAACAGATGAAATAACATAAGTATCACTTCTCAATATGAAATATATCAATGAATAATAGTGAATTAAGACATAGAATAGTGATGCAAAATGGACGTATCAATTGCTTAATGTGCCTTTGAAGAATCATGCATTGTTTTAGCATATTAAAGCATAGTATTGTGGTATTCTCCTTTGATGCTTTATTTGGGTTGACTTGGCGCATGCTCACACCATTTTATGACTATCCCAAGTCACCATAGCCTTTATGATCCTTTAGTTTTCAACTTGTAGTATCACTTTATGCTTTAATCAATGATGTTTTGTCGCTCTACATGATTATGGCCATTATTGCTCTCTTAGTTTGTCGCTCCTAGTCTTTTGCTAGCCTCCGCAACCAAGTATGAGTTCCACTCATGCATCCAACTCTCTAAACCAAGTTATTCCAAAGAGTCCACCATACCTACCTACTAGCTTATGCTATTCCAAGTATATTCATGTTTTTGTTTACCTTCCAAATTAAACTTGTTATGAGAAAACTAGTGATTAAAGCTCTCACGAACTTGATGGCACACTTTACTTTTCTTGCCCTTAATAAACTTGAACCATTGTGTCGTCTATGTTGTATATGTTTGCACTTATTTGTTGGGGATTAGCAGAACCATGCTGTCATGGGAAACGCTTTCAACATTGCACTAGTACTTTATACCTAGTTGTTATCATGCTCTTTTGTCTATGGATGTCGTTGGTGTGAAATGAAAGGGGAGCTTGTAAGTCCATGGAGTTATGTATATGTGTTAGAGAAACGCCTGGGCCGCTGGTCTAATCCATGCTGACATGGTGGAAACCTGCAGCGTAACCATAATGAGCTGTCTATGAAGCATTCTTCTTATAAAAACAAAGCCCTATATTGAAAAAAAGAAAAAAAAAGATTATGAAAAGAGGAAAGAGAGAAAAAATCACCATATTCCCATGGTAAATAAGAAGATTGCTGAGATGCTCATTGTCTACTTGCCTTGTCATTTTGATATGGGGATTCTTCTGTATCATCCGGCAAGGGGTACCATGTTGGCGGTTCTCTATGATACACATGTACTTACAATTACAAGAACTTACTAGTGACTAAACTTGAGTAGCATGAGGAGCAGCCCTCGTATTCAAGGGACATGAGATTTCTAACTTATACTTTGTCAAGCATGTACACCATAGTTTGTTCACTTTAACCTTAATCACTTCAAGATGCTTATGATAGGGGAAATGAGAGCTGAAAGCTATAAGTACCATAATTTTTGGAAGCTCTTTATGAGACTTGAATCCCTACTTCCTTTTATGAAGGCCTTTCTTCAACTTATATATTGAGTCTCCACCTTCTACCTTTATGCACCTACTTTGAGAGCATAGTGGCCATTCTTAGTTCTATGTGCATTGTCCCAAGACTAGTTGATTGATACGTAACTTGATATTGCTTGTTTTAAACTATTTGTATCTAGTCACTCTTATTAACTTTGAAGGTGTCCTATGCATTTATACTTGCTACTCTATGAGGGACACGCTGAATGCCACTATGCTATGTTTTCTTTATGTGAAACAAACAAACGTCTTGCAAAGCATTGTTATTCATGAATCTTTTGTTTGTGTATTTTCATGTTACAATATAGTTGCTATGTCTTATTGCTAGAACTTTGTCTTTCATGTTATGATTTAAGTACTATGATCCTATCTTTAAATGTTTTACAAGTACTTTGATCAAGTTTACGATGGTGCATGTCACCTCAAAAATTATTCTTTCTTTTTATCACTTACCTACTCGAGGACGAGCAGGAGTTAAGCTTGGGGATGTTGATACATTGCAAATGTATCTATAATTTTTTATGTTACATGCTTGGTTTTATCTACTTTCTTGTGTTTTGTTCCAACTTTGGAGTACTTTTCATATGATTTCTTGAACTAACCTATTAACAAGATGCCACAGTGCCAGTTGCCTGTTTTCTGCTGTTTTTGGTTCCAGGAAGTCAGAAAATGAATATTCTCGGAATTGGACGGGACAAAAGCCAAAGTTATTATTTTACCGGGGGACACTTGGAGCCAGAATACGAGACGGAGAAGGGACAGAGGGTCGCCACACCACCTGGTGGCATGGGCCAGGCCAGGCCGCGCTAGGGGGTGGTGTGGGCACCTCCGGCACCCCCTCGGTCTCCCCTCTCGCCTATAAGAGCCTCCCGATGCATAAACCCTAGATCGTCAATCAGAAATCCACGAAAAGTTCCGCAGCGCCGCCGCCATCGAAGGGGAGATTCGGGGGACAGAAAGCCTCTGTTCCGGCACCCTGCCGGGACGAGGAAGTGCCCTCGGAGCCATCTCCATCGATCTGCACCGCCATCTCCATCACCATTGCTGATTCCCATGATGAGGAGGGAGTAGTTCTCTCTCGAGGCTAAGGGTTCTACCGGTAGCTATGTGTTCATCTCTCTCTCTATGCGTGATCATATTGTGATCATGAGCTTTGTAATCAAGTAGATCTACCTTGCTACTCAAGTGCTTTAATAGATCTCTGCTCTCCCCATGTGTGTGAAAGTGACAGCGTGCACACCATGGTGGCACTTAGGCTAGAGATTACAAATACTTGTTATGAGTTACATTTGGAGTTTGATATTTTTATGAAATTGTGGTGTTTGTTGGAACCATCTAGTGCTCAAGATGACAATGTGGGGTTATCTAGATGGGAAAGGCTTACTTTGAGGTGTGCTGTTATAGCCCTACCATGGATTAGAGTGTCCAACCGGAGAGTAGTTCAGCGTAGTATCATAAAGAAGAATATATTTATATGAGAGTGTTCACTAGTGAAAGTATGATCCCTAGGCCTTGTTTCTAAGCATTGAAACACCGTTTGCAATTAGATCTATTACATGTTTGCTTGCTTCCATCTTTATTTAAGTTTGCCTTGTCTCTTTCACACCATTAAGCTATTTTCTAGCACCGTTGTCTTTTATCCATATAGCTTGTATTTCACTATCTTTTTGCCGAACTAGTGCACCTATACACCTGACAAGTGTATTGGGTGTGTTGGGGACACAAGAGACTTCTTGTATCTTGATTGCAGGGTTGCTTGAGAGGGAATACCTTTGACCACTTCCTCGCTGAGTTCGATAAACCTTGAATGATCCACTTAAGGGAAAACTTGCTGCTGTTCTAGAAACCTCTGCACTTGGAGGCCCAACAACTATTTTTTATTTATGTTATATTTGGATTTCTCACATTTTTATGATAATAATGGATATATTACTTGTCGAATTTCGATTTACAGATTTAAAGATATTAAGTATGCCATATTATATGATAATAATGGCAAAAAGTGAATAGAATATTATTTTTATTACTTATTTTATTTTCATTGGAATTCAATATTATTATTATGTATTCATTGTTGTTTACTTAAATAATTATTTGGAATTTCAAAAAATAAAGACGTGTGATGTAGAGGTATAAGAGTTAATAGGATTGATATCGTAGCATTGACAACAAGGTATAATTCATTTTGCGATAGTTCATTTGATGGAAACCAAGAAGTTAAGTATGCTGGGAGTGCAGTAGTGTGAGGATAGGTAACCGACTGGGAAGTTTGACCAAAACTACAATTTAATCTAAGATTAAATGTATTTAATGTTAAAAATATTTCAAGTGAGAGAGATTCAAACAATTCAAAAATTTGGAAAAAAATCGTGCTGAGGGTGGCCGTCGGCGTAGCACCTATGCTGAGGGGCTATGCCGACGGCTGCCCTCGGCACAGCTGTGCCGACGACATTTCGGGCGTAGCGCAGTTTTTGTGCAGCATCCATCTTTGTAGGGAGGAGATGCTGCCGTGGCGCCTATCCACCTTAGTAATCCGCATCTTTCGTCATCAAGTGGCGCAACTTGTAAGCCACCCTTGTTTTAACGCACCTTGTTAATTAAGCTGCCTGAGAAGTTAGGAGGCTTTTCAAATAAAAAATATCTGAAGAGGCAACTTGAGCTGGTTTGATCCGTTACGTTCAACGCCAAGCTTGCTTCACCTAGTTCCTTCTTGGCTTCCTCTCGCCAACCCAAGCACACTCCAAACTCTAGCTCAGAGTTCAGACCTCCATGGCTATCATAAAATTATTATCTGTGGCTAGTTGGAGTTATTTCATTTATATTATTAAAAAACACTATTATTTGAAGTTGAAATCTATCTGGAGCTTTTTCACAAGTACATACGGATGATAACTTTTATGTCATATAAAGTCTATATCAATAGATTAAGTATTTGTCAAACTACTTACATTATGGACGGATGCGGCTACAGTCTGTAGGGTCAGATGAGCCTAATATATCCAAAACAATAAATCAAGTACTATATGAAGGGCACCTATTGCCTTTTGTTTTGTTTACTCCCTTTGACCCAAAATATTTGTTGCAGGTTTGTTGAAAATATGTTTTAGACAACATTTTACCTAAACCGTGACAATTAATTTAGATCGAAGGGAGTAGAAAAGAAGCCTAGTCTAATTTTTCTATCAGCTTTCTACAAAAGTAAACGGCCTTCCCCTCTCATATGCAATGTAGTATGGAAGTTGACTAGCTTGTTACGTGATTATTAAAGTAAACTGGGCTACGCGAAGTAATTAAGGATAGGCTCGTTCCAGTGTTTATAGTCGTCGCTAGCTGGTTTAATGATCTATTTATAATTTTTATTACTTTTGGGACTTTTTGTACTGCTGTTGATGATTATTAATAGATCGGTGCAATTTCAAAAAAAAGATAGCACATGCTTGGCCGAGGCTTCTATCCGTTTCCCCAAAAAAAAGTGGCACTCATCACTTGTGAGCCGACTACTCGGATCCGTCCGCTCATCAATCAAAATTCTCTAAATAGGCTTTCGCCTTGCTTTATAAATAAAATCACATGGTCAAAACCAACACAAGGTGATGAGAAGATTCTCTTACAAAACACATCCAAAATAAACAAAAAGTACAAGGAGACCAAAACTTACCACTGAAGACGTAACGAGGCCGAGGGAAATCAGGGCTCCACGACGACGCCCGCAAGAGGGTAACGAAGCAACACGCCGTCATCATCGAGACCGCATGGTCAAGGGTTTTCACCCGGAACCCTAGCACAGAGGAGTTAACCATAACATCGCCCCTAGGAGGGTTATGACACCCGCAGGTGTCGCCCCGTTGGTGTCAACACACGGAGCTTTCGCCTAGAAAAACCTCCGTCCGCGCCCGATATTTCAGACCGCCCATCGTCCTCGAGTCCGGCCTCGAGATCACGATCTGAGAGCTGTCATTGCCAAATGCCGCAAACTACAGGATCACCCGCTGCTTGTTAGAAATAATAGGCTAAATAAATAAGCCCATATAGATTTCAGATTTTTCCTAAATCTCAAAGCCCATGTGTGTGGAATCCCATGTGTGATTTGGCCCAATTTGGTGGCAGCTCACATATGAGTGGAGTGGGAGCTAAAGTTTAGTCCCACATGGAAAGTTGGAGGAGAGTTACACCACCTTATAAGGTGGAGTGGTTCACCACTTAGTAAAGTGAGTGAGAAGAGGAGAACTACACGCGCGCTCCTCCTCCGACGACGCTCGCCCGCTCGTCACGACGCGCGCGCCGCGGGTTGCGGGAATCGAGCCGAGCTTTATTTTTGCTGCTTGGGAAAACTTGTGCGGTTTTGACAGACGTGTCAACAGTTAGCCTATTCGGGTCGCTCCCGGATCGTGGGCTATCTGTAACCGACCCGAACGTGCGCAACGTGGGCTTGGTCCACGACGTGCCCTATGCGGGATTCCCGAGACGCTCTATATAAACTCTAGTGCGGCTTCCACCACGCACATACCGAAAACCAATCTAAGGTTTGCCAACCTCTCTGCTTGTGCCGCCACCGTAGTCTACTCCATCCCGCTTGCCGGCGTGCACCGGCAGACGGGAGAGCAGGTCTCTGGAACCACTCGCCTTTGCGATCCTGTACGGGAGAGGGCGAATAAGGTTTTTGGGAAGCGCCCTGCGCGACTGCTCAAGTTCTGCATCACGGCTCGTATTCCATCCAAGTCGGGCGGTGTTGCCTATCGTCGTCTTCGCCACCGTCTGCTTCGACCAATCTTCCCCAAGGCTACTGCTGCGATTACTGCAATCGAACGGTATGTGCGACGTGCTGCTGTCTGGTTATTAATCATGTTCTGCGAGTACATGTTTAGCTGCTGCCTGTTTCCGTTCATCTTGTTGTTTAGTACATCTAGTATGTTCGAGTTACATGTGCGAGTAGCTGGTATTATCATGTTTAATATTCTAGAATTAATCACGGAAATTGTGCCTAATTATCCAACAATCCAAAAACCTTATTATAGGCAATTTTCCGAGATAAACATGGGACACTTGGCCGATGCGATGAAGCCGGAAAAGTTTACCGGTGTTCACTTTAAGAGGTGGCAGTATAAGACCACTATGTGGCTGCAAAATCTGAAAGTATTCGAGGCTAGTGAGGGTTTACCTGAAGGAACTATATCTGAACAAGATCAGAACAAGTTCAAGGAAACCAATCTTGCCTTTGTGGGATGCGTTCTGAGTGTTCTTGACAACAAGCTGTTTGATGTGTACATGCACTTCAAAGATGGCAAAGAGCTCTGTGAGGCACTGAACGCTAAGTTCAGTGTAACAGATGCTGGCAGTGAACTGTACATCATGGAGAACTTTCATGATTACAGGATGGTTAACAATCATTCTGTAGTCGAACAAGCTCATGAGATACAGTGCTTTGCCAAGGAGCTTGAAATCCTTAAGTGTAACTTACCTGACAAGTTTGTGGCTGGGTGCATCATTGCAAAGTTGCCTTCTTCATGGAGGAATTTCGCCACAACTCTCAAGCATAAGAGACAAGAGATATCGGTTGAAAACCTGATAGCGTCTCTTGATGTTGAGGAGAAGGCTCGGGCTAAGGACACTGCTGAGAAAGGAGGCGAGGGTCAGTCTAGCGCCAACATGGTGCAGAAGAGGACCTTCGGCAAGAACAAAGGGAACTATAAGCCCTCCTTCAACAAGACTGAAAAGACTACAACCTTTAAGAAGAAGAAGAAGCCGAACAAGGCCGAGCTAGGTTGCTTTACCTGTGGAGAGCTCGGGCACTTTTCCAAGGACTGCCCAGAGCGTGCAGATCGTAAAGGGAAAAAGGGAAGACCGTCAACGCTAGACTGCTAGCAATGCTGATGGGTATGGTAATCTATTTACTGTTCTTTCAGTTTTTCAATCACCATGTTGGTGGATTGATACGGGTGCTAATATTCATGTGTGTGCTGACATCTCTATGTTCACTTCTTATCAGGTTGCTCGGGATTCATCCGTCCTAATGGGGAATGGGTCACATGCTTCTGTTCATGGTGTTGGCACGGTGGATCTGAAGTTCACTTCGGGAAAGATCGTGCAGCTGAAGAATGTGCAACATGTCCCTTCCATGAACAAGAATCTCAAGAAGGCTCCCTTCTATGCAGAGATGGGTTTAAGGTTGTTTTTGAGTTTAATAAAGTCATTGTGTCGAGACATGGACAATTTATTGGTAAAGGATATGAGTGCGGAGGGTTGTTCCGCTTTTCACTTTCAGATTTTTGTAATAAGTCCGTAAACCATATTTGTGGCGGTGTTAATGATGATACCAGTGTTTGGCATTCTCGTTTATGTCACATTAATTTTGGTTTGATGTCCAAGTTGTCCAATATGAGTTTAATTCCAAATTTCACTATTGCCAAAGGTTCCAAGTGCCATAGTTGTGTGCAATCAAAGCAACCTCGAAAGCCTCACAAGGCAGCCGAGAAGAGAAACTTGGCACCTCTGGAGCTCATACATTCTGATCTTTGTGAGATGAATGGTGTGTTGACAAAAGGTGAAAAGAGATATTTCATGACTTTGATTGATGATGCGACTAGATACTGCTATGTTTATTTGTTGCGCACAAAAGATGAAGCTTTAGACTATTTTAAAATTTATAAAGCCGAAGTTGAAAATCAACTAGAGAGAAAGATCAAATGTCTTAGGTCGGATCGTGGTGGTGAATATTTCCCCAAAATCTTCGATGAATTCTGTGAGGAACATGGCATTATTCATGAAAGGACGCCTTCCTACTCGCCTCAATCAAACGGGGTTGCCGAGAGGAAAAACCGGACACTGACTGACTTGGTGAATTCCATGTTAGCCACCGCTGGTTTATCTAAGGCATGGTGGGGG
Organism: Avena insularis; assembly: GCA_023614405.1. Taxonomy (NCBI): domain Eukaryota; kingdom Viridiplantae; phylum Streptophyta; class Magnoliopsida; order Poales; family Poaceae; genus Avena; species Avena insularis. The sequence goes on along the minus strand of CM042695.1, from coordinate 26,287,683 downwards.
GAGGCCTTGTTGACAGTGTGTCATGTCCTAAATAGAGTTCCTAACAAGAATAAATATAAAACCCCTTATGAGGAGTGGGATGGGAGAAAACCATCACTTTCTTACTTGCGCACTTGGGGGTGTTTGGCTAAGGTCAACATACCGATTCCTAAGAAACGCAAACTTGGACCAAAGACAGTGGATTGCATCTTTCTAGGATATGCTCCGCGGAGTGTAGGCTATAGATTTTTAGTAGTTAAATCTAAGGTTCCTGATATGCATGTTGATACTATAATGGAATCTCGTGATGCAACATTCTTTGAGAATATGTTTCCTATGAAAGACATGCATAACACTGCTAGAATTTCTTCTGAAATACTTCTTGAAACTAGTGCATCTAGTGAGAATTTTGAGCAACCACGTGAGGAAGAAGTCCTAGAGAAGGATGACAATGAAGCTCCTACACGGAGTAAGAGTCAGAGGGTTGCAAAATCCTTTGAAGATGATTTCATTGTGTACCTTGTGGATGATACTCCCACTTCCATTGCAGAGGCATATGCATCTCCTGATGCAGATGATTGGAAAGAAGCTGTTCATAATGAGATGGACTCGATTCTTTCTAATGGAACTTGGGAACTATCAGAACGACCCCATGGATGTAAGCCTGTGGGTTGCAAGTGGGTGTTCAAGAAGAAGCTAAGGCCTAATGGTACTATTGAAAAGTACAAGGCTCGGCTTGTAGCAAAAGGCTACACCCAGAGAGAAGGTGAAGATTACTTTGACACCTATTCACCTGTTGCTAGACTGACCACCATTCGAGTACTACTATCCCTAGCTGCCTCTTATGGTCTTATCGTTCATCAAATGGACGTTAAGACAGCTTTCCTCAATGGAGAGTTGGAAGAGGAGATCTATATGGATCAACCTGATGGGTTTGTGGTAAAAGGTGAAGAGAGAAAGGTGTGCAAGTTGTTAAAATCTTTATATGGCCTGAAGCAAGCACCTAAGCAATGGCATGAGAAGTTTGACAACATTAACTTCGCTGGCTTTGTCGTTAATGAGGCTGACAAGTGCGTCTACTATCGCCATGGTGGGGGCGAAGGTGTTATATTATGTTTGTACGTGGATGATATCCTTATCTTTGGTACAAACATGAATGTGATAAATGAAGTTAAGTCCTTTCTGTCAAAGAGCTTTGATATAAAAGATCTGGGAGAAGCTGATGTTATTCTGAATATCAAGCTGATTAAGCACGAGAGTGGGATTACTTTGACGCAATCACACTATGTTGAGAAGATCTTGAGCCGTTTCGGTTTCGTTGATGGCAAGTCTTCCCCAACACCTTATGATCCTAGTGTGACATTACGGAAAAACAAGAAAGAGACAAAAGAACAGTTGAGATACTCTCAAATCATTGGATCACTCATGTACTTAGCTAGCGCGACAGGACCCGACATCTCTTTTGCTGTGAGCAAGTTGAGTAGGTTCATGTCTAACCTGGGTACTGAACATTGGTGTGCACTTGAAAGGGCCATGCGCTATCTATGTGGTACAATGAGTGGGATACACTATTCGGGGCATCCAGCGGTGCTCGAAGGATATAGTGATGCGAACTGGATATCGGATGTAGATGAACTCTATGCCACTAGTGGGTATGTATTTACCTTTGGAGGTGGCGCGGTATCATGGAGATCTTGCAAACAAACCATATTGACAAGGTCGACTATGGAAGCAGAACTTGCTGCTTTAGACACAGCCACTGTAGAGTCAGAATGGCTGCGTGAACTCTTGATGGACTTGCCGGTGGTTGAGAAACCTATACCGGCCATCCTCTTCAATTGTGATAATCAAACTGTTATTGTCAAAGTGAACAATTCTAAGGATAACGCGAAGTCATCAAGACACGTCAAGAGACGTTTGAAGTCTGTCAGGAAATTGAGAAACTCCGGAGTAATTACTGTTACATATATTCAAACTGACAAAAACCTGGCAGATCCCTTTACAAAGGGACTATCACGAAACGTGATAGAAAGTGCATCGAGAGAGATGGGTTTGAGACCCATGGATGTTACACAGTAGTGGTAACCCAACCTTTTTGATCGGAGATCCCGTGAATTAGGACCTGGGAAAAACAAGCTAGTGGTGTGACGGAGGAGAGTATTAGACAACCCTCTCTATGTGAAGATGTACAACTCTCAAAGCTGTAAGGCAGGTTGGCAACATGCCTTAATGTGTTTCTGTTGGCTATGATTAGCAAAGATGCTGTCCTACAGAGCATTCTTGAAAGAACACACCTATACGAGTTCCGATTGTTAAACGTCGCAATCTATGAGATTTGGGTGATCTCTAGTAAACTCATGAAGAGACCAAGTAGTATGACGCATATGCTACACCCGCGGGGTAGGCTACTGGCAGCCAGGTACTAGTTATGACTTTGTGTGAAATCTAAAAGCACCAAACTTGCAATTCAAGGTTCGTCCATTGTTCAAGTTGCTGATAGACGTAGCTCAAGGTTCTAGGCAGAAGTTCAACTTAACAGTCTCTGCTGAAACACTGGTATATAAACAAGTAGCGAGAATTGGCAAATCTTCAAATGGGCATTGGAAATCTGATGGGGGATTGTTAGAAATGATGGGCTAAATAAATAAGCCCATATAGATTTCAGATTTTTCCTAAATCTCAAAGCCCATGTGTGATTTGGCCCAATTTGGTGGCAGCTCACATATGAGTGGAGTGGGAGTTAAAGTTTAGTCCCACATGGAAAGTTGGAGGAGAGCTACACCATCTTATAAGGTGGAGTGGTTCACCACTTAGTAAAGTGAGTGAGAAGAGGAGAACTACACGCGCGCTCCTCCTCCGACGACGCCGCTCGCACGCACGCCTCGTCACGTCACGTCACACGCGCGCGCGCGCCGCGGATTGCGGGAATCTCGCCAAGCCGAGCTTTATTTTTGCTGCTTGGGAAAACTTGTGCGGTTTTGACAGACATGTCAACAGTTAGCCTATTCGACCCGAACGTGCGCAACGTGGGCTTGGTCCACGACGTGCCCTATGCGGGATTCCCGAGCCGCTCTATATAAACTCCAGTGCGGCTTCCACCATGCACATACCGAAAACCAATCTAGGGTTTGCCAACCTCTCTGCTTGCGCCGCCACCGTAGTCTACTCCATCCCGCTTGCCGGCGTGCACCGGCGGACCGGAGAGCAGGTCTCCGGAACCACTCGCCTTTGCAATCCTGTACGGAAGAGGGCGAATAAGGTTTTTGGAAAGCGCCCTGCGCGACTGCTCAAGTTCTGCATCACGGCTCGTCTTCCATCCAAGTCGGACGGTGTTGCCTATCGTCGTCTTCGCCGCCGTCTGCTTCGACCAATCTTCCCCAATGCTACTGCTGCGATTACTGCAATCGAACGATACGTGCGACGTGCTGCTGTCTGGTTATTAATCATGTTCTGCGAGTACATGTTTAGCTGCTGCCTGTTTCCGTTCATCTTGTTGTTTAGTACATCTAGTATGTTCGAGTTACATGTGCGAGTAGCTGGTATTATCATGTTTAATATTCTGGAATTAATCACGGAAATTGTGCCTAATTATCCAATCCAAATGACAAAGGAGTAAAGCCATCGCCATCGCTACGTCGCTCGCCGTAGCGACGCTTGCGAAATCCACCGTCTGAGGATGTCGTCCCAACATCCGGGAGCTCTGGACTAGGAAGCGATAGACAGCTAGCTCACCATGAGGCTAACGAACCTGACGAGTTAAGCCAGTGCTAGGACACCCGCGTGGTCGGTAGAAGTGCAGTTGATAGGCCGCATCGAGCCACCCGCGATCACACTCCGCATCCATCGACAACCAGATCTAGACTCGTATGTCCGGACTTGGCCTCCGGCAGCGCCAAGGAAACTCAGAGGAGAATAATCCTGCACCGCCAGAGGCGACGCGACAGGTAGGGCCTGTCAGGCCTGCCTAGCAGGCTCGACTAGCCCACCGCCGTGCTACACTACCATTTCCGTCGCCGCCAACCACCTGCAAGTCTGTATCACCCCTAACCTGTGACATCTCCGTCGAGCTCATCACCATGCCACTGTCGGGCAACCACTGATGCATGGTAAGGGCGCATAGACCCTGGACTGCCTGCCCGTCACGACCCAGATCAGGCCTGTTTGGGCCTAGAGGCCCGCGCCGCCAGGGAGTCTCCCGGCACACCGCTGCCCACCGCCGGCCGACTGCTCCTAGAATCTGCCAGCGCCGCCTCGCGTCATCGCACACGCTAGACCATCGCCTACGCCAGCCCGTCTGAATCTGCAGCGCACTGACACTGAATTCATTCCCCATGTAGAACTTTCGAGCGAGACGGTAGAGGAGCACCCGCCGCTGCCGGCACCGCGCGGGATTTGCCCGACGGCGCTCACGGACCGCGTCGGTGAGGGGGCTCGGGCTCGGGAAGATTTGGTGGTCGCCTCGTCGAGCGGAGCAAGAGCAATTTCTAGCTCCTCCAAGTGTGTGAGCTTCAAATGGATGCAACTCCTCATCGATCAAAATTATGCTCAAACTAGACGGGCACGCACGCTTCGCCGCCGCGCCGCCTACAGTTCGTTGGGTATTGTGTGACACACCATGTTGCATCTATTGTTAGGCATATCACAATGTTTAGTTTTTCAATTTCTATTTAGACAGAAAGCAGCAATCTGTCATCAAAGCTTTGCAGGGAACCTTAGACGTCAATTTTAGTCCCAATGCAGTATTGTTTAGACAATCATCTTAAACGCGTTACTGCTTACACACACCATTAATCATGGTTGTTCCTTTGTGCCACCATTCAACGAAATAATACTATGTGTATAGGCAGTCCTCTCTTAAGGAACTCAGACAATGTCAGGAGGCGTCAATAAAACTGAATGCAAAATATATCATACACCTCTTTTTTTTATCTCTGTTACCCTAACCTAATTTGCCAGATATACTTTGACAAAGCGCATAGCAGCTTGACTAAACCAGCGATATGTAAAAGGATTAGCCTCAAAACATAAGCTTTAACAACTATTTACTGGACTGATCCATGACATCATAAATAATCATTTGTATTCCCATGCTAGTAGTGGAAATACAAACAATAATACTCCAGCATGGCCACTTCATCCCAAGGAGTCGAAAGAGCGTGAGTATTACCCTCCTTTTCCTCTTTGGCAGGTAAACTAATATATACTTGATGCCAACAGTAAAACCCTTATCTGTATATAGAAATAGAAACAATAAAACCCTTATCTATATATGGAAAGAGCAACAGATAATTCACAGAAATTAGCATTAGAAGAGAAACATCTTAAGAAACCTAGAGTCAGTTTCCACTATAAGAACAGCAAGCCCATAAGTAATAGGCAAAGAAAAGGACGTAGCTCTTTGGCTCCCGGGTGTATATGCACCCTTTATTTAAATTTGAATTTTGTCAAAATTTTAAATGCCAAAAAAATTCAAAAAAAATATGTTCACGTAGAACTTCAAGTTTTAGGTGTGCGCAAAGTCGTTTCAGGAAAAATGAACATTTTGGGTGGCTTGTGCAAAAAAGACAAATTTTGGTGCTAAAGTAACGTGCTCCATGACGCAAAAATTTCTCGTTTTTATGCAGCACTCAAAACATATCAGTTTTCGGTGAAATGACTTCGTGTGCACCTCAAACATGAAGCTACACATGATCATATTTTTTTTCAAAATTTTCAACTTTTTGAAAAATGTGTTTTTCATACCGGGTGCATATGCACCCGAGTGTAGAAAGGCTTTTCGAAAAGAATATACACTACTATGATCACTTTTCTCACAACTAATTAATTGCATGGCAACCAGTGGAGCAATTGGGACAGTAACCTCCATCGAGTCATCCCAAGTGTTTTTTGTACTAAAGGGTTCTAAAAATCGAGCACATCAAAAAGATATTTCCCACAATGCTAGGATCAGCTTGTTCCTTACCATCACCGCCATTACTAAAAGCTTCCGTCCTTTTATGTATATATCCACCAAGAATCCAAAATATATAATTGAGAAAACTGAGCAGACTGACTATCCCTTGGTAGCAATGGTACCTCATCATCATAGAGTGGAGAGGTCGACCCAAGGGAGAAAAAGGATGGTTGTACGGGGAAAAGGCACAGGACAACAATGCACAAGGAGGAGAAATTCGTGTGGTTCCTTGCTTCGGACGGGGGAGTCTAACGGGCCAGAAAGTGACACATAGGAGAAGTCGCGTGAATGAAGGTGGCGGCGGTCAGAAACTCTAGAATGCGACACATTGGAGGAAATAGAGAGGAGAGGAGAGCGTCGATTTGGCTCCCGTCCACCGTCGAGGACCTTAATTTTGTTTTTGAAATGTTCAAATTTAAATATTCATAATCCAAAAAATATCAGGATGTAGATAATGATTTATAATACGATCTTGCAAAAAATCATGTGAAAATACGTTATATTTTGTCCACATCAAAAAAGAGAAAATTTTAGATCTAGACGCGAACAACGTAATTTCGAATGGGCATCCATTTCCTAAAAATTGTCTTTTTTGCTGTGTTGGAATACAAATTATTTTTCATTGAAAGTTTACAGACTTGTATTTCGTATTGTTGTCTACATGAATATATTTATTTCCAAAATATTTAAAAAAATTAAAAAATTATTCCATGGAGGACCAACTCCAAACCGTGTTTGGGTGCAACAGTGTGAGTGCAGGCCATGAGAGTGTTTTTTTAGTGTATGGGAGTACACCTAGACAATCATCCGTGAGCCAAAGTTGAACGGACCAGCAACGAAACGTGAGGAGTGGAAAAGAAAAAGAACAATTGACTGCCAAAGCTTACGTCTCAGATTGACATCAGCTCAAATCTTATGGTCCTAAACACATGTACGCCAGGAGTGGCCTCATCACGCGGATAGCAACCAGGCTTAAGTCTCTAGATATTGTAGCACTCCTAATTTTCATGATATCTACTCTCTTTTCTCTAGGGCAACTCATCTTCTCCCGGACCTCCTGCCGCATATGGAGCCGTGGCCTTGGGGAGATCGAGGCTACTCATTTTCTTCACCTCTTGTGGCTTATATGGTGCTGGAACATGTTTGACTTAAATAGAAAGTATTCAGTGGATGTTGGCATGTATGTGGGGGTTGTTGGACAGTATGTTAGGGATGTCGGCATGTATATAGGGAGAAATGGGTTGTATGTCGGTGATGTCGGACTATATGAAGGGAATGATGAAAAATTTGAATATGCATTATTGGATGTTGTTCAACTCATCAGGGGTCTTGTCAAATTTTGTTGTTGTTGTGGTGTACTCCCAGAACGGGGCACAAGACGGGATCATCACCCATGTACCATTGCTAGGATCAACGACATGTCCTGCAAAGATGACTGCATCTGACCCCTCGTCCATGATGAAGTAGGCAAACGGGTGATCGGCGAGAAAATCCACTCTCCGCGCCACATCTCGGCCGCACGTGCAAATGCCATGGTGACAGCCGCAACTCTAGTTCCTTCCTTGTTGACCTCAATGACTACCTGTAGGATGACGTCCTGCACACGGACCGGCATGCTGAAGCCATCATCCTCGAGCATCTTAGAGAGGTTGGCCTCTGGAGTGAAAGGCACCCGGAGCCCAGACCATTCAGCATGGTGGTGACACTGCTCCAGAAGGAGAGCTCAAACTTGGGCACCCAGATGTGGCTGACCTTGACCGTGCTCCCTGGCAAGTGCTCGCCCAGAAAGCCTGGGACGACGTGATCTTGTCCAACAGGCTCCCTAGGCCATCACGCGCCTCCGAGAGGAAGATGCACACATAGTGGTGGAACAAGGTGTAGGGCGAGCTCTTGTAACATAGCTTGAGAACCTTGAATCCTTCATGCTCGACGATGTAGTGGTCTTCGGAGTTAGTCATGAAGGGGACGTTGATAGCGGTGCCGTCAAGCCGGTAGAAAGGCCTGTTCTTGGTTTCGGTCTTGTAGAATGGCAAGTCCCACTTGCCCCTAAAGTAGATGGCATTGGCCAGCACGAGCTTCGTGTCCGGATCTAGAGGTCCCAAAGGAACATCGGACGTGATAAGGTTCCTTGTGGCCTCCATGACCCACACGTTGGTCTGCCTCTTGGCATGCTCTAGATCATTGCAGAAATCGAAGATGGTGGCCTCTGCCTTGTACGTGCCGTCGTAGTAGGCCGGTTTCATTGCCCGCGTCCGGTCGCTCCACACGCCGTACACGAACCCCACGCTCGGCCCGACGGACTCCGACGTGTCCCTGAGGGGGCCTTCCAGGAGACGTGTCACGGAGTCCTCTAGCTCGCGGCGCGACCATGCGCCTAGGACACGGAGGACCTCTTACAGGGTGTCCCCGCCGGTGCCGGAGGCTATGAGCGCGAGGATGGCATAGATAGAGAGCGGCGAGAGAAGACCAGGTTGTTGTCGCTGTTCGTGGTTGCGAGTCGCTTTGTGAGGCAGGCTGTGAGATCGGTCATGCCAGACTGCTGCGCCTTCACGATGCTTCCGATCGACGGGCATGGTAGATATCTGAGATGAATCGGTTTGAAGCTGTACTCCGGCCTAATATATGTGGAGGCCAAGGTAAGTCGGTTGTTCCTTTTGTTTTTATACTCCCTTCGATCCAAATTAGTTGACTCAAATTTGTCTAGATTCGAATGTATCTAGACTTGTTAGTATTTTTTTTGAGTAAACTTGCTAGTGTTAGATACATCCTAATATAGACAAAATCAAGGCAACTAATCTGGATCAGTTCTATTCTTTGGAATAGTCGGTTGGGAGTATTTGGTTCCAATCCAACATGAACTCGATTACCTGATATTACACCCACTGATTTGTGAGACAGAGGAACCTGGACCCAGTCAGTGATCACACTAGAGCCTCACCCTGGAGTAACAGAAATTTTTTCTCAACCGCGCTACTCGATGGCTAGGATGGCTCTTGTCCAGGATCGAGCGGCCCACAAAGCTGGCACGGAGATGCCCTCACCTGGATGGGTCATGTTCACGCTTAAGGAATAGTATAACTAACGCAAGTTGGTCCATCGATCTGAGTGAAGAGTAATCAATTGGTCCAGCTTCGAAACTAGTACACGCTAGTGGAATGTTTTAGTATTGTCACTACAATAGAAATCGTATTTAGTGATATATTCTTTTTATCATTTTATTCATATTTTGTCAATGAATATGCTGTTGAAAAAAATAGATTGTCACTAATTTTGTTATAAAAACCGCGTTATAAAAATTTCATAACCACGGTTTGCATTTTTTGTCATTGTTTAACTTATATTAGTTGACGATGTTAGTTTTGTCAACAATCATGTGCAATCGGTGATGGAAATATTTTTCATGATATATATGAAAAGTTTGATATCGTAAATTAGAAGGGAGTGTAGAACAGGTCATCATTACAGACATGGCATTTTATTAATTTATTGCAATTTACTGACGTGTATTATGACCAGTGGGACCAAGTGGTTCTTACAGGTGGACCAACGGCGGGTACCAGAGGGTTCAGACAGGACCCGAAGGGTTCTAACAGGTAGGACCCAGAGGGTTTGGACAAGTGGGACCTAGAGGGTTCGGACAGGTGGGATCCAGAGGGTTCTAACAGGTAATTTATGACGATATAACAATGAAAAAATACTAAACCGTCGTGCATTACGCTTAATCCTTGACGTTGTAACCAAACCGTCAACGATTAAGATAATATATGACGGTTCACAATTTTGTCAACAAGCCATTTTGTCAATAAATATCATATCATATATGTTGTAGTGTGTTTTGGGGGACTTTTTTTAGCATTAGTTTGTTTATTGAAGAATCAAACGAGATGAATTATGCCAGTTTGTCAGGGTCTGAGTTATCTAGGCCAAAGTTCCTACTAACATCTAGTAACTATGTTTACCATGACCAACAATTTCCCGAAATGGACACCATAAAGTGCGTTTATGTTTGAATTTGACTTTAAGGACTTCAGTTTGAGTCTGATAACTTGAACTGTCAGTTAGCGGTATTCCCTATTAACTACCTGGGAATGCCTGTGTGGGACACTAGGATCCTGACAAAGGATTTGGAACCCCTAATAGAGCGGGTTAAGGCAAAATCCGAGCCATGACAGGGAGATTTACTTTCAAAGGGAGCAAGACCATCCTCATCGATTCTTGTTTGTCCAACCTTCCCATGTACATCATTGGGCTATATCTCCTACAGAAAGGAGTGCACGTCAGCTTCAACAAGGAGCTATCGTGGTTCTTTTGAATGGCTACTGATGGCCACCAAAAGTGTCACATGGCCAAATGGGAAGACATCTGCGCCCCAAAGAATTTGGGGCATTGGTATCATATCCTCTCGCCACATTAATGTGGCGCTATTGCTTAGATGGTTGTGGCGGATATTAAAGGATGGTGGTGGCCTTTGGCTCCAACTAATAAAATTCGTCTAAAACCTAAATCCTATTGGAATTTTAAATTAGTATGGAGCAATGGCATGTTTGGTTCATCTTTAGCTTTAGTATTGGTATAGTAATTGAAGGAAATATGCCCTGAGGCAATAATAAAGTTGTTATTATGTATTCCTTATATATGATAGATGTTTATTTTGCATGCTATAATTGTATTGATAGAAAACGTCAATACATGTGTGTTTAATAAAAAAAAAGGTTCCTAGTTATTCCTCTCTTATAGACTAGCTCGTTGATTAACAAGATAATCAAAGTTTCCTGATCATGGACATTGGATGTTGTTAATAACAAGGTCACAGTATTTATGAAATGATGTTGAACATTCATCCGAAGTATAGCATTACGATCAAAGTCATTATGTTTATATTGCTATATCATCATAAGAAGTAATCTTAGTCCTTAGACCATGAGTGTTAATTCCTAACACCGGAAGAGTATCTTAATAACATCAAACGTCACACCGTAACAGGGTGACTATAAAGGTGGGTTCAGTGCTACGAAGGTGTTATGTTGAGGCTCATGGATCAAGAGTGGAATTTGTCAATCCCGATGACGGATAGATATACTCTGGTCCCTCTTGGTGATATCACATTGAGATAGCTTGCAAGCAAGTGATGTGATCACTAGAATGTTATATCACGGGAACGAGAAAAGAGTGCATGTCGGTAAAGAGATCAAACTAGGTATTTGGATACCGATGATCGAATCTCGGACATGTATTATATCATGAGACAAGGGGATTAAGTTACTAGCGTTAAAGGTTCTCACGATCACAGAAGTCATCGTTGAATGTGCAGGAGTCAGTATGGATCTCCAGGTCCCGCTTTTGATTATTGATTTGAAAGGGGTCTCAATCATGCCTGCATTATTCGTGAACCGTATGGTGACACACTTAAGGGTTTCCGGACACCATTTTGGAGCACATATGTTTCATACGAAAGGATTGCAAAGCGCAGGAATTGTTTCGATGGAAACCGGAATTGTTTCGGGTGAAATTGCAGAAACTGGTTCTGCATGTGATATTGAAATGTTACAAGGGGTTTTATGTGAATGTTTGTTAATTAAAGTAATTAACAAAAATATGAATAAAATAAATAAAAGAGTTTTATTAATTGAGAGTTGCACTAAATTTGGTAGAAATTTAATGCATGTGAGTGGAACTTTGGGTGGAGGCAAAATTGATGTGAGTGAAGCTTCCACCACATGAATGAGGAAGAGGTGGGGGGCACCCCCCTTGGCCACCGGCCATGGGAGGGGATGAACCCCCTCTCTCCTATAAAAGGCCCCCTCTCCTCCCTCACAAAACACACCTCCTCGTGAAGGATCTCTCTCCCCCTCTAGATATTCCCCTATGGTCTCGGATTAGCGAGATACATGTTCCCGGTGGCCTTGCGTCTAGAAGGAGTTGCTGCTTCCGCTGATTCGCTGGAGTGAGGAGGTGGAGGTTGTTCGGTGGCTTGAACGTGTGTGCGAGGACGGATGTGCTTCTGATTTGCGGTGCTAGGACTTCCACACGACCTTGAGATCGGCAAGCGTACGACTACATCATCCACGAGTTCCAACTCGTTAACAAAACTCTGTTGTCCTCGAGTGTAAGTTCTCTATAGATGTATATCCATCCGTTGCTCTGTATCTAGTAGATAGATCTTGGCGTATAGTTCTCATCATAGGATTTTTTTGTTTTCTATGCTGCGAACCTAACAGTGGTATCAGAGCCTGATCTATGCGTAGGTGCTTTGCACGGGTAGTACACGTATGTTTATATGTGGGCGATGATGATCATATTATTGCATCTTCTATGTATTTTGGATATTGGTGGCATAGTGGGATGAAGCGGCCCGGACCAACCTTACATGTCATCACACATAAGACCGGTTCCACGACTGACATGCAACTAGTTTTACATAAGTGGCTGGCGGGTGTCTGTCTCTCCTACTATAGTCAATATCTGATTTACAACGAATTTCTAATAACTTGGTTGTCCTCGTTGTGGTTCCATGTTCGTAGGTAAGACCGGTTCTATCTCCGAAAGCCCTAAGCCACGTAAAACTTGCAATGGATAAATTAGAGGCGTCTAGTTTAGATCGTTGTTGGGCTAGTGTTTTGATATGGTATTGTTGTAAGTAGATGTATGATAGAGACTCTTACAACACACTTAACGTGTAAGTTCCATAGACCTTGGCCTCACACAAAGGAATGATAGAGATCATACCATGATGCAAATGATAGAGATCAAATGCATGCACCATATCATCTCACTTTACACATTGGATGTTTACATCTTATATTGCTAGTTTGGCGCTTTTGGTAGCATTGTAAGATGATCCCTCATTTAGATATCAAGATAAAATGTGTTCTTCCTTAAGTATGCACCGTTCTATGGATCGTGTTTTGAGACATCACGTGATGATCGGGTGTACTCGACTCTACGCTTTCATACAACGGGTGTAAGACAGTTTTACACATGCGAATACTAAGGTTCTTACTTGGCGAGCCTAGCATCTACAGGCTAGCCTCGGAACACGGACCGAAAGGTTAAGCATGAGTCATATAGTTGATATGATGCCCATATAGATTCTCGACTTTGAAGCTACACCAACTCACATGATGATCAGACTTGGTGTAGTGGATTTGGTTCATGTAATCACCAAAAAGACACGAGGGATGTCATTTTTGAGTGGGAGTTCCTTAGTAATTTGGATTAGTTGAACTCAATCTATCATAAACTTAGTCTAAATAAACTTTACAAATTCTGTTGTAGATGGCACCACCTACTTTTAATTTCAAATGTGTTCATGGAGAAAGAGAAACTTGTTGCGAATGGTAGCAACTTCACCAACTGGACTATGAATTTGAGGATTCTCCTCACTGCTGCACAAAAGAAATATGTGATAGAGGCGCCGCTAGGCCCCCACCATCTCCTGATGCCCCTGACGAGGAAAATAATGTCTATATAACTCGTCAGGAGGACCATAACTTAGTTCATTGCGGCATACTGTATGGGCTAGAGCCAGAACTTCGAAAGCGTTTCGAAAATAGCAATGCCTTTGATACCATGGGAGAATTGAAAATGATTTTCGATACCCATGCTACCGTAGAGAGTTATAATGCTTCTGAAAAGTTCTTTAGCTGCATGATGGAGGAGAACAGCTCCGTTAGTGAGCACGTACTCAAAATGTCTGGGTACGCTGATAAGCTTGTGTCCTTGGGAATAACGATTCCCATTGACTTAGGCATACATCGTGTTCTCCGATCTCTGCCACCTAGCTACAAGAGCTTCGTGATGAACTATAACATGCAGGGCATGAAGAAGTCTCTTCCCGAGCTTCGGTCAATGCTTAAGACTGTAGAAGTGGAGATTAGGAAAGAACATCAAGTGTTAATGATCAATAAGACCACCGGTTTCAAGAAGGACAAGAAAGGCAAGCAGAAGGGAAAGAAGGGCGGCAAATCTGTTGCCACACCTGAAAAGAAATCCCGAGATGGCCCTAAGTCTGATACCGAGTGCTACTATTGCAAGGGATCGCCATTGAAGCGAATCGCCCCAAGTATTTGGCGGACAAGAAGGCCGGCAAGGCAAACAAAGGCATATGTGATATACATGTTATTGATGTGTACTTGACTAGTACTCGCAGTAGCACCTGGGTATTTGATACGAGATCGGTTGCTAATATATGTAACTCGATTCAGGGGCCGCGGAACAAGCGATAGCTAGCAAGGGATGAGGTCATGATGCGAGTCGGCAATGGATCAAGAGTTGATGTGATCGCCATTGGAACGCTGCCTCTCCATATGCCATCGGGATTAGTTATAAATCTGAATAATTGTTATTTGGTGCCTGCACTGAGCATGAACATTGTATCCGGATCGTGTTTGATGCGAAGTGGTTATTCCTTTAAATCTGAAAACAAATGTTGTTCGATTTATATGAATGATATCTTTTATGGTCATGCACCTGTGTTGAATGGTTTATTTCTATTGGATCTCGATAGTAGTATTACGCATATTCATAATGTTGATGCTAAAAGGATTAAACTTGATAATGATATATCTGCATATATGTGGCACTGCCGTCTAGGTCATATTGGCGTTAAATGCATGAAGAAACTCCATTCTGATGGACTTTTGGAATCACTTGATTTTGAATCATTTGATACATGTGAGCCATGCCTTATGGGCAAGATGACTAGAACGCCGTTTTCCGGTTCAATGGAATGGGCGGCAGATTTATTGGAAATCATACATACTGATGTGTGTGGACCAATGAGTGTGTTGGAGCGAGGTGGATATCGTTATTTTGTTACTTTCACGGATGATTTGAGTAGATACGGGCATATCTATTTGATGAAACATAAGTCTGAAACCTTTGAAAAGTTCAAGGAATTTCAGAATGAAGTGGAAAATCATCGTAACAGGAAGATCAAATTTCTGCGGTCCGACCGTGGAGGAGAGTATCTTAGTTACGAGTTTAGCACACATATGAAAGAGTGTGGAATAGTTTCACAACACACGTCTGCCAAAACACCACAATGTAATGGTGTGTCGGAACGTCGTAATCGTACTTTATTGGATATTGTTCAATCTATGATGTCTCTGACTGACTTACCACTGTCATTTTGGGGTTATGCACTGGAAACCGCTGCATTCACTTTAAATCGGGCACCATCTAAATCCGTTGAAACGACACTGTATGAATTATGGTTTGGAAACAAACCTAAGCTATCATTTCTTAAAGTTTGGGAATGCGATGTTTATGTGAAGAAACTTTAGCCGGATAAACTCGAACCCAAAGAGAAAAAATGTGTCTTCATAGGATACCCTAAGGAAGCGATTGGGTATACCTTCTATTACAGATCTGAGGGCAAGGTTTTTGTTGCCAAGAATAGATCCTTTCTTGAGAAGGAGTTTTTCACGAAAGGTGTGAGTAGTCGGAAGGTAGAACTCGAAGAGGTTATTGAACCTTCTCTTCATGAAATGGCGAGTGGCGCAGCACCGGAAGTTATTTCGGAGTTGACTTCACCTGATGAAGAGAGAGCTAATGATAATGATCATGAAACTCCGAAAGAGGATACTACCGAACCTCGCAGGTAAAGCATGACACGTGCAGCTCCTGAACTGTACGGCAATCCTGTTATGAATTTCATGATTGATGAAATGGATGACCCTGTGACGTATGAAGAAGCGATGATGAGCCCAGATTCCAACAAATGGCTAGAAGCCATGAAACCAGAGATGGAATCCATGTACGAAAACCAGGTTTGGACCTTGGTGGACTTACCTCATGATTGAAAGGCCGTTGAGAATAAATGGATTTTCAAAAGAAAAATTGATGTTGATGATAATGTGACCATCTATAAAGCTCGACTTGTCGCAAAGGGTTTTCGACAAATTCAAGGAGTTGACTACGATGATACATTCTCTCCCGTAGCGATGCTAAAGTCAGTTAGGATTATGTTAGCAATTGCTACATATTTCGATTATGAAATATGGAAGATGGATGTCAAAAATGCGTTCCTCAATGGTAATATTGAAGAAGAGTTGTATATGATACAACCTAAGGGTTTGTCGATCCTAAGGATGCTGATAAGGTGTGCAAGCTTCAGCGATCCATCTATGGACTGAAGCAAGCATCTCGGAGTTGGAATCTCTGCTTTGATGAGGTGATCAAAGAGTTTGGATTTGTCCAAACTTATGGAGATGCTTGTATTTACAAGAAAGTGAGTGGGAGCAATGTGGAATTTCTGATATTATATGTGGATGACATATTATTGATTGGAAATGATATAGATATTTTAAACAGTGTTAAAAGTTATCTAAACAGCAAATTTTCGATGAAGGACCTTCGTGAAGCTTCATATATATTAGGCATTAAAATCTATAGAGATAGATCAAGGCGCCTGAATGGGATATCGCAGAGTACATACCTTGATAAGATATTAAAGAAGTTTAATATGGACGGAAGTAAGAAGGGGTTCTTACCTATGTTGCAAGGCAAGACATTGAGTAAAACTCAAAGTCCGGCTACGGCGGAAGAAAGAGAGATAATGGATAAGATCCCATATGCCTCAGCCATAGGCTCTATAATGTACGCCATGCTATGTACAAGACCAGATGTGGCACATGCTATTAGTTTGACTAGTAGGTACCAATCTGATCCAGGTTCGGAACACTAGATAGCGGTCAAGAATATCCTTAAGTACTTAAGAAGAACTAAGGATATGTTTCTTATATATGGAGGTGAAGAAGAGCTACTCGCTAAGTGTTATGTCGATGCTAGCTTTGACACCGATCCAGATGACTCTAAGTCTCAATCCGGATATGTATTTCTCTTGAACGGAGCAGCAGTTAGTTGGAGGAATTCCAAAGAACCTGTGGTGGCTGGATCAACCACGGAGGCGGAATATGTTGCTGCTTCAGAAGCGGCGCAGGAAGCGGTTTGGATGAAGGAGTTCATAATGGAACTAGGTGTGGTTCCTAGTGCATTGGACCCAATGGTGATCTATTGTGACAACAATGGAGCCATAGCCAATGTAGCATCCCATCTGTCTAACATATGTAATGCTACATGGTCTAGTAATATAATTGCTACTTCCTACATATTTATGTTGCATAATCATTATATCATGCTCATGTCATCATGCCACATTGCATTTGATCATCATATAAAACCCTTTTCATTTGGTTCTTATCCCATATGCATTATTAATTGTATTTGCCTCTTGATATATTGTATTTGGTTCTTGATAAATGCTTGATGCCCAAGTTGAGTTGGGGCATATCTTTTATTAACTCCACCACCTTTCTTGTCACCACCCCATAATTCCACCATCCAACTATATGTGAGCTTTGCATCTTATTTGGGTTTTACCTCTAGCTCATGGGGTTGGGATGGACCCTCTTACAACTCCACATGCTCCCATATATGCACCATGTTGTTTTCACATTATTGGTATATGAGAGCCACATGGACACCTTTGCATGCTTTGTGAGTGGCATCCCTCTTTCTAGATTCCATATGGATTGTATTGGAATATTTGCTCATGTTGGAACATCATTGGGGATATTATGCACCTAGTGGAACACACAGACTAGCATGTCCCAAATTATATTCAAATATGATCATCTCCATCTACTCCACATGGGACCTACTTTTAATTCCTTTTGCTTGACCTTTATTCCATATTTTGGAATGCACATGAATAAATGTCATGGAACTTTATTATTGATTTTACAAGAATAAACATGGCATTTATTACTATGCATGGGCCATGCAAATCACCACCATCTTTTCTCCTTTGGTTTTATTTGGGCTTTGAGTGGATCCTTTTCTTTGATGAGCTCCCCTTATCCTTCCTCACACCCCTCCCCATCTTGATCTTTCTCTCCTTGCCATGTGCACCTAAAATCCTACACACCTCATCTCTCTTTCTATCTCTCTCTCTTATACCACCACCTTGTGCTCAACCAAAAACCCTCACCTCACCATCTTCTTACACCTTTGCTTGATCTTGATGGATCACCACCAAACCCTACCCCCTTGCTTGGTCTTGTTTTGGCCATGATCAAACTCTAACCCTAAACCCTCATGACCCCTCTCCCTAACCCTACCTCCATCAGTGCCCATGCTTTACCCCATCCCTCTCTCCAAAACCCTAGCCCTAATCCACCCCATGCCAAGCTAACCTAACCCTCCTAGCTTCGGCTACACCCCACCCTCTCACCATGCTGAGGCACCCCTCTCTCTTTAACCCCTTGTCTAACCCTAACCCGAGCTCCCCAACCCTAGCTAACCCTCTCGGTCTCGCTCTCTCTCTCACTCCCTTGATGCAAGCCGGCCCCACCCGAGCCTCTCCTTCCCTCTGCCGGTCCTAGCTGCAGCCACACCCCTAGGCCGAGCCCTGCCTAGCACGTGAAGGAGAGGAAGGAAAGGTGGCCACCGAACCACCTTTTTCTCCCGAGCCTTCCCCACGGCATCCCCTCTCCCCCTCGTGCTTATCTACTCCCTCCCGATGCTCTACCATCCCCAGGTCCTTCCCCAGGCCCCTGCACCGCAGCCCTACCCCAGCTACCCCCTGCTCCACCTCTTCCCCAACTCCGGCCACCACCCTCGGCTTCGGCTTCCACCTACAGATCAAGGAGGCGGGCGTGGCGTCTAGGTTATCGAGGAAGGTCAGGAAGGCCCCGGAGTCCCCCTGTTCAAGGCGGCGAGGAGGAGAAGCCTCTGCAGACGCTGCACGCTGCCAAGCCCAAAGAAAACCCTAGTTCCGCCGGCCGCCAGCTCCGCCGCCGATCGGCTGCTTCCCGAGCCGATCTAACCCCACCAACAGCACCTCGGTGAGCCCCTATGCCCCCTTGACAACCTCTCGTACACCGTTGTTTCCTGTAGACGCCAGTCACTCCGACGAACGCCCTCTGTGCGCCGGGTTCGCGGTCGATCTCCTCTCGGATGCACCGCAGAACCCTATCTACCCCGCGCCACCGATCCTCACACTAGCCCCTTAGCCACCGCAGTGGTTCCGCCTCCCTGCGCGAGCCCTATCGATCGCGAGTTCGATTCCCCGCAGCGTTGCGCACTGGTCGGTCGCGTTGTCAGTTCGTCAGACAAACCCCTGGAAGAAAAACAGTATTCAGTTGGCAACTTTGCTTTTAACCCCCACCCTTTTTGGTTTCCTCAACCCGCACTCCACCTAACCCCACCTGTCAGCCGCTGTGGACTTTTTACAAAAAGGCTCCCGCACTTATGTAAACTCAACCCACAGTCCCTAGCTTCTCCACATGTCAGCCGCACTCACCCCCACTGGCTTGTGGGACCGTCTGTGGCACGGCCGCTTCATTGTTGTGGCTGGCCATGATGAAAAAAAGTTTCTGCAGCGGTGACTCAAGACGGCCCCACATTTCGGTGGCTGTGGCTAGCTGTGGCTGAGTAGAAAAAGTCTGTCTGCTTTTCTGTTTTATAAAACAATTTTCAGAAAATGTTTAAATATGATTTAATTCTGTTTTAAATAATGTTTAATCTGTAAATCCAATTAATACAAACAATATATGTTTTGGAATCAGAAAAATGAGAGGTTTTCAAATATGCCTTTCAAAATATCATTTGAGCAATTTAAATTTTTCGAAATTGTTTAAATGCAATAAAAATGCCTTTTCTTAATTAATTAATAACTTTAAATCTACAACTCCAAATTCGACAAATAATATGTCCAAATCGATCAGTGCGACGAGACCGTTCTAACTATGCATTCCATGTTCTGAATTGCAGCATGCATCATATAAATATAAAGTATACAGCAACTTATTTGGGGTTAAAATGTGACCAAAAACTTAATAAATGCTTTATTCTTGTATCCCACACCTCACCCATGCCATGCTACATTATCGCCATGCAAATTGTGCATCATTCATCATGGCATGCTTGTTTGCTTGTCGCATTTTAATTCATATGCTTGTGCACTTTATTTATGTTGGCCCTTGTTTGTTTGGTTCTTCTTCGAATAGACGCCGAGCAAGGGAAATACCAGGAATCCCAGGAGTACTACCCAGATCCGTCTCTCGCTTCAACTGAGCTGCCAGGAAAGCACTACCACATGCTTGCATACATATAGTACCTATGCCTCTATCTTATTCTTGCTTCATTGAGTCGCGATTGTATTAAATTGAATCCCAAGTACTGCATAGCCTTTACTTTTAAACCCCACCAAAGCTTGTTCCTCCATCCCATGAGCCATTACTACAGGAGTTGTTTGAGCCACGCGAGTCGTAGAACAGCATGTGTAGGGTATGTGAGTGTCTGATGGATAACGAGGTACCTAAACAACTTAACCTGAGTAGTAATGGGATAACTAATGAAAGAGGCACCGGTGGGTAATATCTGCTATTTGGTTTTTCATGCTCACTTGTGTCTCGTAGGACCCCGAGTACTTGATTCCTGTTCCTTGACTATTCGCACTATCCACATCCGGGAGGCCTTATGGACCCCCCTGAGCCAGAGCTTGATTCATTTCCATTTCTTGGGGTCACAAGTAGTTTGGGGCTTTATTACTATCCTGTACTTATGTCATGCTTTACTGCTTTATTTAAGATTGTGCGAGGAGAACATGTACTGTTTAAGATTGCGGAATGTTTTCGCGGTATCGACAAGCCCAGTCACATTTTCGGGTTCCCAGTCGTTTACAGCCATTGTCGCAAACCCTGGGTCCGTCTCGGAGCCAGCCAACTTCGTTGCGGGTAGCTTATTGGGGTGGCCCCCTGAAATATTTCTGAATCCTGTGATCGCTTTGTCGTGAATGCCTCGTTGGGTTTTGATTTGGTTTTTCCGAGGTTGATCGAGTGTGTGTTGCTATTTGTGCACCCTTGCAGGGTAAATCTTTCTGAAAGCCGTGTCCACAGTTATGGACAACTTGGAGCACGGTTTCTCGATCATAGACAAGTATAACTAAAGTACCGCTTTTAATTTGACTAAGTACCTGACTAGTAAAAAGTGCAATACTCATGGAATGGTTAATAAAACTGCCAACGGATGGGTTGTTCGTCCGCTTTCTCATTGGTAAGCGAGAAGGAGGATGGATCTGTTAATTATACTGTTATAACTGTTGTTACTAATTAACGGGCATCCGTCTATCATTGGTTAGGCGGATGGTTAACAAGTATCTATAGACTTGTTAGTTATTATCTTTTGCTGCAATTGCGTCACCCCAAGTATATGTCCCCTTTAGAGGCATAAAGACTTGCTGAGTACCCCTAGGGTCTCACATGATAAATTGTTTGATTCAGATGAACATGTGTATTCGCAAGATGGATACTGGGTGGAGGAGACGGATGATGTTGGCAACGATCACTCGGTGTAGAGATTCCGGGGATGGTGATCCGTGAGATCTGTGGGCGGGATGTGTTTATTTATGTGGCATCTTATGCCGATTTGCTTCTTATCCGTACTCGGATCTTGACTTCCGCTTCCGCCTGATACTCTGTTGATTGATGTATGAGGAGCTATCCTAAAATATTATCTCTATTTAGGATATTTGGATCTTGCCGTATGGCGTTGCAATATATTTCTATTTCTTTTAGATGGTATGGCTCTGAGAACAGTTGTATGGTGGCTTGCATACATACTCACTTGTGTATGTAGTTGATCCCTTCGCATGCCGACTACGCCGCTCGTTCTTGTCCCGATGTTCTGGAAGTGGTTAGGACGGCCGACGGGTCTACCTGTGGGTGTCCCCTGGGCCCCCACCGTACTATTTTAACCACTTTCGCTCTTCCAGGCATGCAACTTAGAGCGTAGTGTCCGAGGTAGTTATAGCCAACGCCAAGGAACCAAGGTCTCACAAGAATTCCAAGCATATTAAGCGCCGATTTCACTCCATCCGCGAGCATGTCAAGGATGAAGATATAAAGATTTGTAAAGTACACACGGACCTAAATGTAGCAGATCCATTGACTAAAGTTCTCCCTATGGCAAAACATGATCAACACCAGAACTCCATGGGTGTTAGATTTATCACTATGTGAACTAGATTATTGTCTCTAGTGCAAGTGGGAGACTGAAGGAAATATGCCCTGAGAGGCAATAATAAAGTTGTTATTATGTATTCCTTGTATATGATAGATGTTTATTTTGCATGCTATAATTGTATTGATAGGAAACGTCAATACATGTGTGTTTAATAAACAAAAAGGTTCCTAGTTATGCCTCTCTTATTGACATGGGTATACCCTACAGGTACTCGAGCTTGGTATATACGGCCTGAATACATGGAGGCCCACGGTGTCGCCAGGGCCCAAATGAAGAACTCGAGTAACCTACGGACTCTCTATTGCTTGAAGAACAAGAAGAAGCTAAAGATAGAAAGTTTAAAGGGGAAAACCCTAGGTTGTAACCGACTCGACCTGCTACCTAAGACCTAGCCTATCTATATAAAGGCTGGGAGGGGGCAGCGAGAAGGACACACACGCAACCCTAGTTTCCACAACCCTCGCCAGATTGCATCTGCGCACCATTGTAATCTTCGATTCCCTTGATAATTCCACGAGCAGACAAGCAGGAGTAGGGACCTCTACGAGGCCTGAACCTGGGTAAATCTTCGAGTCCCCTGTGTGCTTGTTTGCTAGCCGATAGATGTCTCCAGCGCTCCCTCCTTCTCCAACCCAAGTCCATAACAATGGGCATTGATGAGTTAAACCCTCGTCAATTGGCGCCGTATGTGGGAATTGGGAGTACTAATGTTGCGGCTTCTTCGGCCCCATCAACCACGATCTACAATTCCGCAACAAGAGATTCGCCACTCTTTGCGCGTTAGCCGACCACCGCACACGGCCACTCGCCCGGCTTTCGAGTCCGTGGGCGATGGAGTCAGCCTGGCAATAGGGAGCTTCTGCTTCCAAGTTGGTTAGATGGGCACGCTTCGCATGCCTGACCAGCCGACGATGCCGTCGATTGCCCTAGCATCATGGTTCCCTCCCTCGATCGGCACCCTCAGTGAGATCAACGCCCCGACAACATTCGAGAACACGGTCAGCGACAGTAGTCGCAACTCCGATCTGGCCACTGAAGATGGAGCCTACGGCTCTGGATCTGAGAGTTGTGGAAGCAGCAGCTTCCCCAATCACTTCATGTGTGTCGTCATCAACGCAGGCGACACCTCCACCAACCGCAACATCACGGGTAATCGCGGTAACGAAACCGACCCGCCTAACAGCGGAAACGGTGGCAAGGGCGGCAACGGTGGCAATCGCACCCCCGTCGACAACGGAGGAGCAGTCGAACCTCCAACCATAATAAACGAGCAAACCGGTGAACACGTCGTGATCAGGCTCAATGAGCAAGAATGGGCTCACTGTCGCGCGGCCCTACGAGGCACTCCTCTACCCTTCGGATCTCCGCAAGAACTGCTAATGGGCTACCACTGGCTCCTGAAGGAAGAATTCAAGCGCCAAATACAAACAATCGCGCAACTCAAGGCGCGCAAAAAAGCAGCTGACGAATCGAGCCTTCGTCGTGCTGGGCTCTCCTCCCACGGAGGATCCTCCTCAAAAGGCAACGAGTACATCGCCAAAAAGAGGCAATCTCGGATGGCCCATCTCACCGAGCAAGAACGCATAGAAGCTGCAAAGGTCCTCGACTTCAGCTCTATGACAGTCGATACACGGGGCAATGTGGTCCCCAAGACCCCACAGGCTGCGGAGACAGCGGCCACCATGTACCTCCTTAACAACCAGCCGCCAGCTAGAGATCCCCGAGCCACCATGCACCGATATACGATCGCGGGCTTGGGATTAATCGAGGCCGCCCTTGACAAGGAGCCAACACTAGAGCCAAAGAAAGGCAAAGCGCTAGCAAAGCGCTACTCCTCGCCCTCATCCAGTGATGACAGTCACGACCTGTCTCGATGTCGCCGCTCACGGTGACACGACCACGACTATGACGCACGTGATGACATCACGCAGCGCAAGATCGACAAATCAAGGGCACGACGTGCTCGGTCGACTGACTCGGAAGAGGAAGATGCGGAGCTCTACGGCGCCAGATGCTTCAGCAGATCCATCAGGCAGAAGCGAATGCCCAAGGGGTTCAAAATCCCGTCGGAGAACCCGAAGTTTAACGGCCTACAAGACCCAAAGATCTGGCTGCAGGACCACATCTCCTCCGTCAGGCTCCACGGAGGCAGTCGAAGCACGGCCATGCAATGCTTATAGCTACAGCTGCAGGGCGCCGCCCGAGCATGGGTCAACAACCTCGCACACGGATCCATTCGCAGTTGGGATGAGATAGTTTACAGCTTCGTGCGCAACTTTAAGGGCACATACAAGCGGCCCGCATCAATCGAAGAGCTGAGATGCTGCCAGCAATGATCTGGCGAATCATTGTGCTCCTACATCCAAAGGTGGTCCATCATCAAGAACTCCGTAGAAAATATCTCGGAGGATCGCGCGATTGACGCATTCAACGGTGGTGTCTGCCGCATAGAGCTCAGGGAGGAGCTGGGCCGCTCAAAGCCCAAGACCATTGACCACTTGATGGAAATCGCGAATCGGTGGGCCGATGGAGAAGATTTGGTGAAAAATCGCGTCCACTCCGACGAGGAAGCAGAACTCGAGCACAGACGTGACCGCCGAGGCAAACGCTGTATGTGCATCTACGATGACCGCAATGACGTCAACATGGTCGCAGCTGGCTACGCCGACAGACGCGATGATAACCGCAACAGCGGATACCACAGCGGTGGATACCGCGACTCCGGGAAAACCACGCAAGTGTGGCAACGCCGCAACCGTGATGAGGCACCCGTGACATCCATCGAAGAAAAACTGTCTGGGCCATGCACGGTGCACTTCTACATCGACAAACATAATGGAAAGAAGAAGTCCTGCCACCTCCTCAAGGACTGCCGCGAGTTCCTCAAATTACATGAGGGATTGGTCCGAATGAATCGCAACGCGGTCGAGAGAGGCTACGGAGCGGCTCCAGGCGCCGTGGCACATGGCGCTCCGCCACCGCCACCTGGAATGCCCCCAAACGCAGTTGCGCCTGACCAACACCAGGGAGGTGAACCCTACCCACGGGCCATGGGTACTATGATGATCCAAAAAGGACGCCCCTCCAATCGGGTGCAGAAGGCCATCACTCGCCAAGTCAACTTGGACACACACTCGCCACCATCTACCACTGAGTACCTCAGCAGAAGCGAGTCCTGCATCACCTTCGACAAACGCGATCATCCGCCTCAAGTACCTCGTCCATGCCACTATCCCCTCGTACTCGAGGCACAAATTGGAGGCTTCGATATGAGCTGCGTCTTCATGGACGGTGGAAGCGGCATCAACCTTATATTCGCGAGTACCTTGCGAGCCATGAGGATCCCTCTGACTTTCCTAGAAGCCTCGGATACAACATTCCACGGCATCGTACCAAGAAAAGGCGTATATCCCCTGGGCAAAATCAACCTTGACGTTATCTTTGGCATGCCAAAAAACTTTCGGCGCGAGCGCATTGACTTTGAAGTCGTCGACTGGCCCTCGCGGTACCACTGCATCCTCGGACGTGTCATGTTCGCAAGGTTCATGGCAGTGCCACACTACGCCTACCTGCAGATGAAAATGCCAGGTCCCAACGGCGTCATCACAATCAACGGAAGCTTCGAGAGGTCCGACAGTTGCGACAGGGAATTCAACAGAATTTCCCAGTCCTTCGGCATGCAGGAAGAACTCGCGAGACTAAAGGAGTCGACAGACAACAGTCTGCCTCCCCTAAGCCGGCCAAGCTCGCCTGATTTATCTTTTGACTCATTAGTGCACACAAAGAAAGTGCAGGTTCACCCATCGGATCCTGCCAAAACGGCCCTCATCGCCAACAACTTGAGTCCCGCATAGGAACTCGTGCTTGTCGAATTCCTCCATGAGCACTAGGAAATTTTCGCCTGGTGTCCTGCGGACATGCCAGGAGTTCCCAGGGAATTCCCCGAGCATGCACTCAACGTCAACCCCGACGCAAGGCCAGTCAAGCAAACAATCTGGCGATTATCTGATCCATGGGTGCAGGCAGTCGGAATGGAGATCAAGAGACTCCTCGACGGCAAATTCATACGTGAGATCAAGGAAAGCACTTGGCCCGCCAACACGGTGCTGGTACCAAAAAAGGACACGGATATTCTGCGGATGTGCGTGGATTTCACCTCTCTAAATAAGCACTGCCCAAAGGATCACTTCCCGTTACCACGCATCGACCAGATCATCGACTCCACCGCGGGTTGCGAGCCTCTGCTTCCTCGACGCCTACTCAGGCTATAATCAGATTCGAATGAAGGAGGAAGATCAAGAGAAAACAGCGCCATAACGCCTTTGGTGTGTTCTGCTACAACACAATGCCCTTCGGGCTAAAGAACGCGGGAGCCACCTACCAGTGGTGCATGCAGGCTTGCCTTAAGGAACAACTTGGTCGCAACATCCAAGTCTATGTCGACGACATAGTAATCAAGACCAAGGAGGAAGCCTCCCTAATCGATGATTTGCGCGAAACCTTCGCCAACCTCGACCGCTGCCAATCAAGCTCAATCCAGACAAATGCGCCTTTGGCGTGCCATCCGGGCAACTACCCGGGTACCTCATCTCCGCAAGAGGAATCGAGGCAAAACCCGAAGAAAATAAAAGCTATACTTGCCATGGAGAAGCCGAAAAATATAAGGGGCGTTTAGCAGCTGGCTGGGCGAATCATGGCCCTCAGTCGATTCATTAGTCGGATGGGTGAAAAGGCGCTGCCCTTCTACCAACTCCTCCGCAAAACCGAAAAGTTCGAGTGGACCAACAAAGCGCAGGAAGCATTCGAAGACCTCAAGTGCCTGCTCTCCACCTCGCCAGTACTAGTGACCCCGCGGGAAAGGGAACCACTGTTGCTATATATCTCTGCCACCAACCAGGTGGTCAGCACAGTGCTCGTCGTCGAGCGAGCCGAGGAAAACAAGGTCCACGGGGTACAACGCCAAGTGTACTACCTTAGCGAGGTCCTCACGCCAACAAAACAGCGGTACCCGCACTATCAAAAGCTGGCGTACAACGTCTTCATGACCGTTCGGCGACTGTGCCATTACTTCCAGGAACACCCAATCGTAGTGGTCAACGACGCCCCGTTGGGGCATATCCTCAATAACCCCGACGCCACGGGACGAGTCGCGCTTTGGGGAATAGAATTGTCTCCACGAGACATTACTTACGAA
This sequence comes from Avena insularis, assembly GCA_023614405.1. Classification (NCBI taxonomy): domain Eukaryota; kingdom Viridiplantae; phylum Streptophyta; class Magnoliopsida; order Poales; family Poaceae; genus Avena; species Avena insularis. Next base: position 26,260,528 of record CM042695.1, on the reverse strand, counting down.
AAGCGCGACGCAATCAAGTCGCAAGTTCTCCCTGACTTCCTCGTGCACTGGATGGAGAACCAGCTCCCTGACAAACCAGATATGTCCTACCTCTGGACAATGCACTTCGATGGGTCCAAGCGGAAGGACGGAGCAGGTGCAGGTGTCATACTAACATCACCTCAAGGGGACAAGCTGAAGTACATCCTGCGAATGCAGTTCACCGCCTCCAACAACGAAGCTGAATACGAGGCCCTGCTACACGGGATGAGGATGGCAAAAGCCTACGGCGCCAAGAGACTCATTATTTACGGCGACTCCAAGTTGGTTGTCAACCAAAAAATGCATGAGTGCGACACACTGAATGACAACATGATCGCCTACCGTGACCTCTACGACACACTCGAAGGGGACTTCGACGGTTGCGAACTGCGACACGTAGGCCGCGAAAGCAATGAAGAGGTGGACGCACTCGCCAACATAGGCTCTACCTGCGCCCCCATACCACCTGGGATATTTCTTGAGCGCATCTGCGAAACCTCCATCAAGCCAAAGGCAGCAGAGAAGAAAACAAGCGCAGCAACGGACTCGGGGGCTACGCCGTCCAATGAGCCAATGGCACTCGATGACCTGGAGCTGGACACAGGACTCGAAGGACCAATGAGCATCATGATGATCGAATCATCCTAGACGCAGCCGTACATCACGTACCTCCTCAACAAAAGGCTACCGGACGACCCGACTGATGCATGACACATCGCGCGGCGATCCAAGGTATTCGCTGTTATCAACGACGAACTATACAAGCACAGCATCACAGGAGTGCTCCAGCGATGCATCTCCACGGCTGATGGAAGAGTTGTCCTCCTCGACATCCATGAGGGAACCTGTGGACACCACGCGGGCAGTCGCTCGCGGGCCAAAGCTCATGAGTTGGTTCTCTTGGCCCTCGGCCATGCGCGACGCCAAGGACATCGTCCAGAAATGCAACGCGTGTCAATGATTCGCGGACAACCCGCACGCACCTGGCGCAGAGCTCCGACCAATCCCATTGGCCTGGCCCTTCGCACAATGGGGACTCGACATGGTCGGCAAACTCCCCAAATCATCACACGGAGGTTACGTCTACCTCCTGGTGGCAGTCGACAAGTTCACCAAGTGGATAGAGGCCATGCCAGTGACCAATCAATCAGGGCACAGTGCGGTCAAGTTCTTCGAGTCCATCGTATTCCGCTTCGGAGTGCCACATAGCATCATCACAAACAATGGAACAAACTTCACATCCAAGGAGTTCCAAGAATTCTGTGAGAATCTGGGAATCAACATCAGCTACGCCTCGGTAGCACATCCACAGACCAACGGTCAAGTTGAAAAGGCAAACAGGCTCGTCTGTGGCGGCATCAAGAAGCGACTCCTCCATCCACTCGAACAAGCCACGGGTTGCTGGCCAGATGAACTGCAATCAGTACTCTAGAGCCTACGCACAACTCCAAATAGTGCTACGGGCTACACCCCGTTCTTTATGGTGCACGGGGCCGAAGCGGTGCTACCCGCAAAGGTACGATACAAGGCACCACGTGTGGTCGCTTACAGCGAGCAGGAGTCATCCCTCGCACTCGAAGACTCTGTCGATCTCCTTGACGAGGCAAGAGAAATTGCCACGAAAAGATCAACGATCTACCAGCAGAACCTGCGCAACTACCACAGTAGGAGGCTACGCCCCAGATCCTTTGTCGAAGGTGACCTGGTCCTGCGACTAAAGCAGCAGGGGCATCTCAAGCTCGAGTCCCCCTGGGAAGGACCATACGTGATTACAGAAGTAATCCTAGGTGGCGCCTATCTCCTTCAAGATCTAGAGACAGGAGTCGCATACTCCAACCCCTGGAACGTCGCACAACTGCGACGCTTCTACCCTTAGTCGTTTTTACTTTTACATCACAAATAAGGCACTCAGCCAAGGCTACTTAGCCACACATTGTACTTCGTACTGTCTCACGAATAAATAAAGTAAGTGCCCCAAAACTCTGTGTTCTCCTTCATTTTTCCGCAACTTATCCACTCGGGGGCTACGCCACCCTATAGACACCTGTTTTATGAACTGAAATGCGATATCCTGAGTAGCTGGCACATCAATTGAAACCCTTGACACAACATCAACCCAGCTGCAACGCACCTGACAGGTTGACAAGGGAATGAGATAAGAGCATGGCCAGGCTAACGAAAAGGAATCTCATAGTGCAACGCACATACACGCTAACAAGCTCTTTATACATAACCGACAGTCAATTATACACAACGTCTATACGAACTTTACAACATTAGAACACTTATGTGTAGGATACAAATTAAGCTACTACTGCAACAACAGAATGTTGGTCTGCTCCTCGAAGAAAGCGACAATCTCCTCTGCTGGGCGATCCACTGCCTGGTAGTGCGGCACCATATTCCAAGCAGAACCTGCTGGTGGCGCAGGTGGCCCAGCCGCAATAGCCACAACGTCTACGTCAGGCCTGTGCAGTCGCACCAGCGATAGAGCGGCCTTGGCACCAGCCACTAGTTGTTGCCTTACACACTCGTGAACTGCGGCCAAGTCTTGGAACTTGGCAAGAAGGGCCAGCAGGCTTGAGGGAGCAAGATCCCGCGGAAACATTGTCCGATAAATGTTCTTCAAGCATGACTGCGACTTCTTCAGAAAGTGCAGCACTTGCGACGCACGATCCTATAGGGTCACCAGCACAATCGCACGATCATGATCCACCCAGAAGTATCCACTCTCCTGAAGTTGCTCTTGAGTCAGATCATGCATGCGAATGGCAATCCTATCCTTCTCATCCTGCGGATGGCGCGCGCTGACAACTATTCAAAGCAACAACGGAAGCATAAGGACAACACATCACTGCAAGTGACTACAAGGAAAAGATAAGAGTAAGCAAACTAACACTTAAATTGGTCGCCAAGTGATACATTGCAAATGTATCTATAATTTTTGATGTTCCATGCTTGGTTTTATCCACTTTCTTGTGTTTTGTTCCAACTTTGGAGTACTTTTCATATGATTTCTTGGACTAACCTATTAACAAGAGCCACAGTGCCAGCTGCCTGTTTTCTGCTGTTTTTGGTTCCAGGAAAGTCAAAAAATGAATATTCTCGGAATTGGACGGGACAAAAGCCAAAGTGCCTATTTTTCCAGAAGGGATCAAGTGCCAGAATACGAGACGGAGAGGGACCAGGGGCCGGCCACACCACCTGGCCGCACGGCCAAGCTGGGCCCACGCTAGGGGGTGGTGTGGTGGCTCCCGGCACCCCCTCGGCCTCTCCTTCCGCCTATATATTGCCCTCGGGACGAAAACCCTAAGTACCCGATCAAAAATCCATGAAAGAGTCTGTAGCCATCGTCATCTCCATCCCTAGATCGGGAGGGATCTGAAGCTCTTCCCGGCACCATGCCGGAGAGGGGAATTCACTTTGGAGGCCTTCTTCATCACCATGCAAGCCTCCGGTGTGATGCGTGAGTAGTTCATCCTTGGACTACGGATCCATGTAGTAGCTAGATGGCTGGTTTCTCCTCCTTTGTGCTTTCATGTTTAGATCTTGTGAGCTCCGTTCATGATCAATATCATCTATTTGTAATCCATACATGTTGTGTTTGCGGGGATTCGATGGATATTGAGATGCTATTTCAAATTGATTATTGATTCTATCATGTCTTTGTTATTTGAGATCTTGCATGCTTTCTGTTGTTAGTACCTATCTTGGACAAGTAGATGCTAGCAACTCCAAGAGTTAGTATTTATGCTCGATAGTGGGTTCATGCCTCCGTAACTGGGAAGTGACAGAAATCTCTAAGGTACTAGATGTGCTGTTGCTACTAGGGAGAAAACAACAATCCTTTGTTCATAGCACAGTCGTATTGTTTACTTTACACGCAGTTCGTAAAGCAATAATCTATTGCTTGCAACTTAATACTGGAGGGGGTTCGGATGATAACCTGAAGGTGGATTATTAGTCATAGATGCACTTGGATGGTGGTCTATGTATAATGTTGTAATGCCCAATCAAGTCTCAAAGGAGTCAAGATGATTAGTATATGCATGTATTGCTTTCTCGGTGTTTGTCAATTGCCCCGCTGTAATTTGTTCACCCAGCATGTTATCTATCTTAAGGAGAGCCACCTCTAGTGAACTATGGATCCTTGTCCTTATCTTTTACATACAATCTATAAACTGTTTACTGCTTTGTGTTTACTTTCTGCAAACTTATACTTCTTTCTATTTGATATGTTTAATCCTTTGTTTTCTGCAAAACACGGTGAGATTGACAACCTCATCGCAAGTTGGGGACAAAGTTCTGTGGTTGTGTTGTGCAGGTCTCCACGTTGCTACTAGCACCGGTGGTGTGCCCTGCCAAAGCTCAACTAGTAACACCTTTGGGGTGTTTCCTTGCTCCTACTGGTTCGATTAAACCTTGGTTTCATAACGGAGGAAAACTTGCTGTTGTGCTCATCATACCTTCCTCTTGGGGTTCCCAAAGAGCTCTACATCAACCACGCTCCAGCATTTTTCTGGCGCCATACACAGAGCCATCAAGCGATTTTTATGGCGCCGTTGCCGGGGAGTCAAGGACATCTTCACAAGGGGAGTTCCTCATAACCAATCTCTTTACTTTGTTGTTTTTATTTTTCTTAGTTTCTTTTTTGCTTTGTTTGCTTGTTTTATTCTTCAAAAACACAAAAAAATTAGGTTTACTAGTTTGCTTTCTTATTTCAAAAACACAAAAAAAAATTAGTTCCCATCTTGAGTTGCCACTATGTCTAGCCTTGCTCCAATCACTATGTCACCCGAGGAAATGATTTTCACTTTTAAACAAGGAATTGAGGAAAGTTTTAAGGAAGCTTGGTCTAGAATCTCTGATCTACATGAAAAAAGTGAGCTTAAAATGACTCAAGGCTTGTTCCTTAGCAGTTTTTATCTTGGGATTGCTCTTTGCTATAGATATGCTTTAGATGCTATTGTGGGAGGAGATTTCCTCCAATGTAATGAGGATGATGCTATTAATGCTATAAAGAAATTGATCCTCACTTATAACATGCCTAGCCAAATTGATATTTCTTTCGCAAAAATATTTGCTAGGTTGAACACTCTTGAGGCTAGCACTACTAGCTTAGAAAGTAGCTATAATACGCTTAGGGAGCATCACAATTACGTTCCAATAAATTCTGAACCATCAAAGTGGCTCCCTACAGTAAAGATTGAGATAAACACTGAAACTTTTCAAGCCCGCTGCGATATCATGTCTGAATTTTGTCTTATGCCCAAAGATATTTATGAATCTTTGAATCTTTGGGGCTTACTGAAGGAGGAAAAGAAATATCTCTTGCTAATAATGCTACCTTATTTCCTATTGGAATATCTGAAGGAGTGTTTACAAAGATCCTTGGGAAAATGATTTCTACTGATTATCTTGTTATTGAATGTGCAGGAAAAGGACAAATTACACTTGGAAGGTCCCTATTAGAACTCCTTGGAGCAATAATAGATGTGGGAAAGGGGACCATGCACCTTTGTTCTCCACCAAACAATCACATTTTCCCAATGGTTAAGGATAAAAATAAGAGAGGTAAGGGCAAGAAAGTTGGTTTTAATGCTTCTTCATTTGAGAACACTTGATTCTTTCTTGGCTTATTATGCCTAACTTAAAGGCGTTAAAGAAAATTACTTGTTGGGAGATAACCCAAGAGTTTTAGATGAGTCTTGTAACTTATTACATTTGTAATAACCGCTCCTTATCCTTTTTATTTGCTTTTTGTGCCAAGGGTAACCTCTAATGAGAGTGAAGTAATGATTGGGAAAGTTGCTGTCCCGAAACAGATTTTTGTGCTTCACCGTAAAAATTCCTGAGAGATCTCTGTATGTCGAATTGAGCTGTAATTGTTTGTGCTTCTACCCCAGGTTGTTATCTAACTTTCGTTAGTTCAACACTTTTTAAGTTGAGCAACAGAAGGTCTTCGAAAAATTCGTCTTTACCTGCTGGTCTGTTTTGACAGATTTCTGCCATTTTCTGCATTTGCTTCTTGTTGGTTGCTTCTTGAGTTCTTTTGGGGAATTGAGATTTTTGGAGGAAGTGCTACAGTATCTAGTGTTCTAATGGAAGTTTATTTTGTGTTAGAACTGAACCTTAAGACTTATTTATCTTAAGTGCACTAATGTTGCTAATGAGATTGTGTGAAGTTTTGTATGAAGGAAAATTTTCAGGTGTATGGAAGGAATGAGTAATGAGATGAAGGATGGAATAAGGCTCAAGCTTGGGGATGCCACACGTGTCACCCCAAGAAATATCCAAGAAGTACAAGCGTCAAAGCTTGGGGATGCCCAAGGCATCCCCTTCTTCATCAATAAAAATTCCAGGTTTCTTCCAAACGCTTCATTTTTATTGTTTCATGCACAGTTGTGTTTTTCTTGGAGCGTCTTCTTTTTCGTTTTAGTTTTAGTTTTTAGTTTGCTTGGTTTGCTTAGTTTTCTGAATAAGTTGGTTGGACCCCCTCTTTCATACATTGGTTTGCAAATAGTTTGGTTTGGTTTGGAAAAGAGTAGGAAAGTTCATGCTTATGTGGTAAAAAGAGCTTGTTCTTGACTGTGGCTATGCTTTGTCATGCCATGCTTGATATTGTTTTGGCTTTATGCTTAGTATTTTTTGCTGTAGCATGACTTGTTATAAACAATTGAGATTTCTTAATGTGCCTTGGATGAATCATGCGTTGTTTTAGCATATTAAAGCATAGTATAGTGGTATTCTCCTTTGATGCTTTATTTGGGTTGACTTGGCACATGCTCACACCATGTTATGACTGTCACAAGTCACCATAGACTTTATGATCCTTTAGTTTTAAACTTGTAGTATCACTTTATGCTTTGATCAATGATGTTTTGTCGCTCTGCATGATTATGGCCATTATTGCTCTCTTAGTTTGTCGCTCCCAGTCTTTTGCTAGCCTCCACAACCAAGTATGAGTTTCACTCATGCATCCAAGTCCCTAAACCAAGTTATTCCAAAGAGTCCACCATACCTACCTACTAGCTTATGCTATTCCAAGTATATTCATGCTTTTGCCTACCTTCCACTTGTTATGAGAAAACTAGTGATTAAAGCTCTCATGAACTTGATGGCACACTTTACTTTATTGCCTCTAATAAACTTGAACCATTGGGTCCTTCTTTGTTGCGTATATTCTTGCGCTTTATAAGTTGAAATTAGCAGAACCATGTACCATGGGGAACGCTTTCAACATTGCACTTGTACTTTGTACCCCGTTGATATCATGTTCTTTTGCTTACGAATCCCGGCGGTGTGAAATAAAAGTGGAACTTGTAAGATCATGGAGTTTCTATGTGTGTTAGAGAAACGCCTGGGCCGCTAGCCTAAGCCATGCCTAATCATGGTGGAAACTTGCAGCATCACCATAATGAGCACTCTATGAAGCATCCTCAATAAAATCCTATGCAAATAGCAAATAAAAAGATCGCTGAGATGCTCATTGTCTGCTTGCCTTATCATTTTGATTATGGGAAAGCTCCCGTATCATGTGCAAGGGGTACCCCGTTGGCGGTTCTTAATGATACACATATACTTACAATGACAAGAGCTTACTCGTGACTGAAGTTGAGTAGCATGAGGATCGGTCTTTGTAAGTAAGGGGCATGAGATTTCGGTTTATAACTTGTCAAGCATATCCTCTTAGTTGTGTCACTTTAACCTTAATCACCTTCAAGATGCTTATGATAGGGGCAATGAGAGCTGAAAGCTATAAGTACCATAATTTTTGGAAGCTCTTTATGAGACTTGAATCCCTACTTCCTTTTACAAAAGGCCTTTCTTCCACCATTACATTGAGTCTCCACCTTCTATCTTTATGCGCCTACTTTGAGAGCATAGTGGCCATTCTTAGTTCTATGTGCATTGTCCCAAGACTAGTTGATTGATGCATAACTTGTTATTGCTTCTTTGAAACTATTGTATCTAGTCACTCTTATGAACTTTGAAGGTGTCCTATGCATTTATATTTGCTACTCTATTGAGGGACAAGCTGAATACTATTACGCTATGTTTTCTTTATGTGAAACAAACAAACGTCTGGCAAAGCATGTTATTCATGATTATTTTGTTTGTGCCTTTTCATGTTGCATCATAGTTTCTTTGCTTATTGCTAGAACTATGTCTTTCATGTTATGATTGAAGTACTATGATCCCAGCTTTGAGTGTTTTGCAAATACTTTGATCAAGTCTTTGATGGTGCATGTCACCTCAAAAATTATTTCTTTTTTATCACTTATCTACTCGAGGACGAGCAGGAGTTAAGCTTGGGGATGTTGATACACTGCAAATGTATCTATAATTTTTGATGTTCCATGCTTGGTTTTATCCACTTTCTTGTGTTTTGTTCCAACTTTGGAGTACTTTTCATATGATTTCTTGGACTAACCTATTAACAAGATGCCACAGTGCCAGCTGCCTGTTTTCTTCTGTTTTTGGTTCCAGGAAAGTCAGAAAATGAATATTCTCAGAATTGGACGGGACAAAAGCCAAAGTGCCTATTTTCCGGAAGGGATCAAGTGCCAGAATACGAGACGGAGAGGGGTCAGGGGCCGGCCACACCACCTGGCCGCGCGGCCAAGCTGGGCCCGCGCCAGGGGGTGGTGTGGTGGCTCTCGGCACCCCCTAGGCCTCTCCTTCCGCCTATATATTGCCCTCGGGACGAAAACCCTAAGTACCCGATCAAAAATCCACGAAAGAGTGCAGAGTCAGTCATCTCCATCCCTAGATCGGAGGAATCTGAAGCTCTTCCGGCACCGCCGAGAGGGGAATTCACCCTGGAGGCCTTCTTCATCACCATGCAATCCTCCGGTGTGATGCGTGAGTAGTTCATCCTTGGACTACGGATCCATGTAGTAGCTAGATGGCTGGTTTCTCCTCCTTTGTGCTTTCATGTTTAGATCTTGTGATCTCCGTTCATGATCAAGATCATCTATTTGTAATCCATACATGTTGTGTTTATGGGATCCGATGGATATTGAGATGCTATTTCAGATTGATTATTGATTCTATCATGTCTTTGTTATTTGAGATCTTGCATGCTTTCCGTTGTTAGTAGCTATCTTGGCCAAGTAGATGCTAGCAACTCCAAGAGTTAGTATTTATGCTCGATAGTGGGTTCATGCCTCTGGTAATCTGGGGAAGTGACATAAATCTCTAAGGTACTAGATGTGCTGTTGCTACTAGGGAGAAAACAACAATCCTTTGTTCATAGCACAATCGTATTGTTTACTTTACACGCAGTTCGTAAAGCAATAATCTGTTGCTTACAACTTAATAATCGGAGGGGTTCGATGATAACCTGAAGGTGGATTATTAGTCATAGATGCAGTTGGATGGCGGTCTATGTATAATGTTGTAATGCCCAATCAAGTCTCAAAGGAGTCAAGATGATTAGTATATGCATGTATTGCTTTCTCGGTGTTTGTCAATTGCCCCGCTGTAATTTGTTCACCCAGCATGTTATCTATCTTAAGGAGAGCCACCTCTAGTGAACTATGGATCCCGGTCCTTGTCTTTTACATACAATCTATAAACTGTTTACTGCTTTGTGTTTACTTTCTGCAAACTTTTACTTCTTTCCATTCGATACGTTTAATCCTTTGTTTTCCGCAAAACACGGTGAGATTGACAACCTCATCGCAAGTTGGGGACAAAGTTCTGTGGTTGTGTTGTGCAGGTCTCCACATTGCTACTAGCACCGGTAGTGCGCCCTGCCAAAGCTCAGCTAGTTACACCTTTGGGGTGTTTCCTTGCTCCTACTGGTTCGATTAAACCTTGGTTTCATAACTGAGGGAAAACTTACTGCTGTGCTCATCATACCTTCCTCTTGGGGTTCCCAACGAGCTCTACATCAACCACGCTCCAGCATTTTTCTGGCGCCATACACAGAGCCATCACCAAGCTGCGTCATCTCCCCCAGCAGGTACTGCTCTCTGGCGGTGGCTTTCTCTGCCTTTGACTTCCATACATCCGCGTTACCGTGGAGCATGGGCAATTCATGCTCCAACTGCTTCACGCGGTCACGCAGTCGCGAAAGCAGCGACAGCTCATCCACCCTGGAGCGTGATGGCTCCGAAGTATCATCAAGGGGCAACAAGTCCTGAGGTTCCCTCAAAGGATCACTTGATGTGACCTACCACAAGCCAAGCAAGAAGCGAATAAGAAGATCAAATCGACACATAGACATAAGATTCGAGTGCATTCAAGATTGGCGAAAGTATCAGCAGATACACCCACCAAAAGGCATGTTCTAGACAAAAGGCATAAAACTAATCAACTATTACAAAGCTACTGAGGAGCGATTGGCTTCTTCGACTTCGACGGCTTCGGGGGCTTCATCGAGTCCGTGGTAGTGTCAGATGCCACTGACTTTCTGCCAGCCCCTGATGCCGTAGCCTTTGTCGCCTTCTTGGCTCGCTGCAGCTCCTCAGAGTACTTCGCAACCGTGTTAATCAGCTGCGGCCCATATTTGCCACATGAAGTCGCGAAGGGGGCAAAGACTACCTGCTGGCCGTCCGTGCTAATGGGCATCGCCTTCGAAACCGCCGCAGGATCAACCTTGACTCCGTGGGCCTGCACCATGGCAAGTGACATCGACGTGCCAACCGCACGGAGTGAGTTCTTGAAGCTTGCAGGAACACCCCTGGCGAGAGACTCCACCAGCTCGTTCATGTTCCCAATTAGCTCAGCCTTGGGCATCAACTCCTCCCGGAGGCGACCAAGCACGCCTTTGGCCTTGGAGAGCATATCCTGCACGGTGGCGCTGCGGTCCTCGACTGCTGAAAGCGCAGCCGCCAAGGCGTCGTCACGGCGAAGGGCCTGAGGGTCGAAGCTCAAATCACCAGCATCTGTACACAAACACACACATGGACACAAACATCAACACCAACAGCAAAAATCGAACGAAGAAAGATGATGATATCCAAACATAGTACCTGAGAGGGCCTTGGCAATTGAGAAAAGCTATTCTTCGAACAACTTCTCCCTGGCCGCGATGGAGGCACGCAGATCCTCTTCACGCCTCTAAGCCTCGTCACGCGCCGCGATTTCCTCATCGCGACCCTTCACAGCCGTGGCGATTGTTTTCTCCATGGTGGCAGCGTTGCGCAGGAGGGCGTTATGTTCAGCTACAAAACAAAAGGATTGACTATCAGTCGACTATATAAAAAGGAGAAGAAGAGGAAGTGAAGAACACTTACTTTCGACCACGCGATGACGCGTCTCCAGCATTGCATGCTGACGACCCATCGCAACCACTTGCTCCGCCAAGTGAGCGGCTTCCTTCACAAGGGGCTATCGCACAACAAGGGATCAGCAGATGGCATAGATAACATCGACTGTAACATCAAAAGAAGAAATCCTACACTTACATGATCCTCCAATGACTCCGAAGTCGATTGGTGTGCAGTCATCCGGGCAACCATTCGATGCTCCCCTTCATGCGGAGAGCTGGAAGAGTTGTGCCCGGAGTAGGCCGCCAATGGAGGGGAAGGAGCACGCTCGACGTCTTTCTTGGCCCTTGAGGTTGCGACTCCTGATTCTTTCAAAAATTGGACGTCTCCAGAAGATGACGACGCCTCTTGACTGCAAAAACAAAACCAACATCAAGGACAAGGCAAAGCCAATGAAGAATCAGAAAGGACAAACCAAATACTTACCAATCAAATTTATCAAAGTCAAAGGTTGGTTCCCCCGACTCTGACGAAGACTCCTTTGGCAGTCGCATCTTCTTGCGAGAAGATGGCACCATGGCGCTCATAGGAATGGCAGGGATTGGCGACCCCGCACCAACACCTGCACCTTCCGGAGTCGAAGGAGATGATGCATCGGAATCCTCGCTGCACGAACGCTTGCGAGTATCCGGACTACCCGACTCGGGGGCTTCCTCCTCCACATCGGATAGGACGGTCGACTCTAACTCATCCTCTTCCAAGTCCTCGCGAGGGATAACCCCCTCAGGAAGAGGGGGCATACAGGGTGACACCTCCCAATCCTGTATACAGACAACAAATTCAGCACAAAGCAAAAAACATCAAAGAAGCAATCAACAAACTAAGCTATTACGTAGCACAATTGTACCTCAGGAGGACGGTTAGAAGCGTCGAACGGGGGAACGACTGGCTCACTAGGGAGCACATCCTTGATGGTGTATGTGGTCACCAGTCGAACCCTTTTATCCACCTCACCCGCGGACATGCCATCGGAAGACACACGAGTGACATCGTCAGCGCCAGCCCACTGAAACATGGGATGGACTCTGGCCTACAGGGGCTGGACGCGATGGCGCAACCACGTGCGAATGAGGGCGCAACCTCCCTCCTCTTTGCCTATGCGACTCTCGAGGTCGCAGACACACTCGTACAACACATTTGTCTCTGCGGACTCGCCAGGCATGACTACATTCTTCCAGGAGCACCTCCTCTTGCACGGCGTCGCGGGATCGAAAGGTGCGAGTTCGAAGTGGTCTCCGTCGACCTTCTGGTCGCGAACGTAGAACCACATGTCCCTCCACCCTTGGACGGACTTCATCAGCTTGATGTCGAAATAGGTGGCGGATGGATTGACGTGGATTCCGCAGCCGCCTACATCATAGACTAAGGAGCCAGACGCAGATTGGCACTTCAACTTGAAGAGGCGCTTGAAGAGGCCGAAGTGCGGCTCGATTCTGAGCTAGCACTCGTAGAGGGTGATGAAGCAAGAGATATGGAGGATAGAGTTCGGGGACAGCTGATGGAGCTGAAGCCCGTAAAAACAAAGGAGGCCCCTGAAGAAGGGATGCAAGGGCAACGAGAGGCCGCGAATGATGAACGCCAAGAACATCACTCGAAAACCAGCGGGAGGAGAGGGGATTATCTCACCGTCGCGACTACGGCGGACAGCACTCCATCTTGACGAAGAAGACGAAGATCAGAGGACTTGATGATGGACGGACGCCACGCGCCATTTGTGACGCGGGTGCCCGTGCCCTTCTTCCTCCCGCTGGCGGTGGTGCTGGTGCTCGCAGCGACGGAGCCGCCCTTCTTCTTCACCGCAGCAGCAGTAGCCGTGGAATCGGCCGCAGCACCTCCCTTCTTCCCCATTGCACGGCGGCGATGCGACCGGAGAAAGTAGCTGGGAAATGCACGGAGCTGGTCCAGCGCCGTGGAGGAAAAGAGAGCAGAGAAAGCAGGGGAGCAGCGGCAATGGCGATGAAGGCAAAAGATGAGCGAAAGCAGATGTGAATTTTACCATCGCAGCGCCACTACTTAACCCCTGGAAGATGCAATCCAACGGCTCAGAAAAACCCTACTGGACACGTGGTGATCATCGTGCTAGACACGTGGAGGATCTGAAACATGAACCGTCCCCCATCACTCCCATTATGCGTCGAAATCGAGGAGGCGCGGTTAAAATAAAGATTACGCACGCCCAGTCAAATCAAGGTCAGGGAGTGGGACCGACCGCTCATCACGTTCCGTAAAACTCGCTCACGCGGGCAACTAAGGTCATGAGATCGTCAGCACTAACGTCATCAACAACTACGCAGCAAAAGACTTCGATTACTTTAGTCCTTGCTCTAGTCTTCGACTCCACCAAGCACTCGGGGGCTACTCCCATAGGGAGCGCTGGTCGCGCACCCTACGATTTTTTCTTTTTCTTTTACAGGAACATGAACAATCACAGCAAAACCCAATCACTCGAAGCACGGTTCGACTATGGACATGGGTTTACTCCCATAGGGAGCGTCGAAAGAAAATTCGACTGAAACGAGCAAATAAAGACGATAGCAGTCGCAAAAGTACTTTAGTCCCTGCCTGAGTCTTCGACTCAACCAGGCACTCGGGGGCTACTCCCATAGGGAGCGCTGGTCGTGCACCCTATGATTACTTGTGCAAAGTATTGTGTGTTGATAACATCCACACTCGAGGTTTATGGCGACACCGCCTCATAATTTCTCTACAAAGAGACTATGTCTCCTGGATCACCCGAATCGTCTCCGCGATGATAAAATTCGGATGTCGCGCTTACAGCGTGAAGGTAAGACCTGAATAAGGCCTGGCAACGCATTAGCTGCGCACTACCAGAAATATATCCATGCCTGTAGGTACGATGAATATGCCTTGACGGACGCGTCGAGTGCTCACACCCATATACTGGAATTCGACTCATGTAAGACCTCCGCGGCTTGAGTCGAATTACACCAGCACTTTTCCGGATTCGAGTCCGGGGACTCGAGTTCGAGTAGATGGCGTTGTTTTACCCTAAGGTAGTTAACTGATACCGATACATCGGTTAAAATCAGGCACGCACATCAACAATCCCTATGACATAAACAGAGCAGTCGAAAAATATACTCAGTCATGCACTCGAAAGGCTTCATAAAGTCTCCAGTCGAATCTGCGATTCCACTAGACACTCGGGGGCTACTGACATGGGTATACCCTACAGGTACTCGAGCTTGGTATATACGGCCTGAATACATGGAGGCCCACGGTGTCGCCAGGGCCCAAATGAAGAACTCGAGTAACCTACAGACTCTCTATTGCTTGAATAACAAGAAGCTAAAGATAGAAAGTTTAAAGGGGAAAACCCTAACTCAGAATCGACTCGACTCACCTGCGAGACCTAGCCTATCTATATAAAGGCTAGGAGGGGGCAGCGAGAAGGACACACACGCAACCCTAGTTTCCACAACCCTCACCAGATTGCATCTGCGTACCATTGTAATCTTCGATTCCCTTGATAATTCCACGAGCAGACAAGCAGGAGTAGGGACCTCTACGAGGCCTGAACCTGGGTAAATCTTCGAGTCCCCTGTGTGCTTGTTTGCTAGCCGATAGATGTCTCTAGCGCTCCCTCCTTCTCCAAAACCCAAGTCCATAACAATGGGCATTGATGATTTAAACCCTCGTCACATATAGACTAGCTCGTTGATTAACAAGATGATCAAAGTTTCCTGATCATGGACATTGGATGTTGTTAATAACGAGGTCACAGTATTTGTGAAATGATGTGATGAACATTGATCCGAAGTATAGCATTACGATCAAATTCATTATGTTTATATTGCTATAACATCATACGAAGTAATCTTAGTCCTTAGACCATGAGATCATGTTAATTCCTAACACCAGAAGAGTATCTTGATAACATCAAACGTCACACCGTAACAGGGTGACTATAAAGGTGGGTTCAGTGCTACGAAGGTGTTATGTTGAGGCTCATGGATCAAGAGTGGAATTTGTCAATCACGATGACGGATAGATATACTCTGGGCCCTCTAGGTGATATCACATTAAGATAGCTTGCAAGCAAGTGATGTGATCACTAGAATGTTATATCACGGGAACGAGAAAAGAGTGCATGTCGGTAACGAGATCAAACTAGGTATTTGGATACCGATGATCAAATCTTGGACATGTATTATATCATGAGACAAAGGGATTAAGTTACTAGCGTTAAAGGTTCTCACGATCACAGAAGTCATCGTTGAATGTGCAGGAGTCAGTATGGATCTCCAGGTCCCGCTTCTGATTATTGAATTGAGAGGGGTCTCAATCATGTCTGCATTATTCGCGAACCGTAGGGTGACACACTTAAGGGTTGCCGAACACCATTTTGGAGCACATATGATTCAGACGTAAGAATCACAAAGAGCTGGAATTATTTCGATGGAATCTGGAATTGTTTCGGGTGAAATTGCAGAAACTGGTTCTGCATGTGATATTGAAATGTTGCAAGGGTTTTATGTGATTGTTTGTTAATTAAATTAATTAACAAAAATCTGAATAAAATAAATAAAAGAGTTTTATTAAATGAGAGTTGCATTAAATTTGGTGGAAATTTAATACATGTGAGTGGAATTTTGGGTGGAGGCAAAATTGATGTGAGTGGAGATTCCACCACATGAATGAGGAAGAGGTGGGGCACCCCCCTTGGCCGCCGGACATGGGAGGGGAGGAGCCCCCGCTCTCCTATAAAAGGCCCCCTCTCCTCCCTCACAAAACACACCTCCTCGTGAAGGATCTCTCTCCCCCTCTAGATACATTCCCCCATGGTCTCAGATTAGTGAGATACATGTTCCCGGTGGCCTTGCGTCTGGAAGGAGTTGCTGCTTCCGCTGATTTGCTGGAGCGAGGAGGTGGAGGTTGTTCGGTGGCTTGAACGTGTGTGAGAGAATGGATGCGCTGCTGATTTGCGGCGCTAGGACTTCCACACGATCTTGAGATCGGCAAGCGTACGACTACATCATCCACGAGTTCCAACTCATTAACAAAACTTTGTTGTCTTTGAGGGTAAGTTCTCTATGGATGTATATCCACCTGTTGCTTGTATCTAGTAGATAGATCTTGGCGTATAGTTCTCATCGTAGGAAATTATTTGTTTTCTATGCTTTGAACCCAACATCATACGGGTTGCCTCCCCATATGATGGTGAGATTCCTCCACCCATGATCCAAGATGACTTGACAAAGCCTCCTTTGACCTAACAACATGAAGTAAGGACATCTCTGAGCCCCATTTCAAAGAACGAATATGAAGAATTGGAAGAGGAGAATGATGAGTACGGGGACGATGAGAGAAAGGTTGAGCTCCATGACAACACTATTTGATATTTGAACCTATATCATACACAAGAGAACATGGATCATGACACCCCGTATTCTCGAATGTATGCATCAGACTCGGATGAGGATCGTCCTGATGAACAAGTTGATGATGATTGTTTCATGAAGGATGAGGCTAAGTGCACGAGAAGGTATTGGGAAGGGATCCTCGGATACCCTTGTTTCGTGATCTTGGTCTAGCGGATGAAGACACGGTTGATGAAGGAAAGGGTGTAGTGCTTGGACCAAGGCCAACTTCCTACCGCGATGATAATCACGAGAAGAAGGGGATTTCAAAAGGCCTGAGGTGCACCATGTTGTTGGAACTTAAGTAATGGATCAAGGACTACTCGGTTAAGTAACATCGTCCGTTCATGATGGTTCGCTCGGACGTGAAGAAGTGTTACATGGTTAAATGAGAGGATGATGGATGTCCCTGTATTGTGTGTGCAAAATCATTCAAGGTAGGGCCCGATTGGCGCATTTCAAGCTATAAGTCAGCTCACTTGTGCCATGGAAAAAAAAGTGGACGGCAAAGAAGTGAAGCACGAGCACCGACGACTGACCTACGAGTTCCTTGCCTTTAGGCTTTCAAACCAGTTGTCATCACTTCCAACGATGAGCATCAAGATGGTCACGGAGATCATGGAAGCTCTCTTTAACTACGAGGTGAAGTACATGATGGCATGGAAGGCGAAGCAATCGTCATTCAGGATGGTGTATGGTGGATGGGAAGAAGCATACAACCGAATACCTAGGTTGTTGTTAGCAATGGACAATGCTAACCCAGGCATGGTTCATGTGGTCGAGCCTTATGGCCGCGAAACAATGGTTCGTAACAGAAGAAAAGTCCGAGTATTTGGGCGTGATTTTTGGGCATTTGTAACATCCCAACATTAGAGGCTATAATTAAATAGAGATCAGGTGTGTGCATTGCATTCATGCATAGAAAATCCGAATAATTTTCGTGCTTGATAGCTGTGAGATTTGATACATTTTTTATGGCTTGTATTGATGGTTTTCTCCTGGATTTGATCGTTTTCTGGTTTTACCTAACGTTAATACTTCGGTAGCAAAGAAAACTTGGTTTTTAATTTGTGTTTCAGGTTCTGAACGTCAACACAGGGATTTAACTAGAGAAACACAATATTTTGGAGAAAACAAGTGAGTGCCACCTTGGAAGCTCGTGAGGGGAGCTCATAGTAGCTTTAACGAGCAACTATATGGCGGGAATATTTTTTCGTCCGTATATTTCCCACCGTATAGTTGTTGCCGCCTCTGTCTTTTCAAAAGGGACAACTTCCATGAAGGGAACAAGGACAAAAACACAACGCAGCAGCCGCCACACCATCCAGAAGGGAGAAAGAAGAGATCCAGAGAAGAAGGAGAAGACGTTCTTCATCTTGCTCCACGATCTTCGACCTCCTAGCCAATACACCCCATAGCCACTACTTGTACTTGAGAGAGAGAGGGATCTCCACCTTGCAAGACTAGGGTTTGAGATTGTTTCTTCCCATCTTGAATTGTGTTGGATATTTTTCTATTCTTATTGTGGATCTCCACGGTAATACAAAGACGATTTCCCTTTATTTAATTATATTGATGATCCGTTCTTCTCTCATGTGTGAGTAATTCCCTTGGGCGTGGGAGATGTAGGGGATTGGTGAGATGTGATGTGCCTTCATATATTTTCCGCTACTTTGTGATTGATTCTAATTGCTATATTATGTGTGCTTGACTATCTATAGGATGCCTAATTCTTATTGTCCAATTAAGGGCCCAGACAACATGATACTTTGGTCTAGATAGATAAGATCTTGTACGCTAGTGGACCGACAACCCTCGGGTGACACAGGGATATCAATGGAAAGCTAGTTGACTCGAGGATAATGAGTAACCACTGTGATTATTGCATTAGTCCGATCCAAGGAGCTTAATCGCTAAGCAACCTGAAGGGTCTTAATCATCTAGTGTCTGGCCATGGTTTTGGTAGCAGGCTAGTAGGATTATTGAAGTTGGGATGAAATCTACCAAGAGGAGTTCCAGCTAATTATGGGTTGCTCGCCTACACATATATCTATAGGATTATAATTGTTCCATTTTCCACTCGTCCACCTGGCACAGTCACTATCATCATGAACTGAATTTCCCCGTGCCTTCTCTCGTCATCTATAGGAAACAACAAACAAGCAAAGCCGTTCTTTACTTTTATGCTTTATATTTCTGAACTTTACATTTTAGTTTTATTTAAATCTATCGCATTTAATCAAAACCCCATTCTTATTTCAACACTTGCAGTCAATTCAATCGAAGACATGTGAGAACTTCGGGTGTGACAGAGACTTCACTAATAAACACTTACCTTTGGACTCCCCGTGGGATTGATATCTGAACTTCGAAACTAGCTACAAACGATCTGTGCTCTTGCAGACATCAGCGCTTTTGTTCAAAACTTTTCAAAGTGATTGAATCTTATCTTAACTTGATGGAACTGAAGTAGATCATCAAGTTGAGTGTGATATGCTTCAATATGACCTTTGCTAAAAACCTTATTTTGGGTAAAGATGATTTTATCTATGGGTAGATCAAATGGAATAAAACTAAACACACAACACATTATTCGATGATGAATACCAGATCTTCTAAAGATCACATCATTGTATTCTTTATAACAACTCATGGATACCAAGTTAAGTATATAACTCAAGTAACAAGAATTCAACAATTAAATCTTGATTTATCTTATTCTTATTTATTGCTACCATGAGCATCATAGTAATTCTTAAACCCTAACTCTTTAGGTTATATTGAGTATGAAGGAAATCAAGTCAAGACATTTTATCACATATCCCTCTTTCCATACTAATTATTGCCATCCTTATTGAAAAATGTTCTAATATTTGATGATCATCAATGTTTGGTGATCAGTCCTTGATCTATCAATTCTTGACCTATCATATCTTAACCTTTCAACTCTTGACCTACTATATTGTTCCTTCTGAAGTCTTGAAAGGAAAGAAGTAAGAAGACATAAGTAGTTATGCTAGTTTGATTTATCATCTTTAGGATGAGAGTATTAGGAGAGAATAAAATCAACATGGTAGTTGGTGGAGTTAACTCACTCCTGAATGGAATGGAATGGAATGGAAGAGTTATTTTGAATAAATATATATGTTGGTAAAAAGAGGATCATAAGGATGAATTTGAAGATATATTTACCAAGGAGTAATCTTATTGAATCATGTAGACATAGTCATTGAGTAGTATCCTTTAGTTAAATGGAACTTCTAAGAATATAATTATAATTCAAGTTTAGTTTTTTATTGATGAAACCATTGTTTAGCCAACTGGAAACCCAAGCCACAAATGATCAAATGATTATAATGATCATGCATGAGTCACTAGGAGTGAATGACAATGAGATACAAAAGTTACATTGGTAGAGAGAACATGATTAAACCCTAATATAGATGTACTATCTTAGGTTAATCATGATAAGCCACATTAGTGTAATATGAAGTTGGAGTATGAGTACTGAAGGTAGCTGAAATTATGATAGAATGACTAAAATCAAACCAGAGCAACAGTGGATTATAGGAGTGATACATTGCAAATGTATCTATAATTTTTGATGTTCCATGCTTGGTTTTATCCACTTTCTTGTGTTTTGTCCACACTTTGGATTACTTTTCATATGATTTCTTGGACTAACCTATTAACAAGAGCCACAGTGCCAGCAGCCTGTTTTCTGCTGTTTTTGGTTCCAGGAAAGTCAGAAAATGAATATTCTCGGAATTGGATGGGACAAAAGCTGAAGTGCCTATTTTTCCCGAAGTCATCAGATGCCAGAATACGAGACGGAGAGGAGCCAGGGGCCACCACACCACCTAGGCTGGGCTAGGCTGGCCGCCAGGGGTGGTGTGGCCAGCCAGCACCCCTCGGCCTCCTTACGCCTATAAGATGCCCTCGACGAAAACCCTAAGAACCCAATCAAAATCCACGAAGAGTCCAGAGTCAGCCATCTCCATCCCTAGATCGGAGGGATCTGGCTCTTCCGGCACCTGCACGGAGAGGGAATTCACCTGAGGCCTTCTTCATCACCATGCAAGCCTCACAGATGCGTGAGTAGTTCATCCTTGGACTACAGATCCATGTAGTAGCTAGATGGCTGGTTCTCCTCCTTTGTGCTTTCATGTTTAGATCTTGTGAGCTCCGTTCATGATCAAAATTATCTATTGGTAATTCTGCATGTTGTGTTTGAGGGGATCCGATGGATATTGAGATGCTATTTCAGATTGATTATTGATTCTATCATGTCTTTGTTATTTGAGATCTTGCATGCTTTCCGTTGTTAGTAGCTATCTTGGCCAAGTAGATGCTAGCAACTCCAAGAGTTAGTATTTATGCTCGATAGTGGGTTCATGCCTCTGGTAATCTGGGGAAGTGACAGAAATCTCTAAGGTACTAGATGTGATGTTGCTACTAGGGAGAAAACAACAATCTTTTGTTCATAGAACAATCGTATTGTTTACTTTACACGCAATTCGTAAAGCAATAATCTGTTGCTTGCAACTTAATACTGGAGGGGGTTCGGATGATAACCTGAAGGTGGATTATTAGTCATAGATACAGTTGGATGGCGGTCTATGTATAACGTTGTAATGCCCAATCAAGTCTCAAAGGAGTCAAGATGATTAGTATATGCATGTATTGCTTTCTCGGTGTTTGTCAATTTCCCTGCTATAATTTGTTCACCCAGCATGTTATCTATCTTAAGGAGAGCCACCTCTAGTGAACTATGGATCCCAGTCCTTTTTCTTTACATACAATCTATAAACTGTTTACTGCTTTGTGTTTACTTTCTGCAAACTATTACTTCCTTCCATTCGATACGTTTAATCCTTTCTTTTCCGAAAAACACGGTGAGATTGACAACCTCATCGCAAGTTGGGGATAAAGTTCTGTGGTTGTGTTATGCAGGTCTCCACGTTGCTACTAGCACCGGTAGTGCGTCCTACTAAGGCTCAGCTAGCAACACCTTTGGGGTGTTTCCTTGCTCCTACTGGTTCGATTAAACCTTAGTTTCATGACTGAGGGAAACTTGCTGTTGTGCTCATGATACCTTCCTCTTAGGGTTCCCAACGAGCTCTACATCAACATCGCACCAGCATTTTCCTGGTGATGTACACTGAGCCATCAAGGAGTAGTATCATTACTATAAGAGACAAGTAAACACTTGAGGTGTAACAATGAATGCAGTAGAAAATTATAGGAGGAATATTGGTGATGAATAATAAGGGAGAATATGAGTGCAGTTGTAAGAAACTATTTAACGGATTGGAAGCTATCATTAGTACTTAAATATAAGTATGTGTACTTGTGAGAAGATTATGAAAGGATTCAGTGACATGCTTCTGATATTCATAAGTACGATTAGAAAGTAATTTATAAACTAGGTACTAGGGAACCATCAAGATCATACTTATTTATAATACACCTTATAAAATCATCATACTATCCTACACTAAATTGAGATATCATCTATGATCCTAAATTTAGAGGTAATGTCCTTAACCCTTGATCTTTAGCAATATTCAGAAATGAACGTGAGAGTAATAAATCCTATAGAGTTCCTAGTGTGTACATGGAAATAAAGCCCCTTGCATGCCATATAAATCACTTTGGTCACTTAAGTAATACTTGCTACAAAACCATTACATGATAAACTTTTACCAAGAAATCAATCACACATAAAATGATAATTAACGACTAGTTTAGGAATTCATTTTTTGTCTATTTAAAAATATCAAAATGTGATTGTACATGACTAATTAAGCCTTGTTCACTTTTATACTTATTTTATGTGCATTAATAAACCCATTTCTTATTGCTAGATAGCCACAAATATATTCTTAAGAATATTTAAAAATCTATTTCTTAATTCCTAAACACTAGAACTAAGGGGGTTTACAATAGATGATATTATAATGTAAAAAATCATCATAATATATATGAGACCATATTTTCTAAATTTAGGGCCATCAATAATCACCTTAAGTTTTTTTAAAAATTGTATACTACGAAAAAAGAAAGAAAAATATATTTAAGATGATTCTTTATATAATAAACCAAACCCTAAATCTAAGATCCCTATTTACTTCTATTTAGTAAAACCCTCAAATTGTTTAAACTTTGTAAAAATATAAAAAGGAATGGAGCTTATCCAATTGTAATAAATCAAATAATTTGTTGGACATATTACAAGAATTCTTAGTAATTTAACCCTTATTGAAATCCAAATAAAGTTGTCAAAACAGAAAATAGAAAATGATAAAAAGAAAAAGAAAGAAAAATTAAACAAAATGACTCTGGCCCACAGCCCATTGCCTCTTTCACTTATTTGCCGCTCAGCACCGCAACATCCTTTTCTCTCGCTTGCTCTGCCGCGGTCCAACAACATCCCGTTATGGCCCACGTATAGCCCACTCTCGGCATGTACCGTTTTAGCCTTATCTTCACTACCGTCCTCGTCGATGGCGAAAGCAATTGTGTGGCCTCATCGCCGTTGTTGATCCTAGCCGCGCTACAATAATCATGTCGACACCCGCCCGCGATGATAAGAATAGCCATCTTCTCTATCCCCTCCTCTCGCTCTCATTATCTCTATCTCTCTCGCGCACGGGACACCGAACCCTAGCTTACCGTTGCCGGTGATAGTCGATGTTCCCGAGCTTCCCTTGACTCACTGAGACCACTACTAGAATCGTCATGATCTTCTCGTCCACCTCCCCAATAGAATCAAGCCCTCTCGGCGACAATCGATCCTTGCATCCTCAACCGTCCACTGGTCACCACCGACTATGGCGACATTGTCTGACCTCGTCTTGTCTCACTGTCAACTTCCTCACGCTTCTGGTAAGCATCTTGTTGGGGGGATACCTCTGGGTAGGGTCACGCCGGGGTATAAAGACCGAGTTAGCCGAGGCACGACAAGGTCAAAGCGAATGTTGGCCGAGTCACCTCAAGGCGGGCCGAATCATGGAGTAACCCAGACCAGGGGATGTCCACCTAACTGGGTCTCAGCCGACTTATATCGTAAGTCGGTGAGATGAATCTAACTTGTATGCAGGAACAGGTATAGCCGGATCAACTATGTACGATCCGGGTTATATCAAGCTTGTAGGAGAAGGAAGGTATCTCGCCGGTCAAAGGTGACCACTGTATGCAGAGAGTGAGCAAAGGGACAGAGGCAGGACCACCGAGGCGTGGCCGACAAAGGTGACGATGCCAATGTCAGTTGACGCGGGCGCCGCAGAGGCTCACGTAGCCTCTGCATGGATGACGCGGGGGTAAAGTAACCCGGTCGGCTTACTATTTTGGGAAGAGGCATATTCCCTGGAATATGCCTCCACGTATGCCCTAATTGGAGACCTAGCCACCCCTATATAAGGAGGGTTAGGGCCTCTGTAGAAAGCGTTGAGTTTTACTGGGTTCGTCTTTAGAGGTTGTGTTCTACTAGCAAGTTACTGAGAGCTAGCTAGTGGGGAGAGTAAGAGAGTTCCTTCTTCCTCCTCTCTCCAATACAGCTCAAGGAGCACTTGTAATCTGTGAAAGTGAATTGAATACAAAGCTATTGTGTGTGGAATCACCACACTATCCCTCCCTGGATTCCCCTAGTGCACCTAGTCCCCACCTTTAGCCTATCCATGGCATCTGTCGTGACACCACCACGACAGTTGGCGCCCACCGTGGGGCTAGCGGCGCTAGCAGGGGTCAAAATCCGGACGGGAAACCTCATCGGCACTGGTGAACGCATCGTCTCCGGGCTCATTCAGCGCTTTGGAGCGCTAGACTTTGTCAGCGACAACGCTGGCTGCTTCGGCAAGCATCCTCTTCCGCGCAACGGCCTCTTCGTCAAGCTCGGCATGCACAAGGTCTATGTTGCTTTCGATGTGTCGTGCGTTCACCCGCGGCGCGTCGTCGAAGGAGGCGAGCCACCCCTTAGCGTGGTTCACGGGGCGCGTATCACTCGCACCCCGGACCGTGCCGAGGTGATGATGACTGCGCCAGGTGTAGGCGCAAGCAAAGATCCGGCACCAGATCTGGAGGTAACGCCTAAGGCACCGAGGAAAGGTAGAGGCCCTCCACTAGAGAGGCCAGAGAATGTGCTGCGGGAAGCGATGGATAGCTTGGCAAACCCTGTAGCAGCAGTGGTAGATCCAGCTCAGGAACAGGCCGAGCTAGAGGAAACTAGGCAAAAATACTAGAGGGAGCAAAAAAGATAGCCGCGGCTCAATAGTTGTTGAACATGACACTGCGTGAGTACGCAAAGGCAAATAAAGTAGATGATGTAAAAGTAAAAGGGAGAAACCTCATGAGTGAAATGAACAAAGAGGGTGATACTAGGATTGAGGAGTCAGAGAAATGTTTGTCCGTGGGGCTGCCGAAGTATAGTACCCCGGCGAAAAACCTCAGAGCAGCAGATGCAGCTGCGTCCGAGTTAGAGGGTCTAACGGGTGAAGCCCGTCAGAGACAGTAGGATAGGGTCAATGAGTTGGTTTGGATCGCGAACAGGAAAAATGAGGAATTGCTCAGGGCTAACCCGGAGAGAGCTGGGGCCTCCAAGATCGTTCATTCGGTGATGGGTAAGCCGGAGAAATCCGCTGGAGCTGCATCGTCTCCTCATGGTGGTCCTAGGAGAGAAGAGGTAGTAACCTCGGCCAGGAGAAATAAACAGATAGTCCCGTATGACCCGGCAAGGGCAGGGAAAGGAAACGAAGTACAGAGAAATGACGATCGATGAAGTGTGAGCCAAGGTGAAGCTGGCCAAGGTAACCGCGACCAAGGCAATGCCGGTCAAGGAGATGCTATGAATGGCAATCCCGGAAAGCGAAACTCAGCAGGAGAAGGACAACCGCAGCAGTAGAATATACCAAGGCAAGAGCAAAGTGTCAGCCGAGGTATGCAACAGAGAGGTGCTCCATGAGAGCAAGACCGATATAATGATGGAGATTCGGAAATGGTGAACGCAGGATACCCAAGGCCGGACTATCATGTGATAGGGTCAAGATTGGGAAGCAGGGACTTGATGCCCGACGATGCCAGACTAAAACTGGATCGGCTGTATAGGTCGGAGCAAATTGAATGTCAGGGTCCCCCGGGTCCTTTGTGTTTTGGGCCCCGGATCATGAAGGAACCGCCGGTACCTAACTTCCAGCTACCTAGAGGCACTAAGACATACGATGGCAGCACGAAGCCGGAGGATTGGTTGATTAACTATGCCACAGCCGTGAAGATTTCTACAGGCAACTTGAGATGGGCTATGAGATACATACCCCAGATGTTGGAGGGGCCAGCAAGGGTATGGCTAAACAATTTGCCACTCGGAAGTATTAACTGCTGGATCGATTTTGAGGAAATGTTTATCAGCAATTTCTCAAGTACATATCAGAGGCCAAATAGGCCACAGACCCTAGCAATGTGTAAGCAGAGACCGAATGAGACAGATCGGGAGTTCTTAACCCGGTGGTGTACCGTGCGAAACTCATGTGAGGGGGTGATCGAGTCACAGGGCATAGCATGGTTTGCACAAGGATGCAGATATGCAAGCATGTTGTGGGAAAGATTGCAAAGGGATATGCCAACTACGTTGGCAGAGACAATCCAGATTGCTGATTCGTATGCTTTGGGTGATCCGACTCAACCCAGGCTCATGTCAAACGAGTCAAATGAGGAGTACTACCAAAGAGATGGAGCCGGATCATCCCGGAGGAATGACTACCGGGGTAAGAGAAGAGATGACAGACCGGATTACCGGAACAATTCGCAACAAGTTGCTGCTGTGAATCAAGATCAGCCCGGAGCAGGGGACAATCAACGTCAGAAAACGGGAGGGCAACAATGGACACCGAGAAGTGATGGCAAGAAAACTTGGATGCCAGAGCAAAAGAAACAGTGGCAAGAAAAGAAGGACCGTCCGAGGTATACTTACGAGTCAATGCTGGATCAGCCGTGTAAATTTCACACGCCAAATCCGAGTAACCCAGTGGGTCATACAACAAGGCAGTGTGGGTGGATGCGTAAAATAGAACAAGGTGGTTTGGGGAATGATCAGGCACCTTGGAATGATCAACCTCGGCAGGAGTTACCCCGGCAGCAGTTGCTCTCTGGAGCGAACACGCAATAGCTAATGTTGCCTCCCCCTCCGCTGAGGTATGACAACCATGAGAGAAGGGATGCAGTGCATCAAGTGGAAGACCAGCATCAACCGGATCAGAGGTACCCCGAAAACGAGGGGAGGAATGAGTACAGAGAGCATCATCAGAGTTACTGTGTGTTTACCATTGAGGAAACAGATAGAAAGAGCTTGCAGCACCGACACATGGAGGTGAATGCGGTAATGCCAGTAGTGACGAGGTATATGCCTTGGTCGGACCAGGAAATTACCTGGAGCATCAAAGATCATCCCAAGCTTATGCCAAGTCCTGGTTCGTATGTGCTAGTGCTGGATCCGACATTCATTGGGCCTGACATCAATGTGAGATTCTCCAAGGTGATGATAGATAATGGCAGTAGCATTAACATCATGTATGCGGATACAATGCGCAAGTTGGGTTATCTCAGAGAACATGCTCCAGACTACAAGGACAACTTTCCATGGCATTGTGTTAGGCATTTCTTGTGAGCCCATAGGCAAGGTTCGGGTTGACGTGTTGTTCGGCACGCGAGATAACTGCCGAACTGAGAATTTGGAGTTTGAAGTGGTGAACTTAGAAAGTGAGTATCACGCGTTACTCGCAAGACCAACACTGAACAAGTTCATGGCAAGATGCCACATTAGTTATCTGAAGATGAAGTTGCCTGGGCCAAATGGAGTGATTACCTTTGTTGGAGATTTCCGACGTTCCATTGAGTGTGCGGCAGCCGGGTGTAACCTAGCCGAGTCACTCGTGACTGCACAAGAAAAAAGGAAGATACAGGAGGTGGCGGCGTTGGCTCAGTCTGCGCAGCAATATATGCCGGCGTTGAGTAATCCGCATGGTAGTGTCTCATTCCAAGCCACAAAGGATACCAAGAAAGTGCCTGTTGATGACATGTTCCTAGAGCGCACTGTAACAATTGGTGCCGGGTTAAATGATAAATAGGAAAGCGAGCTCGTCAACTTCCTCTGTGAGAATTGGGATATTTTTGCCTGGTCCACACAGGACTTGCAAGGTGTTCCGAGGGAGTTGGCCGAGCACTCTTTGAATGTGAGACCCGGAGCAAGGCCGGTGAAGCAACCTCTCCGCTTCCGAGGATAGGAGAAAAGTCATTGGAGATGAGATAGCTCGGTTACTAGCAGCAGGATTTATCATGGAAGTTCTTTACCCGGATTGGCTATCTAATCCGGTGCTGGTGGAGAAGAAGAAGGATGATCCGAATGTGGCAGTGGTTTGGCGTATGTGTATCGATTACACGAACCTAAATAAGGCGTGTCCAAAAGATCCATTTCCACTGCCAAGGATAGATCAGGTTATAGATTCAACTGTTGGGTGTGAACTGTTGTCATTCGTTGATGCATATTCTGGTTTCCACCAGATACCCCTGAATCCAGATGATCAAATAAAAACTGCATTTATCACCCCGTATGGGGCTTATTGCTATCGCACCATGCCATTTGGTTTACGTAATGCAAGGGCAACATACCAAAGATGTATGCAGAAATGTTTGCACGACCAAATTGGTAAAAATGTACAGGTGTATGTGGATGATGTGGTTATCAAGACCAAGGAAAGCAAAACGCTCTTTGATGATATCAGGCAGACGTTCGCGAACCTAAGGAGGTTCCGGATGAATCTTAACCCGGAAAAATGTACCTTCGGTGTCCCGGCTGGAAAATTAGTCGGATTCCTTGTCTCCAGCCAAGGTATCGAAGTTAATCCAACTAAAATCCGGGCCATAGAGCGAATGGAACTGCCGAAGTGTCTTAACGATGTCCAGAAATTCACTGGTTGCCCGGCATCGTTAAGTTGGTTTGTGTGTCGGTTAGGAGAAAAGGCATTGCCTCTCTATAAACTCATGAAAAAGTCGGACAAGTTCATTTGGACGCCGCAGGCCAATGAAGCCTTTATCCAATTAAAGAAAATGTTAGCCACTGCACCAGTGTTAGCCTCTCCACTATCAAAGGAGCCAATGTTGCTCTATATAGCCGCAACCAACCGAGTTGTAAGTGCAGTAATTGTGGTAGAGCGCGACGAAGAGGGTAAGTCAGTGCAAAGGCCGGTGTATTATCTGAGCGAGGTATTATCAGCCTCAAAGCAAAATTATCCGCACTATCAGAAAGTGGCATATGGTGTGTACATGTCGGCAAAGAAACTAAAGCATTATTTTGAGGAGCATGCCATCAAAGTAATATGTGAAGCTCCCATATCCGAGATAATGAGTAACAAGGATGCAAGTGGCAGGATTGCGAAATGGGCAATTGAGCTAGCTCCTTATGCGCCACAATATGACAGAAGAGAAGCAATCAAGTCTTAGGCCGTGGCCTTCTTTTTTGTGGACTAGGCCGAGGTGCAGTATGAACCACCATTACCAGATCCGAACTACTGGAGAATGCACTTTGATGGGTCAAAAACAAAAACCGGGTTAGGCACCGGAGTTGTGCTTACCTCGCCAAAGAATGACCAGTTGAAGTATGTGCTGCAAATCCATTTCGCAGCATCAAACAATGTCGCTGAATATGAGGCACTTGTGCATGGGCTCAAAGTGGCAAAAGAAATTGGGATACGTCGTATCCAATGCTTTGGCGACTCGGATTTGGTAATTCAGCAAGTGTCGGGGTTGTGGGATGCTCTTGATCCAAACATGGCACTATACAGATTCCATGTGTAGAAGATATCTGGTTATTTTGAGGGATGCGAATTTCGCCATGTACCCCGGGTAGAAAATGAGGCTGCCGACATATTGTCGAAGCTCGGATCAACCCGACAAGCAATTCCACCGGGTGTAGCATTAGAACACCTCAGAAAACCATCTATCAGACCGTCCCCAGAAACTGACTCAATTTACGTCCCGGAGGATCCGGAGTCCGGAGCTGTGCCCATGGACATTGACATGGGAGGTGGTGCGCGAAACCCGGGGACTGCCTCGGTGAACCCAGGGACTACTCAGCGTGATCCGGTTGAGGTTATGCTGGTGGATCAGATGGAAATTGATGAGGACGTGTTCCCTGTACGAGCAATACCAGCTTGGGCACTACCCATATTTCAATTCCTGAAAGATGGAACTTTACCCGCTGAGGAGGTGTTGTCCAGGCAAACACAGAGGAGAGCAAAGGCATACAGGATCATCAATTCCGAGCTATACAAAATGAGTGTGACTAATGTACTCCAGCGATGTGTTGACCCGGAAGAAGGGCTTGACATACTCCGAGATATACATCAAGGGGAATATGGGCATCATGCCTCATCCAGAGCCTTGGTAGCAAAAGCTTTTCGACATGGATTCTACTGGCCAAGTGCCTTAGAACAAGCAGAGGACTTGGTAAGAAAATGCAATGGTTGTCATAGGTATGCTACCAAGACACATATGCCAATTTCGGAACTCAAGACCATACCAATCACCTGGCCATTTGTCGTATGGTGTTTGGACATGGTTGGCCCATTCAAACCAGCAAGGGGAAATATGACTCACATTTTGGTCAGGGTCGATAAATTTACAAAGTGGATTGAAGTAAAGCCAATAAGAAAGTGTGATGGAGCTACGACCATGACATTTCTCAAAGACATCATCCTGAGATACGTTTATCCTCACAGTATCATAACTGATAATGGCACAAATTTTGCTGAAGGAGCATTTGCGAGATTCTGCCGAGATAGGAAGATCCGGCTGGACATTGCCTCGGTAGCCCACCCCGCATCGAACGGACAAGTCGAAAGATCCAATGGATTAGTATTATCCGGGATAAAACCCCGACTCATTGAGCCGCTGCAAAGATCAGCGGGGTGCTGGATAGAAGAACTACCAGCGGTATTGTGGAGTTTAAGAACAACTCTGAATCGATCAATAGGATATACGCCATTCTTTCTGGTATATGGGGCAGAAGCTGTATTACCAGCCGACATAGAGCATGACTCGCCTAGGGTCACCCAATACATAGAAGCCGAAGTGCAAGAAGCCCGGCAAAATGATGTTGATCTGCTGGAATAAGCGAGAGAATTGGCATTGTCCAGATCCGCCATATATCAGCAAAACCTCTGGTGCTATCATAGCCGGAAAGTAAACCCCCGAGTCTTCCAGGAAGGTGATCTGGTACTCCGGTTGGTAAAACATATTGCTGGCATGCATAAGTTATCCCCCCCATGGGAAGGGCCATCAATTGTGAGCAAAGCATTGCACAATGATTCTTATTATCTTATCGATGCAAAACCACAGGAAAAGAACAAGGCGGACAGGTCTGGCGAGGAATCTAAGCGTCCATGGAATGTAGCTCAACTTCGTCCTTTCTACACTTAGCAGAGAAGTGTATGTATCTGAGTCTCTCATATGTCGGTATGTATGCCGGCAATGAGCCTATCAATGAAATGTTGGCACCTTGAGCAGTAACTCGGGGACTGCCTTAATAATGTTGGTTGTCTTCTGTATTTATTATTTATATGTTGGTTGGCGTAAGTTTTTCTACTTAAGCCGGATTAGTAGTGTGTGAGCACCAAGAACCCAAAACTTCGACTTGCTGCTGTCCAACAAGATTTGGCTTCATGGCAAGCAAGAGAACAAGTTTGGAATTGCGTAGCACATGAAAAACGACTAAGGAAAGGAACTTAATCGAGACGACGTTTGTTTTTCGAACTAACCTTGTGTTTACTTTCGATTTATTATGCTGAATTATTTTGAGCTAAGCCTAAAGTTTCCAAGTATTGTTAAGACAATTTTTGAAGCTCGGACTCGTAAGTCATAAAACCGAATCAAGGTAGACACGAGCCGAGCCAGAAGATTGGATGAACAAGAAAATGAAACTCGGGGACTACGCCCAAGTTAATCCGGCATAAAAACTTAGTAGCAAAATGTCACTTGTGTACTTGATACAATTCCACCCGGCATACCGGGGATCTGATGAAATTTAAAGTGTTTATCAAGGAGCAACAGGAGGAGGTAATTTGGCCCCAGCAGGGGCAGCCTCGGCTTAAGCTTCAGATTCATCTGCGTCTTCCTCGATGTCTGAGGCTTCGTCCTCTTCGTCCTCATCTGACTCATCTTCAACATTCTCAGCATTTTCATCATCAGCAGCATCTAGGAAGCTCGGTCCCTCGTTCCATTGATGAATGGGGGCGTATTGGATGAAGCTGTGAGCGCAAGCCTTGCGCCGAGCTACCCAATCTGCGTCAGTTGACCACTTTGATCTAGTGCGCATGCGTGCAAGGATATGGAGGTCAATCTTCTCATACCACGTAAGCACGTAGTGGAGAACGATCTTAGCTCCGGCGCGCCCAGCAGATTCTCTCCAGAGATCGAGCTGAGTCTCGCATTCCATAAGCCTAGCAAAAAGAACAGGCATATTCTCCGGAGTATCTTCCTCAGGCCAAAAGGCCTTGAAGATCCGGATTACTACGTCCAAGATGTCCTTGCCATAGTTCCTCAAAAGTTCGACACGAGAGGACAAGCTGACCAGCAAGTCCTCCAGGTCATATGGAATTTCTCCAGCGCCAGGAACAATTGGGGTACCCCTCTTCTGGTGGAACTTAGCAACGGCTTTGGATGCGATGACATTGCTCTCTGGGAATTTGCCTAAAAAAATAAGACAGGTGGAGTAAGTAAATGAAGCAAACCCGGAAAGGTCAGTGTGTGTTGAAGGAAAAGAACTTACCAGCAATATGGCTGTGGATCCGGGTCAGCTCCTTGGTGCACTTGTCACGCCTCTCCCGGAGTTGAACAAGCTCAACGTTCGCTGACTCAAGTTTAGAGTCGGCCTCCTTAAGCAGTTCTTGATCCTTGGCGATCTCGAGGTTGAGGCGCTCGCGCTCTTCAGTGAAGTCCTGGCTAGCCTTTTGAAGATCGGATTGGTGTTGTGCTTTCAATTTCTTCATGTCTGCCTTGAGCTTGGCAATCTCATCATCCTTGGTTCGGAGGAGGGAAAGCTCATCATCTTTCTTTTTAAGTTCGGCCTGATGTTGCCCTGCTTGTTCGAGAAAATGCATCATCATATCAGGCACGGGCACACTATCTTCAAGAGATGCTGAAATAGTTTGTTGACCCGGCAAAGCCGAGGTATGAATGTTTGCCGAGCCAGGGAGAAAAGGAGATAGAAAGCATAGCAAAGCTGAGCCAAAATGACTTACCCTTTATTTTGTCCAGGTTTTTCCTCATGATGGTGTTCTCAGCTTCCACCTCAGCTGCGAAATCCGAATGATGGATTAGTTCAGCGGAAAAGGATGAAGAAAAACAGAAAAATGCCAAGGAAGAAAATTACCCCTTTTATCATGCTCGACGATAAGCACAATATGTTTTGCACGCAGCATTTTGTGAGTATCTAGGAGACGCTAAAATTCAGCGCTCCGGCGGTTGGTGGTCACCTGAAAAAAACAAAAATATAGCTTAGCCTTGTGCATATTCGAAGTGTACAAAATCCGGGCCAAGTGGAACTTAACCCGGCTCTAGGTGTGTGCATATTCGAAGTGTACAATATCCGGGCCAAGTGGAACTTAACCCATCTCCAGGTGTGTGCATATTCGAAGTGTACAGAATCCGGGCCAAGTGGAACTTAACCCGGCTCTAGGTGTCTGCATATTCGAAGTGTACAAAATCCGGGCCAAGTGGAACTTAACCCGGCTCTAGGTGTGTGCATAT
The DNA here is from genome assembly GCA_023614405.1 of Avena insularis. Lineage (NCBI taxonomy): Eukaryota > Viridiplantae > Streptophyta > Magnoliopsida > Poales > Poaceae > Avena > Avena insularis. Next base: position 26,227,053 of record CM042695.1, on the reverse strand, counting down.
TCTAAGTGTACAGAATCCGGGCCAAGTGGAACTTAACCCGGCTCTAGGTGTGTGCATATTCGAAGTGTACAAGATCCGGGCCAAGTGGAACTTAACCCGGCTCTAGGTGTGTGCATATTCGAAGTTATCAAGGAGCTACGTTAGTTTTCTAAGGAGCATCCGGCCGAGTAACAAGTTACTCCCCCGGAGGCTCGGGGACTAATGGTTATATCACTAATATCTACAACATGTTAAGGAAAAGACAAGGTAACGTACCTCCATCATCCGACCCGCAAGGTTAATTGCCTTGGCAGCAATATTCATCTGCGCAGCAAATTCGGCGGGACCGAACTTCTCCGGGAGATCGTCGTTGTGGACGAACTCCGCCTTGTTCCAGTTATTTCCAAACTCGATCAAGGTCGGAGGGTATCGTTCGCCGCTGAGCATGTGGGGCGCCACTAAACCCTTGGCATGCGCTTCCCTTCTCTCAACCTGGGCAGGGGCAGGGCTGGTGTGCAAAACAAGTTGCGCATCAGCTGGCTCGGCAGGGGCGTCCTTGGGTGGTGGAGTTTTCTTCGAAAGCATGGACACGAGTGTGCGTTGTCCAGCCTCGATGGACACTGCCCTGGTGGCATCAGGAGCCTTCTTGCCCTTGGGCTGCTGTTGAGAAGCTGAGGTGGCTGCAGCGGATTTGCCCTTGGGAGCTGCTTTGGTGCTAGCCTTGGCGCTGCTAGTGTCGAGTCTTGGACGACTCGGACGAGGCGGAAGGGCTTGATGCTGCTACTGTTGCTTTTGCTGTTGCTGCTAAGGCTAGAGTTGGTGCTGCTTCTAGTGTTGTTTTCTGCTTAGCCAGGGGCGCTGAGGAAACCTTGGTGGTAGCTGGTTGCGGCAGAGCCGAAGTGGTGGTTGCTGCTGCCTCGGCAGAGGCAGTCTCCTCCGCTCCGAGGTTGCCCTCCTCTTGACGAGGTGGGCTGGAACCCGGAGCAGCCGCTGAACCCTCCGGAATGGGGCTCAGCAGGCGTGAATCATCACCACGAGGGGGAGAAGGGCTCTGTCGGAGTGGCGAGGCAATGTCGGATCCACTCTGTGGGACCTCCACCACGGCCCTGCAGAGTCAAATAATGTATGATGAGAAACTATAAAGGAAGGGCAAGTGAATAAGCAAAGGGAGAAACGACTTACTCATCCGAAGTCAGGGGCTCCTTCGGCTTGCGTGCTCTCCGGGCCATAGCCTTAGTGGTGGCCTTGGTGGCGGCTTTGTCCGTGGACTTCTTTCGCCTCTTGGCTGGCTGAGAAGGCCCGGAGGAGGATGCAGAGGCAGCTCCCCTTCTCTTCTTTGGCGCAACCGGGACAGGCTCACCCACAGCAAGGGGAGGATCTTCATGGATCTGCCCACCGGGGTTAGCTGATGCCGGAAAAGCATAAGAAAGGGGGATAGCGTCAAATGCTTCCATCACCTCAACATCCGAGTCATCATCATCATCGGGCCAATCTCTAATGGAAGAGAGTTTACCGGTGGGTCGCTTGGTCGCGTCGGCCATCGGATGGAACATCTCCTTATCCGGTTCCTCCTCGTCCGAGGTATCCCGGTCAGGAGCCCATTTGAGAGAACGCTCGGTGCCATCCTCAATAGTTTGGTGAAGGAATTGCTAAGGGAAAGAAAAGACAGCAGGGTTAAACATACAACAAAGACCGGCATATGATTTAATTCGGAGAGAGTTTGCGGCACGAAACTTACCGCGGGGGGAAGCCTATCTTGGCAATAGTGTTCAATTCCCCACGTCCACTCAGAAGAAAAGTCCTTCTTAGTGGTGAAGAGGGACTTGACCCGGCGAAAGATCTCACTGTTGCTCAACTCAAAAGAGGAGGTCCGGTTGGGGTCGCGGCCCCAGCTCATATGACAGACTTTGTGCGTATGTTTCTGGAGGGGGTAGATCCGTTTGCACACAAATGTAATCATGGCATCCTCATTGCGCAATCCGAGATCCTTCAACTCCTGGACCCTCTTGTTGACCTGGTTCGCCATGACGGTGGGCTTCTTGGGGACCACGTCCCACAGATCCGGATTGGGAGGACCCGGAGCGTAAGGGCGTAGCCGGATCAGATCCTCAGTTGTGTTGTTCCGGACATAGAAGAAAGTCCAGGCCCATCCCTTGCAGGAGTCAAGCCCCGTGACTCGGGGGAAGATGGACTGCTTCCGGGGAGAGATTGACGCAACGCCGAACTGCGTAAGCTGCTTGTCCTCTGGGTCAAGCTGAATGTTCGGAATCACGTTCCGGCAGAGGCCAAAGAACCGGATCCAGAGCTCCTTCGTGGGCCATAGTCCGGCGTAACCTTCGATGGTGGAGGCAAAGCGGAGAGAGACGTGATGGCATTCGCCGGAAGGTGGTGCGGCTGGAGCTCATACGTATTAAGCCAATCATGGAAAAAATCACTAACTGGCAGACCAAACCCCCATTGGAAGTGGGATAGAAAGACCATATACTCACCCGGATTGGGTGAGGGGGCAAGCTCGGAGGCAGCGAGGTGTGCGGTGACTCCCTCCGGGATGCGCCTGGTGCGGTACAGCCAATCCAGGTCATCCTGGCAAACCCAGGATCCAGCCCACGCGCCGCGGTCGGTGTTCGCCGCATCTTCTTCCATTTCTTGCTCTGCGACGGTGAGTTCCTTCTCAGTCATCTCAAGATCGCTATCCCCGCTGGCGCTAGCGGCAGCAAGGGGCACTGGCTTGGACTGGCAATGACCCGTGGCGGAGAAGATGCTCGGAGGCGGCGGTGATATTGGTGCATGTGGAGGCAGTGCGGTGGCGGCGCTGCTACTCAGACGCGGTGGCGGCGGCGCTATCGCGGGAGAAGCTGAGGAAGAAGTTGAGGCAGAGGGGCGCGGAAGTGGGGAAAGGACCCAAGGGGCGCGCCCCTCCCCTATTTAACCACTCCCCTGAGGGGGTAGTGGGACCGCATTTTGCGGGCGGGCCACATGGTGTGGCCGTGTGCAGCACGGATCAACCAATCAGTAGTGAGCCACACGAAGGGCCACAGGGCGTAGCGGATCCCATGACGTGACGTTATGGTGCAGTTAACGAGGAGGCAGGCACGACGCGACGTGGGCAACAGTAACTTTTGACAATTACTGTGGCGGTTACTGTTGCTGGCCCTTAAAATGAGGCAAACGTGATGATTAAACTCCATGTGGGGAAGCGTACAGGAGAAGGAAGAGTGACCCGGATGGGTATGAGGTAACCCGGCCAGCAAGTAAAAACTTGGAATGTGCCAAGGGAAAATAAACCCATGAAATCAGAGATAGGAGGTAACTCGGAAAAGGAACACAAAGCTCAGTGAAATTGAACCTGCTGTGGCCTTAGCGGCTAAGGCTGCTAAGACCGCACCAGCTTCGGGGACTAATGTTGGGGGGATACCCCCAGGTAGGGTCACGCCGGGGTATAAAGGCCGAGTTAGCCGAGGTACGGCAAGGTCAAAGCGAATGCTGGCCGAGTCACCTCAAGGCAGGCCGAATCACGGAGTAACCCGGACCAGGGGATGTCCACCTAACTGGGTCTCAGCCGACTTATATCGTAAGTCGGTGAGATGAATCTAACTTGTATGCAGGAACAGGTATAGCCGGATCAACTATGTACGATCTGGGTTATATCAAGCTTGTAGGAGAAGGAAGGTATCTCGCTGGTCAAATGTGACCACTGTACGCAGAGAGTGAGCGAAGGGGACAGAGGCAGGACCACCGAGGCGTGGCCGACAAAGGTGACGATGCCAATGTCGGCTGACGCGGGCGCTGCAGAGGCTCACGTAGCCTCTGCATGGATGACGCGGGGTAAAGTAACCCGATCGGCTTACTATTTTGGGAAGAGGCATATTCCCTAGAGACCTAGCCTCACGTAGCCTCTGTATGTCCTAATTGGAGACCTAGCCACCCCTATATAAGGAGGGCTAGGGCCTCTGTAGAAAGGGTTCAGTTTTACTGGGTTGGTCTTTAGAGGTTGTGTTCTACTAGCAAGTTATTGAGAGCTAGCTAGTGGGGAGAGTAAGAGAGTTCCTTCTTCCTCCTCTCTCCAATACAGCTCAAGGAGCACTTGTAATCTGTGAAAGTGAATTGAATACAAAGCTATTGTGTGTGGAATCACCACACTATCCCTCCCTAGATTCCCCTAGTGCACCTAGTCCCCACCTTTAGCCTATCCATGGCATCTGCCATGACACCACCACGACACATCTGAACCAAATGGTTCACTCTGAGTCATCCTTTGTTCACCACATTATTGTCGCGTTGTGTCTCGCCATCCTCCGCCACAGTAGTGCATCACCAATGATCCTCTGGTGACCATTAAGAAGCGATGTTCGCCCCAAAAAAATCCTCGCCCCAAAAAAATCCTCTCGCACGCACGCATCTAGAGCCACCTGTAGCATCGCTCTGTGAAGACCCCAGCGTCGTGCCATCTCCTCACCGGCATACAGTCGCTTTGCTAATGTCATGTCGACGTCATGCCCGTGATGCCCTGCCTAGTCAGCAAGTTTGACTCGGTCATATGGCCATGTAGCATCCAGCGTGTTTGTGTCCCACCTGTCTGTGGCTAGGGCTAGAGTTAGCCCCAATGAAAAATAACCCCACCACACACTAACGTCAAGGTGACGTAAGCATGACGTAATAAATAGTTTTAACCATTTTAAAATCCATAAAATTATTAAATCTTGTAAAATAAATATCTTCTATTTTATAACTCAGAAAAATATGTATAATATATCAAAATCTTTAGAAAATTAAAATCTATAATTTAAATCCACTTTCATACATTCTCAAGTTATTTCATAAAATAATACCCTATTTATCAAATATTCCTTAAAATAGTAAAGCCTTCGAAAATTCATATTTTATTAACTAAAAATTAGAAAAATATATATAATATACCAAAATGATCACAAAATAATAACTACATGTTAAAAACTATATTATTATTATTTGAAGTAAATAAAAGTTTAATACTCTAATAATTGGTATTTAAACCTTTTTTAATCAATAATTTATAAAGTGTTCTATAAAATTAGTTATGCCTTTATTATTATTATTATTATTCATTTAAGGTATAATTATAATTATAATCTTAATTGTTGATTGAATGAATGAAGTAAAAATAATCCAAAACATCTTGAATCCATTTACTAAGATCACTAATCCAAAATAAATGTATATCATTTCCCAAATTATTTTATCAATCATAAAATCATCAACCATAATATTTTTTGACTTATTAAACTTCTTTACCACCATTTTAGTTCTAAGATTTTGAATGTATTCAAAATTTAAGGATAACTCTTAAGTAGTTCAAGTAATACATTCCCATGCTCATAAAATATAAACACTAATTCCTAAATGGATAAAAGAGTCCATTCATTTATAATATCAACAAAGCACCACTCAAGTCAAAGTAATGCTACTTTTAATTAATATTATGAAGCATTATGAGGTGAACCAATTATAGTATCATCTCATATAAATAACATATAAGCCCTAAATACAGGTAATATACTTAACTCAATTGTAACAATGGTTTTATTTAATAATAAGTAGAGTAGGAAAGACCCTAATAGTACCTATCTGCAAGTTTAAATGCTTCTACTTTGCAATGTACCATTTTCTTCAAAAGTTATTCTTTTAAAGTAATTATAAGTGGACTTTAATCATATTTTAAGTCTCCAAGTTTCTATAGCAAACTTGTATAGGATAAGATTTTAACCAAATATCAAGCCCTTGGGTGTTATATCATTGTATGTTACTTTGTTGTACCTGCAAGTTACTTTGCACACACTCACAAGCCTTAATAAGAAGCACAAGTATGAAGCTGATATAAAAGGGCAACACATTCCAAACAAATCATCACAAGTTCCCAAACCATAGATCATTAACGAAATTTCGGGGATTTGGAGTTTAAAACATTGCATTACATTACTTATGCATAATTGCATCTTGTTTGTTTAAACATTAGTCCTTACCGGACCAATGATGGTGTTTTTCAGATATTGGAGTTTATATTTTCTAGAAGACAGTGATTGCATAATCTTGCAATCACAAAAGGAAAGTTCATACTTGCTCATGTCCTTTGGTTATTTTCTATCAATTATTTGCTAACTATTATTGTTATCACCTGCATTTTCGAAAAGGATGGTAGCAAACACTATTTCATAATAATATGACTTATCGATTATCAGCCCGAGTGGTGGTAACCTAATATGGCGGGCAAATGGAACCATGGTTTGGTATTTGATTGGTGGAGGTTCCATTTGCACGGGAATGTATCATCTAGGTCTTAATAACAAATCCGCTAGTGATTCTTGCGCTGTATAATACGAGTTAACCATGAGATCTATATGGCTCTGGGGAAGTCAGCTGGATCTTCTTCCTTTCGTATGCTGATAGACAACTTTTATTGGAGCAGTGATCCTACATTTATGCACGTTCAAGGGTGTGAACCGTCAATTCCCCGATATTTGTTGTATACGGTGGATTGCTCTCTTCAGGAATGTAAACCGACTTGGTTGTTGTCCTGACTAGCAAAAAGGTGGGCATATGGGGTCACGAAGAAGGGATGTTATCGGCTTGGTTCTTATACTGGGCCCCACACTAAAGGAAGTGTGGACGGGAAAGATCGCCCATTTGTGTAACAAGGATAAGGATCTCTCATGGGTAAAGTAACACACCTCTGCAGAGTGTAAAAAAGTATGACATGTTACTCCCTGTTCCGTGAAGGAGCTGCGAACACTGCAGGAAAGGAACTTTGTAATCAACCTGTGAAAGACTAGCGGACATAGATTTTCAGAATAAAAGCAACCTTTGAAGAAATATTTACGAAAACCTGCATAACCTACGACCTTTGTCTGTGGTTGTAGATAGTGCATCAAATAGTCCTTTTAGCGAGCTTGTTGAGTATGCTCGTACTCAACCGAACCTTCTTAACCCTTGTGATATCTCAGAGCAACTAAATGGCAAACTCAAGGAGAACTACTTCGAAGAGTTGAATATATCTGGTGGAGATCAATAAAGTCGATGACTGCATCAGCGCAAATAAAATAAAATCTGAAGAGTAGAATATAGATAAATTCCTAGATACTAGAACCCACTTCAGTAGATTATTGCTATAGCAGCAATCACAAGGCATAGATATATAGGTCAATAGTAGTATTATTTCTAGAATAGACTTTGAGTTGCTATTTCTGGTTTTCTTCTGTATAATGTATTCATCACTGTTTCTAGGAATGTTTTCTGGATCTGTTGTAAAGATTAGATTTGTAATCTATAGTCATGTATTAGACCCATGATATTTCTATTGTACCACTCTGAGGGATGTAATACTTCTAGATTTTGGGATGAACAAGGGTTTTCCTAAACTAGCTAAATTATGGCAAAAGAGAGAGATTTCTTTGACGAATTTGAGAGAAATTAAAGTTAATACCTAGGGGATATGGTCAACAACAAGATCCACGAAGATTTTCTTCAGATCTGTGGTGCCATGGGGGGATTAGAAGAGGGGGAGAAGAATCCTAGCCGTCATCGACGGCATGGGAGCCTGCTTTATTCCTGCGAGTGGAGAAGGAAAGAAGTAGGGTCAGGCCGGGTCGAGCCGCGTTGGGATTTTCATACATCGCCGTGTGGTTCAGTGCGTGCTGGCGCTGCAAGCCTGCATGCGGCGTCGTGCGAGCTGGCGTGACACTAATGAAGTGGGACCCGCCCTGGACCCACTTCTTCACGCTGACAAGGTATGCGGCGCCCCTGGCACGGCGTTGCAAGCTTGGAAGTAGCTCCACCCACACTGGCGCTACACGTACGAGGTTGGGCCCATGTCCTCGTGCCACGTCCTCTGCCAAACGAGCGTGGCATTGTTGCAACACCCTGCTACTTGGTGCTGTAGGCACAGGTGCAGCGTCATGATAGCGGGAGTTGCAGAAAAGGGTTAGACTCTATGAAATTTTTGGCAGAAGGTTTATTTTTTAAATTTGTTACACAGTTGGATTAATTTTTTTAAAACTAGCAAGGTGGCCCTTCAAAATGCGAGGGCTTGTTATGAATATGTCAAAGATGTTAAATATTTATTTTCTTACCTTATGATTTGTTTTCTCCACCTCCTTCATTGTAAAATACACAATGTTTTAGAGAGACATAAATTCCTAGATGTTTGAATTTGATAACTGTATATATTATTATATTGTAAAGGTAACAAAATAATAACTATAAAATGTCTTTTCCTAAAAATGCAGAAATTTTATATTTTTTCTGAATAACCTGATTACAGAGCCATATCTAAAGTTGCGATGACACCAATGAAACTAACCTGCAATTCATATGACTCATAGATATTACAGTGTGCTTGCTAGCATAGGTTTGTACCTTTACACGTAGGTGTTATTTTGTGCATCACAATGAAGAGTAAGGCCTCTTTTAAGGAATATTGGCATGCACTTAGATTGTTCATTGCATATGATCTGGATCCATCTTTTACATGGAAGAAGTACGTTTTAAAAAATAGTAACCAACACACCCTTAAACCTTTTTTTAGTGATCATCATTTTTTCTGCGTGTCTCCCACATGCATATTGTACTTTTTCATACTACTGATTGTCTATGGAGAATGAGATGGTGATATCAAACTTTACCTGCTTATGCCTTTTATTATAGAGGCACAACCATGTATTTGTCCATTGCATTGTAACAACATTGATATTTGTGATAAGGACTAACATATTCAACTCAGGCATATAATCGAATTGGTAATGAACATATACATTTATAAATATTTATTTTGTGATGTACTTACAAAATGCAAATAAAATGTAAGAAGATCTATCAGATTTTATTTATCTAGTCCCGACCCTATCCCCTCCTCCCGACCCCGTGCGGCGCCAGCGCTTCCGCACCGGGTCGCCACCCTCGCACTCGTCCAGCTACCCCTCCTACATTCCCCCTCCTCTCCGCCGCCGCCGGATCCGCCGCCGGCTCCATCGCCGGACAAAGATCCAGCAGCTCGATGGCGGCAGGGCCCCATCCCTCGCACGCGTCGCTTCCATGGTGGCAGCGGCTCGGGATCCAGGCAACGGCGGCGGCGCTTCAGCGGATCTCTACAATGATTGCGGGTGGGCGGCGGCCGGTATGCTCTGTCGGCAGCGGTCCTTGGGCATCGGGGCGGCGGGTGTGGCGAGATCTAGGTTTCCAGAATCAGTCGTCTTCGCCTCCTCGATGTCAGCCGATGTCATCCAGAGATCTTCTACGGCCTACTTTGCATCATGAAGGCACTCAGGGCGGAGGCCCTGGTTTTGGTGGAGGTGGACATCTACTCCATCGAAGGTGTCCGTCCTGCGGCTGGATTGGCAGATCTTGTGATCCGTATTCTAGTCCCAGCAGCGAGGTGGGGAGACCGAGGTGCCGGTGAAACCGAGCCATTGGCAGGCGATGGCGGCATTATCACATCGTTACCTTGATGAAGGCATCGCCAGTGCATCTTGTGTTGACCTCAATCGTGCTACTCTAAGGGAAACCCTAAGATCTTCGGGTCGGGCGATGGCGGTGCCGTGGTGTCGCGCGTTCTCTCCTGGGAGCATCGCCTGTGGAGCAGCGTTGGATGGAAGCGTCAGGAGGGGTGGAGCGGCTAGCGCGGGGGGGGTGCTGCTTGGCACCGAGGTGGTGTCGGTGGCTGGTGTGGCGAGAGTGTGCGCATCAATCTACATGCTAACGATGGGTTGGCAGAAGATTATGAAGGCGACGACATCCGAAGAGTGTGCGTGGGTGCCGCTCCGTGGATATGTTGTGTGGGTCTAGGGCTCCTTTTGCTTGAGTTCGAACTGCCACACCAAGGCACTTCAGCTTCTCTTGGCGAGTGGCAACAGTGTGGGTGACCATGGGGCAGGGTCGAAACAGGTAGATAGGGTTTTCATAGATCTCGTTAGGGAGCTGGCGATATGGTTATCTTTTTTGCTTAGTGTTTTGTTTTGGTGGTTCTAGTTTGTATGATCTTTGTAATGGCATTTTCCAAACGATGTAGTTCTAATAATAAATAAAGGTTGTGTGCATCAATTCATGCAGAGACCAGGGCTCCACTCCTCATTTCTAAAAAATGATTTACAATGATATTACAGTGTTGTAAGTATTAAGTGTTATGAAGATTTAATGGATATGATATGTTTAGATATTGCAACAAAGATCCCTCTGGCTATGTAGAATTAATAAGAAGTAGTCTGTTACACTACAAGAAACTTGCTTAGCGTCGACGGCCAGCCCCCGTCGGCGTAGACCCAGATTACCGTCGGTGTAGGCTGCGCCGAAGGCTGCCGTTGGCATACTACCCCGTAGGCGTAGACTTGGAACCCGTCGGTGTAAATAATCTTGTCGGCGTATAACCTAGACCGATGAGTACTTGGATCCATCGTTGTACGCGCCATCGGCGTAGTCTCCATCGGGCCCATTTGGCACAAATAACGGCCGTCTGTACCATCCTCTGTACGCCGACGGCATTGCCGTCAGCCTAGGATGCCACGTGCCTCCCCTGCATCACCTGTGAGGTACTTACGCCGACAGCCACACCGTCCGCCCAGGTGGACTCGCTGGACCGCTTAGGTCCATACGCCGACGGCCAAACGTCGGCCCAAGTCTGCTTGCTGGGCCACGTCAGTGGCTGTGCTGATGGTCACACCGTCGGCCCAGGTCCATCACTGTGCCATATGGCCATCCCTACGCCGACGGTAATGTCGTCGGCGTAGAGGCTGCCCAGCTTTGTTTGTTTATATCTATTTTAGTTCATTTTATGCACATTTAAAATTCCCGCAAGCCCAGATTCCAAGCACAACATTCAACACATGCACATCGACGCAAACATAAGATCATCATCATCAAAATATCTTATGTACATCATAGGTAGATTATCCACATAGGTAGTATCGATATAAAAGTAACAAGTTCCCTATAAATCTGGAGAGCTAGAGAGACCCATGTCTCCCCGCGTGAAGTCAGGCATAGGACGACGTGGAGTAGCCGCCGTTGAACCAACACCGGAAGAAGGAGGAGTAGCACCGCCACCACCAGTAGAAGGAGAAGCACCACCATCAGGAGAAGAACCACCACCACCAGAAGCACCAGGAGAACCACGGCCGGTAAGAACTAGTGTCATCGTGCGCGAGAAAGTCAGCGAGGCGGCTACTCGACCAAAGGGTACCATGGTGGAGCATCTCGCTCCCTACACGTTTGAGCTAGAGTTAGCAACCACCAAGACACACTTGCACCATAATGACGAAGTTGGCAAATAACTTGCCGGGGTCCCTGAGTAGAAGGTCAAAGCAAATTCGTCCTTCGATGGGAGGATTGGCTGCAACCCTGGCGTAGCTGGCCGTGGCGGTAGAAAATCCTGCTCTCTAGTGACATAAAACTTTTGGTCAGCCTACAAGAAAGTTTAGGTGTCAAGCGTTGCAGAAATAAAGGTTTAAACTAGGGAAAGTTGGACTTGTCATCTTTTGCAAAAAAAAAGGTTGAAACTTATAGCATCTCGACACTCTGCCCACTCCTCGTAGGCCTCTCCGGCATGCTTCCATGCCTCAAACGCCACCACATGTTCCATATGAGCGGGCTTGTAGGCCGCGTCCAAAGCCGGCTACAATTTCAAAAATAATGAATCTCGTCAACTTAGCCACTTGGGAACAAATGTCGGAAAGGGGATGGAAATAAGAAAAACTTACATCAGCGTTCGCTTGGGAAGGCCATCGACGAGGCGGAATAGTGGGGTCATCGGCGGTGAGGGTATCCTTGACACGCGTCAGGCTCAAAGCAGGAGTTCGTGGGGTCACCCTATCGAGAACCTTCAAACGGCCATGCTTCCGGTCGTGCCCTGCCATGACCAACGCTCTCACATCGGTCTCCTCATACCTATGGTCTTCCACCTCCGGATGAAAAACACTGAACTCCTCGAGGTAGTTAGCACCATCCATCTCGGCAGTGTCGTAGAAGTCGGGAAGCAAGGACGGAGGTTGGGACAGATCGGGCCTCTTCATCTTTTTTTTATGCTTTACTGTAGGGTAAAAACCCCATAGCTTACCTTTATTAAAAAACCCACCAAAAGGACATAAAAAGATCATCTAGAGGAGAGCAGAGCATGGGGGGAGGGGGTGGTGGAGGATAATGGAGAGGAACTACCTACCTACCTATTGATTAGATGGGGGAGGGGAAGGCAAGAGGAGCTATACAAATATAGACAGAGGGGAAACATAATTACACCAGAGCAGCGATCCATTGCTGTAATCTAGCTTTGTGTGCAGGTTTCATTCTGTACACCTGCAGGGCTATATTGTGCACAAAACCCCCTTTCCATGTAGCAAATCTAGGTCGAGTCTGCTCAAAAATTCGTGCATTCCTGACTCTCCAGATATTCTAGCACGCAAGAAACACCACCTCAGCAAAGAAAGGTTGGTTGAACTGTTTTTTGGCTTCTTTAGCAATTTGGCTTAGGTCTGAACCAGAGGACCAGCTTATTTGAAGGTAGTTCCAAATTCTGTGGCTGAAATTACAGTTGAAAAACAAGTGATCTCTATCCTCATGATGTGCTCCAGGACATAGGACACAAGTGAATGTGTCAGTGACATTCCAATGTCTTCTATGAATCATATCTTTTGTATTATGTCTGTCACTTAAAAGCAGCCAAGCAAACATTTTCATTTTCATGATACACTTACTCCTCCAAATCCACTGATAAGTAGGGCAAACCAGTATACTGTCATAAAGAGACATGTAAAACTTATTAGCTGTGTAAGCCCCCCAAGTACAGGACCATTCATCATGAAGATCATCCCGTAAGTCAAGTTGTGGAAGCCACCCATTTAGATTTAACAAATCCTGGCAAGCACCTTCAGATAGAGGCAGATGAAACTCCACAGTTCTGTCTGTCATGTTGACCATGTCTCTGACCGAGATAAACTGGTCTTTTGAATAGGAAAAAAGCCTTGAAAATCTGTGCTTCATAGGTACCCTGGAATTACCAAGTTCCCAATTATCAGACCAAAAAAGCACAGTGTCCCCACATTTGACTATTGGCTAGGCAACACCTTGATACTTGTCAATTAGCTTGAAAACAACCTTCCACCAATATGAACCACAAGGTTCAGTGGCATGGGGTACATCCTCATCATAATATGTTTCCCATATCAACTTGACCCAAGGGATAGAGAAGTCTTTATTATAGAACTTATGAAGGAATTTGAGTAGCAGGGCATCATTCTTATTCTGAAAGTCTACAATACCAAGACCACCCTTCATCTTTGGTTTGCAAATCATCTCCCAGGATGCAAGAGATTGTTTGGGTGTGTCAATATTGTCTCTCCATAGACATCGTCTGATAATCCTGTTTAGCTGATTATTTATGCCAGGAGGTATGTGGATTGTACTCATCATGTGCAGTGGCATAGAAGATAGGGCTGAAACAATCAGTTGCAATCTTGCCCCCTGAGAAAGAAAACTAGAGGTGGCAGTCAATCTTCTTTCAAGTCTATGAACCACAGGAGATAAATCTTGAATGGTTGGCCGGGTAGTACCCACAGACAAGCCAAGGTAGGTAAAAGGCAAGGTTCCAATCTGGCACCCAAACCCCAAAGAAAGTTTAGACATCAAAGCATCATCAACATTAATACCCATTGTAGAATATTTGTGATAATTGATCTCCATACTAGTAGTTTCAGAAAAAGCCTTAAGAACATCCTTCAGAGCAAGAAGTTGTGGGAGATCAGCAGGGAGAATAAGAAGAGTGTCATCAGCATATTGAATAATTGGAAAGTCAGTATCTCCATTGGGGACAGGGAGCTGAAGAATCCCTCTTCTGTATAGATCATTAACTGCTGATTGGAGAAGGTCACCCCCAAGAACATATAGCAAAGGGGAGAGAGGATCACCTTGTCTTACTCCTCTCCTACAGGGGAACTGCTTACTTGGAACCCCATTCAACAGAACTGAAGAGACCCTAGAGGTGAGGAAATCTTTAACCCATCTAATCCAATCCTCAGAAAAACCTTTGTGTTTGAGAATAAGCAGTAAAGCATCATGTTCAATGGAATCGAAAGCCTTCTCAAAGCCAATTTGAGGATGATAATAGGCCTCTTGGAAGAATGACATTGAAATAAATACTCAAGAGCCCAAGCTAAGCAATCCTGTATTGTCCTTGATTTTATAAAGCCATACTGGTTCTTATGGACACATCTCAGAATATGCTCCTGTAATCTATTGGCCGCTAACTTGGTTAGGAATTTAAGACAGACACTGGTCAGAGAAATGGGCCTGTAGTCATTAACACCCTCAGGGGAAGCAACCTTTGGAACCAAGGTGATAAAAGATGTATTCAAGCTTTCCAGAGAAACAAGACCAGAGTGAAAGTCATGAGCAAGCTTGTAAAAGTCACCAGAAATAATGTGCCAGCATTTTTTCAAAAATAAACCATTAAAACCATCAGTTCTAGGAGCCTTATCAGCAGGCATAAACTTGATAATGGAATCCATCTCCTCCTTTTCAAAAGGTCTAGTTAAAACACTAAGTCCCTCCACTGGCTTAATAAGAGAACTAAGAGACAGACTTAAAAGAAAGCCCTTAGATTTCCCCATTCTCTCTTTAAATTTATTTAGAATAATACCAGCCATCTGTTGGTGATCAGTTACAACATCCCCACTGTCAATCTTGAGGCCCGCAATGCTATTTCTTTTAAATCTCTGACTAGCCATTGCATGAAAGAACTTGGTATTCTCTTCCCCCACTCTAATCCATCTTATTGAGCACCTTTTCCTCCAATACTTGCACTATGCAGAGAGCAGTTTGTTGAGATGAATTTTTACAATGTTTCTGAAATTGAATTCTGATCTAACAAGACACCTGTGTTCTTCCACAGTGTCCAGGAACAGGATGACCTTATTACAGTTCTCAATAAGTACTTTCATGGTGGAAAGACTAGTACACCATTTCTTGAGATCATATCTCAAACATTTTAGCTTATGGACCAGAGACGCAACACTATTAGATTTATATGATGTTTTGTTCCATGAATTCAGAACACACTGAAGGAAAGAAGGGTGATCCACCCAGTAATTTTCAAACTTGAAAATCTTAGCTTTGGGGATGACAGTGTCAATTGTAACCATGCAGGGGATATGATCAGAATCAGACTTGGCCATAGGAAGGACTACAGTGTTAGGGAACTGAGTGTTGGCCATAGGAAGGACTACAGTGTTGGGCCTCTTCATCTTCATCCTTTCCCAGACTTCATAGCAGAAACAGGCCTCCCTAGCTATGCCTCCTACATCGCTAATGAATTTTTTTGCACATCAAGTAGGAACATGAGGGGAAATAAATGCAGGTTGTTGCATGTATATGTATACAATTTTGGCATTGAAGCGATCATGGTTGAGGTTTCCCACACAATGTGTCCCCCCGGAGCCGTGGTTTGCCTTGTTCCTCTTGCCCGAGGCGTTGAACTTGGGGTCTTACCCGCACCACCTCGCTGTTAACGCCGCCCATGCATCATGCTTACCATCGGCCCACGTGGGCATAACCTAAAAATTCAGTACTCGTTTGAAGAACGGATAATGCTATTGCAACTTAGCAACAACATAGAATCTCATTGCCAATTTACTTACCCCGGCGTAATCTTCCTCGGACAATGTTGGTTGTTCCTTCACACTCACATGCTCCGGCGCCTTCTTGCCCAACTTCTGGCAGTGATAGCTATGAGATTCGACACATTTTTGATGGTTTTTATTGATGGTTTTCTCCCGGATTTGATTGTTTTCTAGCTTTACCTAATGCTAATACTTCAGTAGCAAAGAAAACTTGGTTTTTAATGTGTGTTTCAGGTTCTGAACGTCAACAGAGGGTTTAAACTAGAGAAACGCAATATTCAAGCGAAAACAAGAAAGCCTCTCTTTGGAAGAAATCGAGGGAAACATATAGAGGCTTTAATGAGCAACTATACGGCGGGAGCAATTTTTTGGCCATATAGCTGCCGTCGCCTCTGTCTTGTCAAAAGGGACAACTTCCATGAAGAGGAAAATGTTGGAAATATGCCCTAGAGACAAATAGTAATAAGGACTATTATCATATTTCATATAGTTAATGATTAAGTTTTATATCATGTTATAACTGTATTGAGTGGAAACATCAATACACGTGTGATATACAAACAACCAGGGGCTCCCAGTGAAACTCTAGTCACTAGTTCATTGGTCAACAGATGATCATGTTTCCTGATCATGTGGCATTTATGCCAGTTGGAAATGGAGTCAACTCATTCTGAGAATGAGATGATGAACCAATACCCATCCTAAACATCGTGACCCAATCATGTCACGAAGTTCAAGTTATGATGATTAGAAATGGATCATCGTAGACTATTCCTTAGACCGTGAGGCTATATCAATCACTGTCTCCCGAGAGTGCTTAGATAGCATCAAGCGCCACTTGGTAATATAGTGGTTATAGAGGTGTGTTCAGGTACTCAGAGGAAACCGTAGAGGCAATATACGTCAAGAGCAGGATTTGTCCGTCCATGTGATGGGAAGATACTCAAGGGCCCACTTGGAGAGGTTATATCCAATAGCTGTGCAGCGTGTGATTTGATCACAGGGATATCACTTGTCGGAACGAGTCAAGTAGCATTCTTCGGTGACGAGATTGAACACAACATGATGATGCCATTGATCAGATCTCGGGCAATGCAAGTATCAAGAGACAAAGGTGTTGGGTTCACAGCATAGAAAACAAAATTTTCCTACGATGAGAACTATACGCCAAGATCTATCTACTAGATACAAGCAACGGGTGGATATACATCCATAGAGAACTTACCCTCGAAGACAACAGAGTTTTGTTAACGAGTTGGAACTCGTGGATGATGTAGTCGTACGCTTGCTGATCTCAAGATCGTGTGGAAGTCCTAGCGCCGCAAATCAGCAGCGCATCCGTCCTCGCACACACGTTCAAGCCACCGAACAACCTCCACCTCCTTGCTCCAGCGAATCAGCGGAAGCAGCAACTCCTTCCAGATGCAAGGCCACCGGGAACATGTATCTCGCTAATCCGAGACCATGGGGGAATATATCTAGAGGGGAGAGAGATCCTTCACGAGGAGGTGTGCTTTGTGAGGGAGGAGAGGGGGGGCTCCTCCCCTCCCATGGCCGGCGGGACCTCGAGATCCATACTGACTCCTACACATTCAACAATGACTTATATGATCATGAGAACCTTTAACGCTAATAACTTAATCCCTTTGTCTCATGATATAATACATGTCCGAGATTCGATCATCGGTATCCAAATACCTAGTTTGATCTCGTTACCGACATGCACTCTTTTCTCGTTCCCGTGGTATAACATTCTAGTGATCACTTCACTTGCTTGCAAGCTACCTTAATGTGATATCACCGAGAGGGCCCAGAGTATATCTATCCGTCATCGGGATTGACAAATTCCACTCTTGATCCATGAGCCTCAACATAACACCTTCGTGTAATCAACCCACCTTTATAGTCACCCTGTTACGGTGTGACGTTTGATGTTATCAAGATACTCTTCCGGTGTTAGCAATTAACATGATCTCATGGTCTAAGGACTATGATTACTTTGTATGATGTTATAGCAATATAAACATAATGAATTTGATTGTAATGCTGTACTTCGGATGAATGTTCATCACATCATTTCAAAAATACTATGACCTCGTTATTAACAACATCCAATGTCCATGATCAGGAAACTTTGATCATCTTGTTAATCAATGAGCTAGTCTATAAGAGAGGCATAAATAGGAACCTTTTTGTTTATTAAACACACATGTATTGACGTTTCCTATCAATACAATTATAGCATGCAAAATAAACATCTATCATATACAAGGAATACATAATAACAACTTTATTATTGCCTCTCAGGGCATATTTCCTTTAGTCTCCCACTTGCACTAGAGACAATAATCTAGTTCACATAGTGATAAATCTAACACCCATGGAGTTCTGGTGTTGATCATGTTTTGCCCTAGGGAGAACTTTAGTCAACGGATCTGCTACATTTAGGTCCGTGTGTACTTTACAAATCTTTATATCTCCATCCTTGACATGCTCGCGGATGGAGTGAAACCGGCGCTTAATATGCTTGGAATTCTTGTGAGACCTTGGTTCCTTGGCGTTGGCTATGGCTCCATTGTTGTTACAATAGATCACCATTGGGTCCAATGCACTAGGAACCACACCTAGTTCCGTTATGAACTCCTTCATCCAAACCGCTTCTGCTTCAAGCAAAGCGACAACATATTCCACCTCCGTCGTTGATCCAGCCACCACAGGTTGTTTGGAACTCCTCCAACTAACTGCTGCTCCGTTCAAGAGAAATACATATCTGTATTGAGACTTAGAGTCATCAGATCGGTGTCAAATCTAGCATCGACATAACACTTAGTGACTAGCTCTTCTTCACCTCCATATATAAGAAACATATCCTTAGTTCTTCTTAAGTACTTAACGATATTCTTGACCGTTATCCAGTGTTCCGAACCTGGATCAGATTGGTACATACTAGTCAAACTAATAGCATGTGCCACATCCGGTCTTGTACATAGCATGGTGTACATTATACAGCCTATGGCTGAGGCATAGGGGATCTTATCCATTATCTCTCTTTCTTCCGTCATAGCCGGACTTTGAGTCTTACTCAATGTCTTGCCTTGCAACATAGGTAAGAACCCCTTCTTACTTCCGTCCATATTAAACTTATTTAATATCTAATCAAGGTATGTACTCTGCGATAGCCCAATTAGGCGCCTTGATCTATCTCTATAGATTTTAATGCCTAATATATATGAAGCTTCACCAAGGTCCTTCATCGAAAATTTGCTGTTTAGATAACTTTTAACACTCTTTAAAAGATCTATATCATTTCCAATCAATAATATGTCATCCACATATAATATCAGAAATGCCACGTTGCTCCCACTCACTTTCTTGTAAATACAAGCCTCTCCATAAGTTTGGACAAATCCAACTCTTTGATCACCTCATCAAAGCGGAGATTCAACTTCGATCCAAACTCTTTGAAGCTTGCACACATTATCAGCATCCTTAGGATCGACAAAACCCTTAGGTTGTATCATATACAACTCTTCTTCAATATTACCATTGAGGAATCCAGTTTTGACATCCATCTGCCATATTTCATAATCAAAATATGCAGCAATTGCTAACATAATCCTAACCGACTTTAGCATCACTACGGGAGAGAATGTCTCATTGTAGTCAACTCCTTGAATTTTTCGAAACCCCTTTGCGATAAGTCGAGCTTTATAGATGGTCACATTACCATCAGCATCAGTTTTTGTTTTGAAAATCCATTTATTCTTAACGGCCTTTCGATCGTGAGGTAAGTCCACCAAGGTCCAAAACTGGTTTTCGTACATGGATTCCATCTCGGATGTCATGGATTCTAGCCATTTGTTGGAATCCTGGCTCATCATCGCTTCTTCATACGTCGCAGGGTCATCCATTTCATCAATCATGAAATTCATAACATGATTGCCGTATAGTTCAGGAGCTACACGTGTCCTGCTTGACCTACGAGGTTCGGTAGTATCCTCTTTCGGAGTTTCATGATCATTATCATTAGCTCTCTCTTCATCAGGTGAAGTCAACTCCGAAACAACTTTCGGTGCTGCGTCACTCGCCATTTCATGAAGAGAAGGTTCAATAACCTCTTTGACTTCTACCTTCCGACTACTCACACCTTTCGTGAGAAACTCCTTCTCAAGAAAGGATCCATTCTTGGCAACAAAAACCTTGCCCTCGGATCTATGATAGAAGGTATACCCAATCGTTTCCTTAGGGTATCCTATGAAGACGCATTTTTACGCTTTGGGTTCGAGTTTATCCGGCTGAAGTTTCTTCACATAAACATCGCATCCCCAAACTTTAAGAAATGATAGCTTAGGTTTGTTTCCAAACCATAATTCATATGGTGTCGTTTCAACGGATTTAGATGGTGCCTGATTTAAAGTGAATGCAGCGGTTTCCAGTGCATAACCCCAAAATGACAGTGGTAAGTCAGTCAGAGACATCATAGATCGAACCATGTCCAATAAAGTACGATTATGACGTTCCGACACACCATTACATTGTGGTGTTTCGGCAAGTGTGAGTTGTGGAACTATTCCACAGTCTTTCATATGTGTGCTAAACTCGTAACTAAGATACTCTCCTCCACGGTCGGACCACAGAAATTTGATCTTTCTGTTACGATGATTTTCCACTTCATTCTGAAATTCCTTGAACTTTTCAAAGGTTTCAGAGTTATGTTTCATCAAATAGATATACCCGTATCTACTCAAATCATCCGTGAAAGTAACAAAATAACGATATCCACCTCGCGCCGACACACTCATTGGTCCACACACATCAGTATGTATGATTTCCAATAAATCATGCCTGCTCCATTGAACCGGAAAACGGTGTTCTAGTCATCTTGCCCATAAGGCATGGCTCACATGTATCAAATGATTCAAAATCAAGTGATTCCAAAATTCCATCAGAATGGAGTTTCTTCATGCGTTTAACGCCAATATGACCTAGACGGCAGTGCCACATATATGCAGATATATCATTATTAAGTTTAATCCTTTTAGCATCAATATTATGAATATGCGTAATACTACTATCGAGATCCAACAGGAATAAACCATTCATCACAGGTGCATGACCATAAAAGATATCATTCATATAAATCGAACAACCATTGTTTTCAGATTTAAAGGAATAACCACTTCGCAGCAAACACGATCCGGATACAATGTTCATACTCAGTGCAGGCACCAAATAACAATTATTTAGATTTATCACTAATCCCGACGGCATATGGAGAGGCAGCGTTCCGACGGCGATCACATCAACTCTTGATCCATTGCCGACCCACATCGTGACCTCATCCCTTACTAGTTGTCGCTTGTTCCGCAGCCCCTGAATCGAGTTACATATATTAGCAACCGATCTGTATCAAATACCCAGGTGCTACTGCGAGTACTAGTCAAGTACACATCAATAACATGTATATCACATATACCTTTGTTTGCCTTGCTAGCCTTCTTGTCTGCCAAATACTTGGGGCAGTTGCGCTTCCAATGGCCAGTCCCCTAGAAAAAGTAGCACTCGGTATTAGACTTAGGGCTAGCTCAGGATTTCTTTTCAGGTGCGGCAACAGATTTGCCGCCCTTCTTTCCCTTCTACTTGCCTTCCTTGTCCTTCTTGAAATCGGTGGTCTTATTGATCATCAACACTTGATGTTCTTTCCTAATATCCACTTCTGCAGTCTTAAGCATTGACAGAATCTCGGGAAGAGACTTCTTCATGCCCTGCATGTTATAGTTCATCACGAAGCTCTTGTAGCTAGGTGGCAGAGATTGTAGAACATGATGTATGCCTAAGTTAATGGGAATCGTTATTCCCAAGGACACAAGCTTATCGGCGTACCCAGACATTTTGAGTACATGCTCACTAACGGAGTTGTTCTCCTCCATCATGCAGCTAAAGAACTTTTCAGAAGCATTATAACTCTCTACGGCAGCATGGGTATCGAAAATCATTTTCAATTCTCCCATGGTATCAAAGGCATTGCCATTTTTGAAACGCTTTCAAAGTTCTGGCTCTAGCCCATACAGTATGCCGCAATGAACTAAGTTGTGGTCCTCCTGACGAGTTATATAGACATTCTTTTCCTCCTCAGGGGCATTAGGAGCTGGTGGGGGGCCTAGCGGTGCCTCTAGCACATATTGCTTTTGTGCAGCACTGAGGAGAATCCTCAAATTCATAGCCCAGTTGGTGAAGTTGCTACCATTCGCAGCAAGTTTCTCTTTCTCCATGAACACATTAAAATTAAAAGCAGGTGGTGCCATCTACAACAGAATTTGTAAAGTTTATTTAGACTAAGTTTATGATAGATTGAGTTCAACTAATCCAAATTACTAATGAACTCCCACTCAAAAATGACATCCCTCGTGTCTTTTTGGTGATTACATGAACCAAATCTACTACACCAAGTCCGATCATCACGTGAGTCGGTGTAGCTTCAAAGGCGAGCATCTATATGGGCATCATATCAACTATATGACTCATGCTTAACCTTTCGGTCCGTGTTCCGAGGCCATGTCTGTACATGCTAGGCTCGCCAAGTAAGAACCTTAGTATTCGTGTGTGTAAAATTGTCTTACACCCGTTGTATGAAAGCGTAGAGTCGAGTACACCCAATCATCACGTGATGTCTCGAAACACGATCCATAGAACGGTGCATACTTAAGGAATAACACATTTTATCTTGATATTTAAATGAGGGATCATCTTACAATGCTACTAAAAGCGCCAAACTAGCAATATAAGATGCAAACATCTAATGTGTAAAGTGAGATGATATGGTCCATGCATTTGATCTCTATCATATGCATCGTGGTATGATCTCTATCATTCCTTTGTGTGTAAGGCAAAGGTCTATCGAACTTACATGTTAAGTGTGTTGTAAGAGTATCTATCATACATCTACTTACAACATTACAATAGCAAGACACTAGCCCAGCAACGATCTAAACTAGACGCCTCTAATTTATCCATTGCAAGTTTTACGTGGCTTAGGGCTTTTGGAGATAGAATCGGTCATACCTACAAACATGGAACCACAACGAGGATAACAAAGTTATTAGCAACTTGTTGTAAATCAGATATTGACTATAGTAGGAGAGACAGACACCCGCCAGCCACTTATGCAAAACTAGTTGCATGTCAGTCGTGCAACGGGTGGATATACATCCATAGAGAACTTACCCTAAAAGACAACAGAGTTTTGTTAACGAGTTGGTACTCGTGGATGATGTAGCCGTACGCTTGTCAATCTCAAGATCATGTGGAAGTCCTAGCGCCACAAATCAGCAGCGCATCCGTCCTCGCACACATGTTCAAGCCACCAAACAACCTCCACCTCCTCGCTCCAGCGAATCAGCGGAAGCAGCAACTCCTTCCAGATGCAAGGCCACTGGGAACATGTATCTCGCTAATCCGAGACCATGCGGGAATATATCTAGAGGGGGAGAGAGATCCTTCACGAGGAAGTGTGCTTTGTGAGGGAGGAGAGGGGGCCTTTTATAGGAGAGGGGGTTCCTCCCCTCCCATGGCCGACGGCCAAGGGGTTGCCCCCACCTCTTCCTCATTCATGTGGTGGAAGCTCCACTCACATCAATTTTGCCTCCACCCAAAATTCCACTCACATGCATTAAATTTCCAGCAAATTTAATGCAACTCTCATTTAATAAAACTCTTTTATTTATTTTATTCAGAATTTTGTTAATTACTTTAATTAACAAACATTCACATAAAACCCCTTGCAACATTTCAATATCACATGCAGAACCAGTTTCTACAATTTCACCCGAAACAATTCCGGTTTCCATTGAAAAAATTCCGGCGCTTTGCGATTCTTTCGTATGAAACATATGTGCTCCAAAATGGTGTTCAGCAACATTTAAGTGTGTCACCCTACGGTTCGCGAATAATGCAAATATGATTGAGACCCCTCTCAATTCAATAATCAGAAGCGGGACCTCGAGATCCATACTGACTCCTACACATTCAACAATGACTTATGTGATCATGAGAACCTTTAACGCTAGTAACTTAATCCCTTTGTCTCATGATATAATACATGTCCGAGATTCGATCATCGGTATCCAAATACCTAGTTTGATCTCGTTACCGACATGCACTCTTTTCTCATTCCCGTGGTATAACATTCTAGTGATCACTTCACTTGCTTGCAAGCTACCTTAATGTGATATCACTGAGAGGGCCCAGAGTATATCTATCCGTCATCGGGATTGACAAATTCCACTCTTGATCCATGAGCCTCAACATAACACCTTCGTAGCACTGAACCCACCTTTATAGTCACCCTGTTACGGTGTGACGTTTGATGTTATCAAGATACTCTTCCGGTGTTAGCAATTAACATGATCTCATGGTCTAAGAACTAAGATTACTTCGTATGATGTTATAACAATATAAACATAATGACTTTGATCGTAATGCTATACTTCGGATGAATGTTCATCACATCATTTCACAAATGTTGTGACCTCGTTATTAACAACATCCATTGTCCATGATCAGGAAACTTTGATCATCTTGTTAATCAACGAGTTAGTCTATAAGAGAGGCATAACTAGGAACCTTTTTGTTTATTAAACACACATGTATTAACGTTTCCTATCAATACAATTATAGAATGCAAAATAAACATCTATCATATACAAGGAATACATAATAACAACTTTATTATTGCCTCTTAGGGCATATTTCCTTCAAAGGGAATAAGACATGACTGTCCCGGTTCAAATGACGAAAGATCTTCATGGAACGCACAGGGGTCACATGGAAATCCAGGTCCCTCTGTCGATCATTGGTGCGGGAGTGTCCCGACCATGTCTGGAGTGTTCCCGAACCGTGGGGTATCACGCTTAAGGCTTGTTTATGCTTAGAGAGTGTTTATAGGATCGGTAGAATCGCCGAAGAATTGTAGGGAGAAAACCGGAAGGGTTTTGGTAAGTCCGGAGGATGTCCGGAGTGGAGGTGGAAGGTGTTCCATAGCCATGGATGTTGAATAATATGTGAATGAATGTTAAATATTTATTTAATCAATTATTCATAATTGTTTAATAAAGAGAAAATCAATTTAAATGGTCAAAGGGCTTAATGGGCCAATTCCCGGAGGGGAAACGGTCCAAGAGGGGACCACACCCCTAGGAGAGGCCTAGGGGGTGGCCGGCGGCCCTAGTGGGCCTTCCCCACGTGTGGCCCATGGGTAGGGGCTGGCCGGCGCGCCTCCCCACCTCTCCCTCTCCTTTAGTCCCACCCCGGGGCTTTGAGGGAGGTAGTACCCCCCCCTCTCCCTATATATAGTGGGGGTATTTGGCCAGATAAATACACCAAATAATCAATAAAGGTATTCTCACTTTTGGGAGGACCTCCAATTGATATTTTCTCTCTCTCCCTCTCTCTCTCTCTCTCGTGACCGTGGTCCCAAGTTCGCACTGCATGAACGAGAGACATCTTTACCGCAGAGCGTCGTCGCGCTGCGGGATTCGGATCCAGGAGCTCTACTTCTGCAACTGCTGCTGGATCGGGGAAGCAAGAGTCATCGTCAGGCACCGGACGTGTGTAACTCCCCGCGAGGTGTCGCACTTGAGGCACTCAAGTCGTTGGAGCCAAAGGAGCGCAAGGACTTCATCACGACCTTGATGTCGGCTTCGGCTCGTCTACATCAACCACGCTATCCTGAGCGTTGACAACGCTTTTCGGTCTTCAAGGGTATGTTTACGAAAAGCCCCTCTCATTACTGTATTACTAATAGATAGGTCCTGGCAACTTCAGGGGTTCAGGGACGTAGGGTAAAAATTATTGTTTTCATACGCGGAACCCCAACAGTGGTATCAAAGCCAGGTCTATGCGTAGTAATGCTAGTACGTGTAGAACACACGAGATGTAGTGTGTGGGCGTTGATCTTTTAGTTGTTACCCTCCCCTGTGTACTTGTGTATACCGCAGCAATGCTTGATGAAGTGGCCCCCAACCGACTTTACGCGTTCATTCACGAGACTGGTCCACGCTTGACAAACGCCTTGTACCGTATAAAGTGGCTTAGGGGGGTGTCTGTCTCTCTCGCATTAGTTGGTATACCATTTGAAACGGAGGGCCCCGAAAGGGGTGTAGTAGAGACAACTACTTGATTAGCGTTGTGCTGAAAGTTCATAGGTAAGAACAGTTCTTGTGCGAAAGCCCATTCAGCCACGTAAAACATGCAAAGATAAAGTAGAGGCGTCTAACTTTGTTTTGCAGGGGGCGTTGCTTTGTGGTATGGTTGTGGCAAAGGTAAAGTAATTACCTTATGTTACGTAGTAGTAGATAGTCACGGAGGTGACGTACTACCACGCCGGAATGACACTGGTACCCTGGTGTCTACGGCGCCGGAACACTGGTGCCGGAATCCGGTGACGACGGATGGAGATCATGACGTGAAGGACCATATCACATTGCATTTACATTCAATGTTATTGTTTGTATATCTTATTGTGTGCTAGTATTAGATACTCGATGGTAGCCTAATAAGATGATCCCTGCTAAAATTAACAATGATTGTGTTCCCCCTTAGTGTGCACCACCAAGAAAGTTCTTCGATATGAGGCGATCCATGGTACAGGCATGGGTGTCAGACATATGTACGTTCGCATACAGTGGGTGTAAGCCATGTTGCACAGTGAATACACTAAGGTTGAGTTGGCGAGCCTAGCATGTGCAGACATGGCCTCGGAACGCCGATGGTCGAAAGATCAAGCACGAGTCCCATGAATGATGTGACCGACGTTTAGCGTCCACCCTTGAACCCACATTGATGGCCTTGACGATCGGGGGAGATCTGGCTGATAGGGGTCGTGTTATCACTAGGAACCCTTAAGGGGATAGGTGTTTCTGAATGGAGTTATTATTAACTCATTTAATTATAAACTTATTCTAAATTCCTTTTGCAATTATATATGTAGAAAAGTTCTCCCCGATGCCACCTTTCCTGTTGACGATTGATTGGTTAGAAGGAGAGAAGCTCAGATTAGATGGGTCAAACTTCTCTATGTGGGTTGCGCGTCTCCATGTTCTCCTTAGCGAGAATGATCTGGTCGACTACATACTCGACAGGATTGATTTGGATCAGCCCATTGACCTAGAGACCCCAGAGTAGCAGGAAGACCGCTATCTTCGTCGGGAGATGGCCTTGTTCATTTTAGTTACAATGCGTTTCGGAATGGTGGACGAGCTGTGGCCTTTCGTGGGTGATGCCAACCCTCGTACGGTAATGCTACATCTTAGGACACATTTTGTGGAACAAGCACGCATATGGGAGCATGAGCTGATGGGAGACTTCCTATCCATTAAGATGGAGGAGAACTCATCACTTGACGACCACTTGGAGCGCATGCATGATGTGTACATGAGGCCTGCATACTTCCTGGATATCTGGATGACGGGCTCTTTTGCAAATGGCGTTGTGCTGTGGTCACTGCCACCAAGCTACCAAGCACAAGTCAGGACTTGCATTATGAGAGGCGACGCGGAATCAATGGAGTTCCACCCGTTCGTAACACATCTCAGGAATGTGTTGGTTGAACCAAATGTCGCTGAGGTCATCAATGACAAAGGTATATATTTGATATACAATTTTATAAATGTTATAATCTTGCAAACACATTTGCAGTGTTAAGTATATTTGATACTTGTTCTGTTTTCCTGAAAACAGGTCCTTCTGCGTGAGAGGTGCTTGCTGGAGAGAAGGTGACGTTGCGTGTTGATGGCGAGCATGATGATGATGGCCGACGACACTCTCCCTCGACATTTATCACTTAGTTTATGTTTTGGATAGTTATCGTAATCAATATATTATGAACTTCTTTAGTGTGTCTCACACTTTGTGAGACGGTTATTCATATCAGTTTGTAACAAACAGTTGTTCTACTTTTATGAATGATTTCTATTTGTGTTCATATCTTGTTTGATTATATGTGAATTATCCTTGTTGTTTGAAACTAATTGATAATGCATGAACATTTGTAAAATATTGAAATGCCTTAAAATACCGAACTTAATGATATATTCATTAATGAATGAAACCATTGTTTAAATTCAAAGTTATAATGATGATATGTGAAAGTCATTCTATTTCTTTTCACATATAAATCATGCCTAAGTTCGGAAAATTAACTTGCACACCATGTATTACTTGAATACAAAGTTTTTAATGAATTTTTAAAAGTAAATAGATATTCGATGTATTGTATTTTAACAAAAAATGGTAATTATCATTATATGATTGTTTAATTGTGTAAAGAAGTTTACCAAAGGAAACATGAATATGAAACTATTTGATATGATCAAAGTGTTTCATCAACAAAGGGCATAAATATAAAAGAGAATCTAATTACTATGATTTGATCAATAGTGATGAAATTCAACTTTATAAGAATGGCATAAAAGAAACTGTGAAATGCAAAGTGTTTTGAAATGTCAAAATGCAAAGCATCACAATATGATATTAGATATCAAAATGGGTAAATAGAAGGCACCAAATTAATCGTTGTAGTGTAGATGTAGAGACCATTAGTTAGAAATAGTTAGCACTCAATTAGAATATATAGTGAACCATTTGAATTCGTGAAAGCGGCTCCATATCTAGTATGGATCATCGTAAAAGTTTTGGGGTTATTCGATATAACCAAAACAATAGCGAATAAGTCCTTGTAGAGTATTCATTGGAAACTTTAAATACAAAATCCTTAGCTGAAACCGAAAGAGAAGCAAAACTTGTATTGCTTGGATTTTGGTACATTTTTTAGAAAGTTCGCATTCAGTGATATTTCTCAATTATAAAGCAAATGCAAGATAGTGTAAAACATGATGCGGATCCAATCCATGCATCAGAGTGTTGGGGAGCAACGGAAAATGTTCATGAACGATTCTCTTCACAAAGGAAAGAATCAATGATAATGATCATTGTGTTTTTCCCACTAGTGTTTTCACTACATGAAGTAGGATTCAAAATGTAATCCATATCTTGTATGGAGACATTTGTGAATCATTTGTCATGATTCTTGGAATATTACATACCTACGAACTACTGAGGAAATAATGGTAAACTAAAACTATGAGAAATCCCGAAGTAAAATTCACTTGAGATTAGAAAGCAATGCGTTGCTGAATCTCACAAGTAAAAAGGGTTACTTTGAATTTTCTGAAATGACTGCAAAGCCATAGTGGAAAAGGGGTGAATGACAAAAGCACAATTTGTCAAGTATTGGATGAATTCAAATGAATTTGATTCAAGTGTGCTAAGTGTCTAGTGGATTTAAAAACTAGTAAAAGTACTAGTATCTCATAGTAAATCTCCAAGTTTGATATTTGATCAAAAGATTTTGAAGTTGTTCAAAATAGTGAGTAGATATGCAATTTGCATGAAATTGAGTGGGAGCTATGGAAGTCTTCCTAAAACAATATGTGAATGACATATTTTTTAGTGGGAGCAATATAAGTCCCAAATTCAAATATGTAGGAACATAGTTTGAGTAATAGTAGTGACTCATACCCAAATATGGTAGGAACATATTTTGAGTGGGAGCTTATAGAGTGATTCTTAAGTGTGTTAAGAATAAAAGCACAAGTACCAATAAATAATGATTTATGAGGTGTAGAAGTTGATAATAAGTGTATTATGATATTATGTGGTATTCCTTAAGGGATTCTGAAAAGGATTTCAGAATAGAAGTTAATTAAGGAACTAGTCCTTAATAACTCAAGTTAGGAGTAGTATTAAGTTTAACATCAATGGTTGAAAGAAAGAAAAGGATGATCATCATCCACTATGTTGAGACATAGGTTCTATCTTAGAAAACCATGATGATAACTTAACATAATATGTAATCCAATAAGGAACGTTTGAAAGTGATTAAGTTTGAATCACGGAACGTTGAGCTAAGTTTGTCTGCAGAGTCTAATAGAGAATTGCATACATGTTTTCCAAATCCATAAAGGATGACATATCTTGAAACATAAAGGGTTATGTTATAAGGGAATATGTTGCAAACTCCTGTAAATACCGATTAAAGTCAAGTAGGAAGCGACGTGAACAAAAACATCGAAAGTTGCACAGAGTGCACTCGTGTTTCGATGAATACATTTATAATAATAGATAAGGGTACCATCTAAAGTGTTGTATCATGTTATGGCGAGGCTAGTTCGCTTTTAACGTAGAATGATGTGTCCTAGGGCACATTGCCCATGAGAAAGCCCTCGAGGTTGATCTAAAGTCACTGTAGGCTCCTGGAATCAGGCCTCGTTCTACTGCCATAGCGACGATGCATACACATAGATGTTATCATGTGATGGTAAAGTATTGATGTCAATCAAGGTGACATTAGTAAGTTGCAAATGATTTGGGACTGTAAAGTACAGACCCAAGACTCAACCTCTTCCATGAGCAAGCATGTTCAGGTTACCGGATATATGGTGCCAATGATTAAAGAACAAATGCAGCTAGTGTATTTGTACTCTAGTGCAAGTGGGAGACTATTGGAAATATGCCCTAGAGATTAATAGTAATAAGGACTATTATCATATTTCATATAGTTTATGATTAAGAATGAATATCATGCTATAACTGTATTGAGTGGAAACATCAATACACGTGTGATATACAAACAACCAGGGGCTCCCAGTGAAACTCTAGTCACTAGTTCATTGGTCAACAGATGATCATGTTTCCTGATCATGTGGCATTTATGCCAATTGGAAATGGAGTCAACTCATTCTGAGAATGAGATGATGAACCAATAACCAACCTAAACATCGTGACCCGATCATGTCACGAATTTCAAGTTATGATGATTAGAAATGGATCCTCGTAGACTATTCCTTAGACCGTGAGGCTATATCAATCAATGTCTCTCGAGAGTGCTTAGATAGCATCAAGCGCCACTTGGTAATACAGTGGTTATAAAGGTGTGTTCAGGTACTCGGAGGAACCCGTAGAGGCAATATATGTCAAGAGCAGGATTTGTCCGTCCATGTGACAGGAAGATACTCAAGGGCCCACTCGGAGAGGTTATATCCAATAGCTGCGCAGCGTGTGATTTTATCACAGGGATATCACTTGTCAGAACGAGTCAAGTAGCATTGTTCGGTAACAAGATTGAACACGACATGATGATGTCATTGATCAGATCTCGGGCAATGCAAGTATCAAGAGACAAAGGGAATAAGACACGATTATCCTGGTTCAAACAACAAAAGATCTTCGTGGAACGCATAGGGGTCACATGGTCATCCAGGTCCCTCTGTCGATCATTGGTGCGGGAGTGTCCCAACCATGTCTGGAGTTTTCCCGAACCGTGGGGTATCACGCTTAAGGGCTTGATGATGCTTAGAGAGTGTTTATAGGATCGGTAGAATCGCCAAAGAATTGTAGGGAGAAAACTGGAAGGGTTTCGGTAAGTCCGGAGGATGTCCGGAGTGGAGGTGGAAGGTGTTCCATAGACACGGAGGTTGAATAATATGTGAATGAATGTTAAATATTGATTTAATCATTTATTCATAATTATTTAATAAAGAGAAAATCAATTTAAATGGTCAAAGGGCTTAATGGGCAAATTCCCGGAGGGGAAAGGTCCCAAGAAGGGACCACACCCCTAGGAGAGGCCTAGGGGGTGGCCGGCGGCCCTAGTGGGCCTTCCCCACGTGGGGAACAGGGTGGGGGCTGGCCGACGCGCCTCCCCACCTCTCCCTCTCCTTTAGTCCCACCCCGGGACTTTGAGGGAGGTAGTACCTCCCCTCCCCTATATATAGTGGGGGTATTTGGCCAGATAAATACACCGAATAATCAATAAAGGTCTTCTCACTTTTGGGAGGACATCCAATTGATATTTTCTCTCTCTCCCTCTCTCTCTCGTGACCGTGGTCCCAAGTTTGGACTGCACGAACGAGAGATATCTTCACCGTAGAGAGCCGTCGTGCTACGGGATTCAGATCCAGGAGCTCTACTTCCACAACTGCTGCTGGATCGGGGAAGCGGGAGTCATCGTCAGGCACCGAACGTGTGTAACTCCCCGCGAGGTGTCGCAGTTGAGGCACTCAAGTCGTTGGAGCCAAAGGAGTGCAAGGACTTCATCACGACCTTGAGGTTGGCTTCGGCTCGTCTATATCAACCACGCTATCCTGAGTGATCACAACGCTTTTCGGTCTTCAAGGGTAAGTTCGTGAAAAGCCCCTCTCGTTACTGTATTACTAATAGATAGGTCGTGGCAACTTCAGGGGTTCAGGGGCGTAGGGTAAAAATTATTGTTTTCATACGCGGAACCCCAATAGAAAACACAACACAGCAGCCGCCATCCCATCCAGAATGGAGAAAGAAGAGATCTGGAGAAGAAGGGGAAGACATTCTTTATCTTGCTCCACGATCTTCGACCTCCTAGCCAATACACCCCCATAGCCATTACTTGTACTTGAGAGAGAGAGAGGGATCTTCACCTTGCAAGACTAGGGTTTGAGATTGTTTCTTCCTACCTTGAATTGTGTTGGATTACTTTTCTATTCTTATTGTGGATCTCCACTGTAATGTCAAGAAGAATTCCCTTTATTTAATTATATCGATGATCCATTCTTCTCTCATGTGTGAGTAAGTTCCTTGGGCGTGGGAGATGTAGAGGATTGGTGAGATGTGATGTGCCTTCATATATTTTCCATTAGTTTGTGATTGATTCTAATTACTATATTATGTGTGATTGACTATCTGTGGGATACTTGATGCTTGTTGTCCAATAAAGGGCCTAGACAACATGATACTTTGTTCTACATAGATAGGATCTTGTTCGCTAGCAGCCGGCGACGCCCGAGTGACACGGGGATATCAATGGAAAACTAGTAGACTCGAGGATAACGAGGAACCACTGTGGTTATTGCATTAGTCTGATCCAAGGA
The DNA here is from genome assembly GCA_023614405.1 of Avena insularis. NCBI lineage: Eukaryota > Viridiplantae > Streptophyta > Magnoliopsida > Poales > Poaceae > Avena > Avena insularis. Next base: position 26,194,484 of record CM042695.1, on the reverse strand, counting down.
GCTTAATCGCTAAGCGACCTGAAGGGTCTTAATCGTCTAGTGTCTGACCATGGTTTTGGTAACAGACTAGTAGGATTATTGAAGTTGGGATGAAATCTACCAAGAGGAGTTCCGGATAATTATGGGTTTCTCGCCTACACATATACTTATAAGATTGTAATTGTTACATTTATCATTCATCCACCTGGCACAGTCACTATCACCATGAATTGAATCTCCACGCGCCTTCTTTTGCCATCTGCAGAAAACAACAAACAACCAAGTTGTTCTTTCCTTTCATGCTTTATATTTCCGAAGTTTACACTTTAGTTCTATTTAAATACATCTCATTTAATCAAAACTCCATTCTTATTTCAACACTTGCAGTCAATTCAGTCGAAGACCTGTGACAACTTCGGGTGTGACAGAGACTTCACTCATAAACACTTACCTTTGGGCTCCATGTGGGATCGATATCTATACTTCGAAACTAGCTACAAACAATCTGTGCACTTGCAGACATCAGGCAGCTGTATAGATTGGTGTTGGTATGCTTCTGATTGTATAATTCTTGTCATGTCAACCTCGTATAAGCCCCCCGCAAAGTCTTGTCTGCCCTGTCCTGCTCCTCTGGAAGCACCCTATAGAATCTCTTCAATCATGCATAAAAAATTGTGAGGGTCATGAGTTAGCATGGTGGGGTCATCAACTATGAACAAAACTTGAAAAGTTTGCCTTACCCAAAACTTGGTGATCATGGCAGCAGAATCTTTCCCATAGCCCGGGTATTCGGTGGCCTCATAGTGTGCCTAATGCGAGGCTAGCTTCCTCTCGTCGTTGGGGACGGGAGTGTAGAAGCCCGGCCAAAACTTCCTAATTAGAGCTCCAACTAAGGTGTTAGGCGCACGGGTACCCGGAGGAAATGTCCAATTGCTGCACAATAATCAAACATTAGTACATGCCAAATTATTATGACCAAAATGAAATTACATGACACTTACTCAATGCCATTAGGCGTAATGATGAGTTTCACCTCCTCGGAACATGGTTCATATTTTTCTTCAGGGACACCTGATTCCCCACCAATCTTTGTCTTCTTCAGCTGCGCAGACGGCTGCTAAGCCCAAAGTATATCAAGCCCGTTCGGGAGCCCCAAGAGGAAGGTATGATGAGCACAGCAGCAAGTTTTCCCTCATTAATGAAACCAAGGTTTAATAGAACCAGTAGGAGCAAGGAAACACCCCAAAGGTGTTGCTAGCTGAGCCTTGGCAGGGCGCACTACCGGTGCTAGTAGCAACGTGGATACCTGCACAACACAACCACAGAACTTTGCCCCCAACTTGCGATGAGGTTGTCAATCTCACCGGTTTTGCTGAAAATAAAGGATTAAACGTATCGAGTGGAAGAAAGTAATAGTTTGTAGAAAGTAAACACAAAGCAGTAAACAGTTTGTAGATTGAAAGTAAAAGAAAGGACCTGGGTCCATAGTTCACTAGAGGTGGCTCTCCTTAAGATAGATAACATGCTGGGTGAACAAATTACAGCGGGGAAATTGATAAACATCAAGAAAGCATACAAGCATATACTAATCATCTTGACTCCTTTGAGATTCGATTGGGCATTACAACATTATACATAGACCGCCATCCAACTGCATCTATGACTAATAATCCACCTTCAGGTTATCATCCGAACCCCCTCCGGTATTAAGTTGCAAGCAACGGATAATTGCATTACGAATTGCGTGTAAAGTAAACAATACGATTGTTCTATGAATAAAGGATTGTTGTTTTCTCCCTAGTAGCAACAGCACATCTAGTACCTTAGAGATTTCTATCACTTCCCCAGATTACCAGCGGCATGAACCCACTATCGAGCATAAATACTAACTCTTGGAGTTGCTAGCATCTACTTGGCCAAGATAGCTACTAACAACGGAAAGCATGCAAGATCACAAATAACAAAGACATGATAGAATCAATAATCAATCTGAAATAGCATCTCAATATCCATTGGATCCCTCGCAAACACAACATGTAGGAATTACAAATAGATGATCTTGATCATGAACGAAGCTCACAAGATCTAAACATGATAGCACAAATTGGAGGAGAACCAGCCATCTAGCTACTACATGGACCCGTAGTCCAGAGATGAACTACTCACGCATCACACCGGAGGCTTGCATGGTGATGAAGAAGGCCTCCAGGGTGAATTCCCCTCTCCGGCAGGGTGCCGAGAAGAGCTTCAGATCCCTCCCGATCTAGGGATGGAGATTACGGCGGCTACAGACTATTTCGTGGAATTTTGATCGGGTACTTAGGGTTTTTGTATCAGAGGAAATATATAGGCGAAAGGGGAGGCCGAGGGGGTGCCTGGGCTGACCACACCACCCCCTGACGCGGGCCAGGCCTAGCTGCATGGCCAGGTGGTGTGGCCGCCCTCTGGCCCCTCTCCGTCTCGTATTCTGGCTCCGGGTGTCCCTCGGTGAAAAACTGACTTTGGCATTTGTCCCGTCCAATTCCTAGAATATTCATTTTCTGACTTTCCTGGAACCAAAAATAGCAGAAAACAGGCAGCTGGCACTGTGGCTCTTGTTAATAGGTTAGTCCAAGAAAGTGTATAGAAAGTACTCCAAAGTTGGAACAAAACACAAGAAAGTAGATAAAACCAAGCATGGAATATCAAAAATTATGGATACGTTAGCAACGTATCAACATCCCCAAGCAAAACTCCTGCTCGTCCTCGAGTAGGTAAGTGATAAAAAGAAAGAATAATTTTTGAGGTGACATGCACCATCATAAACTTGATCAAAGTATTTGTAAAACATTGATAGCTGGATCATTGTACTTCAACATAGCATGAAAGATAAAGTTCTAACAATAAGTCAAAGCAACTATGTTGCAACATGAAAAGTCACAAACAAAAGATTCATGAATAACAATGCTTTGCAAGACGTTTATTTGTTTCACATAAAGAAAACATAGCATAGTGGCATTTAGCTTGTCCCTCATATAGTAGCAAACATAAATGCATAGGACACCTTCAAAGTACATAAGAGTGACTAGATACAAATAGTTCAAAACAAGCAATATCAAAGCTATGCATCAATCAACAAGTCTTGGGACAATGCACATAGAACTAAGAATGGCCACTATGCTCTCAAAGTAGGTGCATAAAGATAGAAGGTGGAGACTCAACATAAAAGTAAAAGAGAGGCCTTCATAGAAGGAAGTAGGGATTCAAGTTTCATAAAGAGCTTCCAAAAATTATGATACTTATTAGCTTTTAGCTCTCATTGCCCCTATCATAAGCATCTTTAGGTGATTAAGGTTAAAGTGACATAACTAAGAGGATATGCTTGACAAGTTATAAGCTAAAATCTCATGCCCCTTACTTACGAAGACCGAACCTCATGCTACTCAACTTTAGTCACAGGTAAGCTCTTGTCATTGTAAGTACATATGTATCATAGAGAACCGCCAACGGGGTACCCCTTGCACATGATATAGGAGCTATCCCATAATCAAAATGACAAGGCAAGCATACGATGAGCATCTCAGCGATCTTTTTATTTGCTATTTGCATAGGTTTTTATTGAGGATGCTTCATAGAGTGCTCATTATGTTTATGCTGCAAGTCTCCACCATGATTAGGCATGGCTTAGGCTAGCGGCCACGGCGTTTCTCTAACACAAATACAAACTCCATGATCTTACAAGTTCCTCTTTTATTTCACACCGCCGGGATCCATAAGCAAAAGAACATGATATCAACGGGGTACAAAGTACAAGTGCAATGTTGAAAGTGTTCCCCATGATACATGGTTCTGTTAACTTCAACTTATAAAGCGCAAGCATATACGCAACAAAGATGGACGCAATGGTTCAAGTTTATTAAATGCAAGAAAGTAAAGTGTGCCATCAAGTTCGTGAGATCTTTAATCACTAGTTTTCTCATAACAAGTTTAATTCGGAAGGTAGATAAAAACAGGAATATACTTGGAATAGCAATTGCTAATAGGTAGGTATGGTGGACTCTTTGGAATAACTTGGTTTTAGGAATTGGATGCATGAGTGTAGCTCACACTTGGTTATGGAGGCTAGCAAAAGATTGGGAGCGACCAAATAAGAGAGAAATAATGGCCATAATCATGCAGAGTGACAAAACATCATTAATCAAAGCATAAAGTGATATTACAAGTTGAAAACTAAAGGATCATAAAGGCTTATGGTGACTTGGGATAGTCATAACATGGTGTGAGCATGTGCCAAGTCAACCCAAATAAAGCATCAAAGGAGAATACCACAATAATATGCTAAAACAACGCATGATTCTTCCAAGGCACATTAAGAAATCTCAATTGTTTATAACAAGTCATACTATAGCAAAGAATACTAAGCATAAAGCTAAAACAATATCGAGCATGGCATGACAAAGCATAGGCCACAGTCAAAAAGAAGATCTCTTTACCACTTAAGCATGAACTTTTCCTACTCTTTTCCAATCCAAACCAAAACGAAAACGAAAAAGAAGATGCTCCAAGAACAACACAACTGTGCATGAAACAATAAAAATGAAGCGTTTGGAAGAAACCTGGGATTTTTATTGATGAAGAAGGGGATGCCTTGGGCATCCCCAAGCTTTGACGCTTGTACTTCTTGTATATTTCTTGGGGTGACACGCATGGCATCCCCAAGCTTGAGCTTTAGTCCATCCTTCATCTCATTACTCATTCCTTCCATACACCTGAAATTTTTCCTTCATACAAAACTTCACACAATCTTTATTAGCAACATTAGTGCACTCAAGATAATAGGTCTTTAGGTTCAGTTCTAACACCAATAAAAATTTCATTAAAACACAAGCTATTGTAGCACTTCCCTCAAAAATCTCACTTCCCCAAAAGAACTCAAAAAGGAACCAACAAGAAGCAAATGCAAATAATGGCAGAAATCTGTCAAAACAGACCAGCAGGTAAAGACGAATTTTTTCGAAGACCTTCTGTTGCTCAAATCAAAAAGTGTTGAACTAACGAAAGTTAGATAACAACCTGGGGCAGAATAACAAAAATTCACGCCTCAAAAGTACGTAGATAGATGTTACACGAATTTTTACGGTGAAGCACATAAATCCGTTTCGGGACAGCAACTTTCCCAATCATTACTTCTCTCTCATTAGAGGTTACTCTTGGCACAAAAAGCAAATAAAAAGGATAAGAAGCGGTTATTACTGAAGTAATAACTTCCAAGACTCATCTAAAACTTTTGGGTTATCTCCCAATAAGTACTTTTCTTTAACGCCTTTAAGGTAGGCATAAGAAACAAGAAAAAGGATCAAGTGTTCTCAAATGAAGAAGCATTAAAACCAAATTTCTTGCCCTTACCTCTCTTACTTTTATTCTTAACTTTGGGGAACATATGATTGCTTGGTGGATAAGAAAAGTGCATGGTGCCCATTTCCACATCTATTATTGCTCCAAGGAGTTTCAATAGGGATCTTCCAAGTGTGATTTGTCCTTTTCCTGCACATTCAATAACAAGATAATCAGTAGAAACCATTTTCCCTAGGATCTTTGTAAACACTCCTTCAGCTATTCCAATGGGTAATATGGTGGCATTATTAGCAAGAAATATTTCTTCTCCTCCTTCAGAAAGCCTCCAAAGATTCAAAGATTCATAGATATCTTTGGGCATAAGACAAAATTCAGACATGATATCACAGCGAGCATGAAAAGTTTCATTATTTATAGCAATCTTTACTGTGGGAAGCCATTTTGAGGGTTCAGAATTTATTGGAACATAGTTGTGATGCTCTCTAAGTGTATTATAGCAATCTTTCAAACTAGCAGTGCTGGTCTCAAGAGTATTCAATCTAGCAAATATGTTTATGAAGGAAGAATCAGATTTGCTAGGCAAGTTGTAAGTAAACACCAACTTCTTTATGGCATTAACAGCATCATCCTCATTGCATTGGAGGAAATCTCCTCCCACTACAGCATCCAAATCATATCTATAGCAAAGAGTGATTCCAAGGTAAAAACTGCTAAGGAACAAGCTTTGAGTCATTTTAGGTTCAGTTTTTTCATGTAGATCAGAGATTCTAGACCAAGCTTCTTTGAAACTTTATCCAATTCCTTGTTTAAAAGTGAAAATCATTTCCTCAGGTGACATAGTAGCTGGAGCAATGCTAGACATAATGGCAACTTAAGATAGGAACTAATAATTTTTTGTGTGTTTTTAAATAAGAAAGCAAACTAGTAAAACTAATTTTGTGTGTGTGTTTGATAAAGAAACAAGCAAACAAAGCAAAAAGTAAAGTAAGCAAAAAAACAACAAAGTAAAGAGATTGGTTATGAGGGACTCCCCTTGTGAAGATGTCCTTGACTCCCCGGCAACGGTGCCAGAAAATCAGTTGCTAAGCCTAAAGTATACCGAGCCCGTTGGGGAACCCCAAGAGGAAGGTATGATGAGCACAGCAGCAAGTTTTCCCTCATTAATGAAACCAAGGTTTAAGCGAACCAGTAGGAGCAAGGAAACACCTCAAAGGTGTTGCTAGGTGAACTTTGGCAGGGCGCACTACCGGTGCCAGCAGCAGCATGGAGACCTGCACAACACAACCACAGAACTTCGCCCCCAACTTACGATGAGGTTGTCAATCTCATCGGTTTTGCTGAAAACAAAGGATTAAACGTATCGAGTGGAAGAAAGTAATAGTTTGCAGAAAGTAAACAAAAAATAGTAAACAGTTGATGATTGATGATAAAAGAAAGGACCGGGGTCCATAGTTCACTAGTGGTGGCTCTCCTTAAGATAGATAACATGTTGGGTGAACAAATTACAGCGGGGCAATTGACAAACATCGAGAAAGAAATACATGCATATACTACTCATATTGACTCCTTTGAGACTTGATTGGGCATTACAACATTATACATAGACCGTAATCCAACTGCATCTATGACTAATAATCCACCTTCAGGTTATCATCCAAACCCCCTCCAGTATTAAGTTGCAAGCAACGGATAATTGGATTACACATTGCGTGTAAAGTAAACAATATGATTGTTCTATGAACAAAGGATTGTTGTTTTCTCCCTAGTAGCAACAGCACATCTAGTACCTTAGAGATTTCTGTCACTTCCCCAGATTACTAGAGGCATGAACCCACTATCGAGCATAAATACTAACTCTTGGAGTTGCTAGCATCTACTTGGCCAAGATAGCTACTAACAACGGAAAGCATGCAAGATCACAAATAACAAAGACATGATAGAATCAATAATCAATCTGAAATAGCATCTCAATATCCATCGGATCCCCGCAAACACAACATGTAGGAATTACAAATAGATGATCTTGATCATGAACGGAGCTCACAAGATCTAAACATGATAGCACAAAGGAGGAGAACCAGCCATCTAGCTACTACATGGACCCGTAGCTTCAGATTCCTCCAGATCTAGGGATGGAGATGACGGCGGCTACAGACTCTTTCGTGGAATTTTGATCCGGTACTTAGGGTTTCTGTATCGGAGGCAATATATAGGCGAAAGGGGAGGCCGAGGGGGTGCCTGGGCTAGCCACACCACCCCTTGGCATGGGCCAGGCCTGGCCGCACGGCCAGGTGGTGTGGCCGCCCTCTGGCCCCTCTCCGTATCGTATTCTGGCTCCGGGTGTCCCTCGGTGAAAAACTGACTTTGGCTTTTATCCCATCCAATTCCGAGAATATTCATTTTCTGAATTTCCTGGAACCAAAAACAGCAGAAGACAGGCAGCTGGCACTGTGTCTCTTGTTAATAGGTTAGTCCAAGAAAGTGTATAGAAAGTACTCCAAAGTTGGAACAAAACACAAGAAAGTAGATAAAACCAAGCATGGAACATCAAAAATTATGGATACGTTAGCAACGTATCAACGGCCCCGACTCCTAGTCTCGAGAACCCCCCTCCTGGTCTCGAGCCTCCCCCTCCTGGTCTCGATCTCCCCCTCCTGGTCTCGAGACCCCCCTCCAAGTATCGAGACTCCCCCTCCTCGTCAAGAGACTCTGAGTAAGTAGACTAGGAAGCCACATCGCCAGAAGCGGAGGGTAGGTCATTCAGAAGGCGTACACCTCGTCCTCCCTCACCTCATCCTGCACCTCCTCCTCTCTCACTACCATCATTGTAACGCGGTTTTGGAATGGGTGCTCTTCCACTTTCGTAACCTTCTTCTGCCTCATCACCTTAAGCAAAGAGGACGATGGTTCCTTGCCTTGGCTCATATTGGTCAATCACCTGCATTGTGAAGAGGTAAATAATTAAGCATAAAGACATAATCCCACTAAGAAGAATAAAGACGCAATGCAATTAAGGACATAATAAAGATGAAAAATAAAGACGCAATGCAATTAAGGACATGATCCAATTAAGAAGCATAAATACATAATAAAGACATAAAAGATGAAATAAATGAAGGAAATATGCCCTGAGAGGGAATAATAAAGTTGTTATTATGTATTCCTTGTATATGATAGATGTTTATTTTGCATGCTATAATTTTATTGATAGGAAACGTCAATACATGTGTGTTTAATAAACAAAAAGGTTCCTAGTTATGCCTCTCTTATAGACTAGCTCGTTGATTAACAAGATGATCAAAGTTTCCTGATCATGGACATTGGATGTTGTTTATAATGAGGTCACAGCATTTGTGAAATGATGTGATGAACATTCATCCGAGGTATAGCATTACGATCAAAGTCATTATGTTTATATTGCTATAACATCATACGAATTAATCTTAGTCCTTAGACCATGAGATCATGTTAATTGCTAACACCGGAAGAGTATCTTGATAACATCAAGCGTCACACCGTAACAGGGTGACTATAAAGGTGGGTTCAGTGCTACGAAGGTGTTATGTTGAGGCTCATGGATCAAGAGTGGAATTTGTCAATCCCGATGACGGATATATATACTCTGGGCCCTCTCGGTGATATCACATTAAGATAGCTTGCAAGCAAGTGATGTGATCACTAGAATGTTATATCACGGGAACGAGAAAAGAGTGCATGTCGGTAACAAGATCAAACTAGGTATTTGGATACCGATGATCGAATCTCGGACATGTATTATATCATGATACAAAGGGATTAAGTTACTAGCGTTAAAGGTTCTCACGATCACAGAAGTCATCGTTAAATGTGCAGGAGTCAGTATGGATCTCTAGGTCTCGCTTCTGATTATTGAATTGAGAGGGGTCTCAATCATGTCTGCATTATTCGCGAACCGTAGGGTGACACACTTAAGGGTTACCGAACACCATTTTGGAGCACATATGTTTCAGACGAAAGAATCTCAAAGTGCTAGAATTATTTCGATGGAAACCGGAATTATTTCGGGTGAAATTGCAGAAACTGGTTTTGCATGTGATATTGAAATGTTGCAAGGGGTTTTATGTGAATGTTTGTTAATTAAAGTAATTAACAAAATTCTGAATCAAATAAATAAAAGAGTTTTATTAAATGAGAGTTGCATTAAATTTGGTGAATTTAATGCATGTGAGTGGAATTTTGGGTGGAGGCAAAATTGATGTGAGTGGCGCTTCCACCACATGAATGAGGAAGAGGTGGGGGCACCCCCTTGGCCGCCAGCCATGGGAGGGGAGGAGCCCCCCCCTCTCTCCTCCCTCAGAAAGCACACCTCCTCATGAAGGATCTCTCTCCCCCTCTAGATATATTCCCCCATGGTCTCAGATTAGCGAGATACATGTTTCTGGTGGCCTTGCGTCTGGAAGGAGTTGCTCCTTCCGCTGATTCGCTGGAGCGAGGAGGTGGAGGTTGTTCGGTAGCTTGAACGTGTGTGCGAGGACGGATGCGCTACTGATTTGCGGTACTAGGACTTCCACACGATCTTGAGATCGGCAAGCGTACGACTACATCATCCACGAGTTCCAACTCGTTAACAAAACTCTGTTGTCTTCGAGGGTAAGTTCTCTATGGATGTATATCCACCTGTTGCTTGTATCTAGTAGATAGATCTTGGCGTATAGTTCTCATCGTAGGAAATTTTTTGTTTTCTATGCTATGAACCCAAAAATAAAGACATAAAAGATGTTGCGGGAATGACCACGGCAGTCGCTACCAGGGGTAGCAATTGATAGGATTGAGGGCAAGAGCTGGTGGCCATCTACGGAGCGAGATAAGGGCTAAGTCACATGATTTTACCCAGGTTCGGCCCCCTAGAGGGTAAAGACCTACTCCTTCTAGATTGTATTAGCGGCGAGCGAGTTACAGGGGTGGCGAGATCGGTGGCTACGCAGCGAGTCACTCGGAAGGGGTGTACGATAGAACGTGAGTACAAAGGGAACCCTAGGGAGGCTCATATAGGGGGTACCTCGCTAGGGTTTACAGATATACAACCGAACCAGTTAAGGATTCGGGGGGTTTGACCTAATCCGACTAGGCTTCAGCTACACTTCTAGGCCTCCAGCTTCTAGTCACCATGCCTCCTTTCAGTCGCTTGCCAGTCACCATCCTATAGGCCCACTCGCAGAGCCCTTGATCCAGTCAAAACGTCCTGCTGGGCACACCCAATTCGGCATATCCCCATCAGTAGTCCCAGAGGATAGTGTTGACTAGGCGCAGATGTTCATTTGGCAGTCGGAGTAGGCGAGTCCAATTTGGACGCCCAGTCGAATCGGTGATGGACTCCCTCTATGAAGGAGGAATTTTCTCTACCAGATCTTTAGTCAGAGCATTGGCGAGTGGAATCGTGCTCGAGTTGCTGCTCCTCGTTGAATGGACAAGGTGCTCCCGCAGGCGAGTCGAGTAGGAGAAGTTGGACCACCAACTTGGTCAAACTAGCCGTTGGGTAAACCAACAGTAACTTTGGCGTAATTATCGTGGGTAGCGGCTATCCCGAGATAGGCGGGTAATGTACCTTTATAAGGAGAGCGGCGGGGAAACCTGCAGATCTTCTTCCGCATTTCTCACCCCCGCACACTCCTAGTCTCTTTGTCTCTTCGCGATCCAGAATTTCCAGACCAAGCGACTCTGTCTTCTCCTTAATGGCGCCTCCAAAGGATCTGTGGGGGAAATCCAAGTGCACCACCGCCTAGCTCAAGTCGTTCCAGGACACGGGGTTCTCTGCAAGGGGAATTGGCGGATTCCCGCTCCCACCGAGACCGAGCCAAAGCCTCGCCCCGATGAGTTCATTTGTTTCCCGATCCACCTAGAGAGGGGCTTGGGATTCCCCACTTTGATCTTTTTCTGGCTATTTTGCGCGTATTACGCGATTAAGCTGTCGGATCTAGGTCCGCACAGCATCGAACAGTTGGCGATTTTGGTTGCCTTCTATGAGTGTTATCTGGGATGCCGGCCCTACTTCCCGTTGTGGCTGGAGCTGTTCCACGGCTTCCTTAGCCGCGACGGATCGAGCGGCCCCGTCCTGGCGGCAGGCGGTGTCACCTTCAACCTGAAGCCGAAAGTGAATTTCTTCAAGCTCCTGCTGCCAAACAAAGCTGCGAGCGAGTGGAAGAAAAGTTGGTTTTACATGAAGGAGTCCACTCCTCCAGTGAAGTGGCGCTACCGGCGTATACTGCAAAAAAGAAGCAAGCCTTGCCGACTGAGAGCGACAAAGCTCTCCGACGACCAAAGGATGGTCGTCACTGAAATGATGGAGCAGATCCAGGAGCTGAAGAACAAAGGGCTCGAGACGATCAATCTCTACAATTGTTGGCTCCGGCGGCGCCTGGTCCCACTGATGACCCACAAGTATAGGGGGTGTATCGCAGTATTTTCGATAAGTAAGAGTGTCGAACCCAACAAGGAGCAGAAGGTGTTGGCTAGTGGTATGGATCAGGAATTCTCTGCAAATACTTAGCAAACGGATTTTTAGGGGTTTTTGATAATGCAAGTAAACAAAGTATGAGTAAATAAAATACAATAGGAATAAATGCAGCAAGTGGCCCATTCCTTTATGCAGCAAAGTACAAGACGGTTGTATTACTTAAGATGACCAAACGTTCTCGAGGACACATGGGAAGACTTTCAAGTGCTTTCGCTTCATATAGTTGATTAATCTTCTTTAGCTTGCTAAGTGTTGTGTGGGTGAACCTGTGCTAATGTACCGACCTTCCTAGGACTACTACATACTTGTGATTATACCCCTTGCAAACATACGTAAGTACAAGAAAGTAATTAAGGTAGAAACCTAACCACAGCTTTAAACTCTAAGACCCTTACGTCCCTTGTGCAATGGTTTCCTAACGGGGGTTCAGGTTTCATCACTGTGCAACCCCTACGATTAGTAGCCAAATACACAATGCATTCCCCTAGGCCCATATAGGTGAAGTGTCATGTAGTCGACATTCACATGACACCACTAGAAGAAGTACACCACAACTTAAATATCAAACTATTGAATCTTTCTCAACACAACTCCCCTACTAACAACTCCCATGTCCTCAAGAACAAAACGAACTACTCACAAGAAATCATATGGAACATGATCAGAGATGATATAATGATGTATAACAATCTGAACATAAACAATAATTCAATGGTTCACGCAATAGCATCAACTACAAAGAGTAATCAACACCGGGAAAGTTTCCCCTATGAACTATGCAAGATTCAACCCAATTGTTACAGCAATATGGAGATGGTGATGAGGGTGCTGATGGTGATGATGGTGGTGATGATGATGATGATCCCGATGAAGTCCTGCTTGATGGTGGTGTTGATGGCGATGATCTCCCCTCTCTGGGAAGGAATTCCCCTGGCAGAAATCTGTCTGCCGGAGAGATCTTTCTCTCTCGGTGTTTTCCGCCCCGTAGAGGCGGCGGAATCTTTCTATGGTTGCTCCCTGATTCTTAGCGTTTCGGGAGGATAATATACGCCTGAGGGGAGTGCCAGGGGTGGACCAGGGTGGCCACACCACCTGGTGGCGCGGCCTAGGGTGGCCCGTGCCAGGGGGTGGTGTGGGCCCCCTGTGGCCCATCTCCAGCCCCCCTTCTGGCTTCCTTCGTCTTCTGGAAAGATAGGATTTTCCGTATATTTTCCCGGATTTTCTTATCTTCGCGAATTTTGCCTCCAAATAGCACCTTTTCCATTAGAATCCTGACTGCAGCGGTTCATGCTCCAAAAGTCATCAACCATGCAAAAACAGATGAAATAACATAAGTATCACCTCTCAATACGAAATATATCAATGAATAACAGTGAATTATGACATTGCATAGTGATGCAAAATGGATGTATCACCCACTGGCGACCCGGCCCCACTGGATGTATGAGTACACCGGGAAAAATGACCCTTCCAGGATGAGCAACGAAGCCTGGGACGCCACGGACTACAAGGCCGCCTTGAAGAAGATTACGGATGCAGAGTTCACCGAGGCGACGGCCGGGCTTGCTCCGTACGTATCCGTGAAGAATGAAGCCCCCATGGTAAGTTTTTCCCTCATGCTTTGTCTTTAGCCGCAACTCGTGCAGGCGCAATTTGCACCCGCAACTCGTAATGTTCAGTTGTGATTTTTTAATCGAACCAATTCTCCTTGTCCATTCTTAGTTGTTCCAGATCCTTGAGGGTTGGCTTCCCCCGCTTGACGAGGAGATTCCCAAGGAGCTCGAGGAAGGGACCAAAGGGGAGTCCTCCAGAAGCAAAGAGGAAGCAAGAGACATTCCCCTGCCAGCGCTCGCGGCCCGCAAGACTCACATGCAGAAGCAGCGTGAGATCGAGGCGAGTCGCAGCCTTGAGGAGTGCGACAGTGACGATGAGATCCTGCAGGAACATAGCTCACGGTGAGTGGCCACGCCGGCAAAGCCCACATGGAAGCTGAAGTTGCCTGCGAAGAAGACGGCGCCAAAGCTGGCGTCACCACCCAGATCAGTGGTGGCATTCGTATCGAATGAGGAGTCTGGTGACGAGGCGGCTGACATTTCAACCAAGATCCAAGAGGACCCAGCTGCGATGAAGGGATCGGATACTACAAGCATGATGGTGGAATCGGTGGTTCCACTCGCCATGATTGCATCGACGGCCCCGGCTGCCTTGGAGCCAGGGGCTGCTGAAGCCACGGGGTCAAAGTCGCCGCCACCGGATGAAGCAGCCGTGTCACCCGAAGCGGAGGTCCCCGCAACAGCGACCTCGACGTCGAAGAAGCCCACAGTGTCATGGGCCTTGAATGTATTTGATAAGGGGCTCTCGTGCCGTTTGGGTCTGAAGCTGGAGAAGCCCGCGCATATCAGCACTGCTTTGCGCACTCTCCCTGTTGCCAAGTGAGTTGGATTCTTTCTCTCGCTTCAGTATTCCTTGTATCGTCAGCTTTCTGATCGTGGCAATTTTTATAGGTCTGGTACCAAGAAGATTGGCTGCCCTTCGTTGGAAAAGGTTCCGCCAGTCGATGCTAGAGGGGAAGTCGACCCCTCCAAGAAGAGGAAGATCATCACGGAGGACGCACCAGGCAAAGGTGCGAAGAAGAAGAAGAAGGGGGACATCCCTGACGTCACGGCAGGAGGGAACACGGAGGAGGATGTCTCCGCTACCAGTGGTGGAGAAGCGGCGGCCGCCCACTTGGAGCCAATCAAGGAAGCTTCGCTAGCGGAACCGCTGGCCTCCACGACCAGCGCCCCGGTGAGGGTGGCTGCATCGTTTCCGCGCTTTATGGCGAAGGCATTCTCGATGATGGCTGAAACTCGGTCGCCGCAAATTCCAAAAATCAGTGATGATGATGTTGGGTAGTGGTGCGGGTGCACGTCTTTTGTGATCCCTTCGAACGATGCCAGCGAGCTTTATAGCATGCTTGGTGCTGCTACTCAGGTATGTCCAGTCCCTGGGTGTCTAGTCGCTGAGTTTCAGCGGTTAGGCACTTTAGAGTTTTTAGTCGTCCAGTCCCCGAGGGTCTAGTCGCTGAATTTCAGCGGCTAGACACTTAGGATTTTAGTCGTCCAGTCCCCGAGGGTCTAGTCGCTGAATTTCAGCGGCTAGACACTTAGGATTCTAGTCGTCCAGTCCCCAGGGTTGGCGACCCATGGTTGGATCGGCAGGGGCTCGGGCGGTGGGCAGTTGACGGCATTGGCGATAGTTGGAGGGCCGCTTGAGGCCGCCCTGCTTGCCGATGAGCGGGAGTACATCCGCCCCTGCGGGTCCACTCCCACGGCATGCTACTCGACGGCCCTGGCGAGTAGGGACTTAGCGTACTGGATCTATAGCGTGCCCTCTCCTTGGATGTCGAGGTTGGCGATTGTAGCGTCTGCCGCGACGATGTTATCCATCGGGGTGGAGTACAATGGGAGCCCATTGGCATCGCGAGCTTGCGGCAAGATGATGATCCACGACTGGTCCGGTGGGGGCGCATGGCCTATGGGTGGTGGTGGGGCTCCGGTCGCAGGTGCTCTGGGTGGAGGGCGATTGCTGCTGCCGGGCGGCACATTCTCGCAGTATTCACGCTCAGCCACGTGTGCGGAGTCGCTTTCGTCGTTGAAGTTCAGGACGTGGCCCGGGACATTGGAGTGCGTCCTAATGCAGCGTTGATGGTAGAGTGACAGCTCCTGCGCCATTTGCCGCTCGAGGTGGAACTTCTCGCGCTCGGCCTGCTCCTTGCGCGTCGCCTCTTCTAGGCACAGGCGGGCTTCCTCCACCTCCGTGGCCATTGCGGTCGGCGAGATCGGCATAGAGAATGGATCTAGCGGGGCGGTCGTGCTGCCCGCCATGTAGATCGTGTTGAAGCGATTGGATCTGGCACGGAAGTCCTCAAGGGATTCCGATCTAGAGTCGGAGTCAAAGATCCCGAGGATGGAGGAGTCCTCGAAATCCTCAGGGTTGGAGACCAGTGTGATGGAGTCCTCCCGTGATGCAGCGGTGATGGATCAACGACCAAGGCAGGGGTAACTGAATCGGCATCGTCGTGGAAGGCTGCGAAATTTGTGGCGGCATCAGTCCCGACCGCGTTGTTGGCGGCTGAGTCGTACTTGATGGTGACGCGGCTGATGGAGCGGATCTGGTCCTCCGAGAGCAGATCGCAGCATGGGTGTTATCTGCCAACGATCACCATTCCCGCAAGGTCGACTGCATCGGTGAAGCCGACGAACAAGTTGATGGTGCCAACTGGCATCACCGCGGTGTGCATGATTGGGCGCAACGCCAGGATGTAGCTGCTGGGCAGGATCTGGAGGATCCCGCCGCTGGCGATCATGCGGCTGATGGCGATCGGTCGATCGATTGGCGAATAGGGTCTCGCTTCAGAACTCAGGCCAGATCGACCATGCCCCACGGTGGGCGCCACTATCATGGGAATGACCACTGCAGTCGCTACCAGGGGTAGCGATTGATAGGATTGAGGGCAAGAGCTAGCGGCCATCTGCGGAGCAAAATGAGGGCTAAGACACATGAGTTTACCCAGGTTCGGCCCCCGGAGGGTAAAGACCTACTCCTGCTAGATTGTATTAGCGGCGAGCAAGTTGCAGGGGTGGCGAGCTCGGTGGCTAGGCAGCGAGTTGCTCGAAAGGGGTGTATGATAGAACGTGAGTACAAAGGGAACCCTAGGGAGGCTTATATAGGGGGTACCTCGCTAGGGTTTACAGATATACAACCGAACCAGTCAAGGATTTAGGGGGTTTGACCTAATCCGACTAGGCTTCAGCTACACTTCTGAGCCTCCAGCTTCTAGTCGCTAGGCCTCCTTTCAGTCACTTTCTAGTTACCGTCATGCAGGCCCACTCGCAGAGCCTGATGGCCCAAAATATATCGAGCTGTTGGGGAACCCCAAGAGGAAGGTATGATGAGCACAGCAGCAAGTTTTCCCTCAGTACGAAACTAAGGTTATTAATCCAGTAGGAGCAAGGAAACACCCCAAAGGTGTTGCTAGCTGAGCCTTGGCAGGGCGCACTACCGGTGCTAGTAGCAACGTGGATACCTGCACAACACAACCACAGAACTTTGCCCCCAACTTGCGATGAGGTTGTCAATCTCACCGGTTTTGCTGAAAATAAAGGATTAAACGTATCGAGTGGAAGAAAGTAATAGTTTGTAGAAAGTAAACACAAAGCAGTAAACAGTTTGTAGATTGAAAGTAAAAGAAAGGACCGGGGTCCATAGTTCACTAGAGGTGGCTCTCCTTAAGATAGATAACATGCAGGGTGAACAAATTACAGCGGGGCAATTGATAAACATCGAGAAAGCATACAAGCATATACTAATCATCTTGACTCCTTTGAGATTCGATTGGGCATTACAACATTATACATAGACCGCCATCCAACTGCATCTATGACTAATAATCCACCTTCAGGTTATCATCCGAACCCCCTCCGGTATTAAGTTGCAAGCAACGGATAATTGCATTACGAATTGCGTGTAAAGTAAACAATACGACTGTTCTATGAATAAAGGATTGTTGTTTTCTCCCTAGTAGCAATAGCACATCTAGTACCTTAGAGATTTCTATCACTTCCCAGTTACCGACATGAACCCACTATCGAGCATAAATACTAACTCTTGGAGTTGCTAGCATCTACTTGGCCAAGATAGCTACTAACAACGGAAAGCATGTAAGATCACAAATAACAAAGACATGATAGAATCAATAATCAATCTGAAATAGCATCTTAATATCCATCGGATCCCCGCAAACACAACATGCAGAATTACAAATAGATGATCTTGATCATGAACGGAGCTCACAAGATCTAGACATGAAAGCACAAAGGAGGAGAACCAGCCATCGAGCTACTACATGGACCCGTAGTCCAGAGATGAACTACTCACGCATCACACCGGAGGCTTGCATGATGATGAAGAAGGCCTCCAGGGTGAATTCCCCTCTCCGGCAGGGTGCCGGGAAGATCTTCAGATCCCTCCCGGTCTAGGGATGGAGATGACGGCGGCTACAGACTCTTTCGTGGATTTTTTGATCGGGTCCTTAGGGCTTCCGTATTAGAGGCAATATATAGGCGGAAGGAGAGGTCGAAGGGGTGCCTAGGGCGGCCAGACCACCCCCTAGCACGGGCCAGGCCTGGCCGCGCGGCCATGTGGTGTGGCTAGGCCTGGCCGCGTGGCCAGGTGGTGTGGCCAGGCCCCAGCCCCAAACCGTCTCATATTCTGGCTCCAAGTGTCCCCCGATAAAATAATAACTTTGGATTTTGTCCCGTTCAATTCCGAAAATATTCATTTTCTGATTTCCTGGAACCAAAAATAGCAGAAAATAGGCAGTTGGCACTATGGCTCTTGTTAATAGGTTAGTCCAAGAAATCATATGAAAAGTACTCCAAAGTGTGGACAAAACACAAGAAAGTAGATAAAACCAAGCATGGAACGTCAAAAATTATAGATACATTTGCAATGTATCAACATCCCCAAGCTTAACTCCTGCTCATCCTCGAGTAGGTAAGTGATAAAAACAAAGAATAATTTGTGAGGTGACATGCACCATCATAAACTTGATCAAAGTATTTGTAAAACATTCGAAGCTAGGATCATAGTACTTCAATCATAACATGAAAGACAAAGTTCTAGCAATAAGACAAAGAAACTATGTTGCAACATGAAAAGGCACAAACAAAAGATTCATGAATAATAATAATGCTTTACAAGACGTTTGTTTGTTTCACATAAAGAAAACATAGCATAGTAGCATTCAGCTTGTCCCTCATAGAGTAGAAAAACATAAATGCATAGGACATCTTCAAAGTTTATAAGTGTGACTAGATACCAATAGTTTAAAACAAGTAATATCAAATTATGCATCAATCAACAAGTCTTGGGACAATGCACATAGAACTAAGAATGGCCACTATGCTCTCAAAGTAGGTGCATAAAGATAGAAGGTGGAGACTCAACATAAAAGTAAAAGAAAAGCCTTCATAGAAGGAAGTAGGGATTCAAGTCTCATAAAGAGCTTCCAAAAATTATGGTACTTATTAGCTTTCATATCTCATTGCCCCTATCATAAGCATCTTGAAGGTGATTAAGGCTAAAGTGACACAACTAAGAGGATATGCTTGACAAGTTATAAACCGAAATCTCATGCCCCTTACTTATGAAGAGCGAACCTCATGCTACTCAACTTTAGTCACGAGTAAGCTCTTGTCGTTGTAAGTACATATGTATCATAAAGAACCGCCAACGGGGTACCCCTTGCACATGATACAGGAGCTATCCCATAATCAAAATGACAAGGCAAGCAGACAATGAGCATCTCAGCGATCTTTTTATTTGCTATTTGCATAGGTTTTTATTGAGGATGCTTCATAGAGTGCTCATTATGGTGATGCTGCAAGTTTCCACCATGATTAGGCATCGCTTAGGCTAGCGGCCCAGGCGTTTCTCTAACACACATACAAACTCCATGATCTTACAAGTTCCACTTATATTTCACACCGTCGGGATCCATAAGCAAAAGAACATGATATCAACGGGGTACAAAGTACAAGTGCAATGTTGAAAGCGTTCCCCATGATACATGGTTCTGCTAATTTCAACTTATAAAGCGCAAGCATATACGCAACAAAGAAGGACCCAATGGTTCAAGTTTATTAAATGCAAAAAAATTAAAGTGTGCCATCAAGTTCGTGAGATCTTTAATCACTAGTTTTCTCATAGCAAGTTTAATTTGGAAGGTAGACAAAAACAAGAATATACTTGGAATAACATATGCTAGTAGGTAGGTATGGTAGACTCTTTGGAATAACTTGGTTTAAGGAGTTGGATGCATGAGTGGAACTCATACTTGGTTGTGGAGGCTAGCAAAAGACTGGGAGCGACAAACTTAGAGAGCAATAATAGCCATAATCATGCAGAGTGACAAAACATCATTGATCAAAGCATCAAGTGATACTACAAGTTGAAAACTAAAGGATCATCAAGGCTATGGTGACTTGGGATAGTCATAACATGGTGTGAGCATGTGCCAAGTCAACCCAAATAAAGCATCAAAGGAGAATACCACTATACTATGCTCTAATATGCTAAAACAACGCATGATTCATCCAAGGCACATTAAGCAATCTAAATTGTTTATAACAATTCATGCTACAGCAAAGAATACTAAGCATCAAGTCAAAACAATATCAAGCATGGCATGACAAAGCATAGGCCATAGTCAAAAACAAGCTCTCTTTACCACTTAAGTATGAACTTTCCTACTCTTTTCCAATCCAAACCAAACTGTTTGAAAACCAATGTATGAAAGAGGGGGTCCAACCAATTTATTCAGAAAACTAAGCAAACAAAGCAAACGAAAAATCAAAACGAAAACAAAAAAGAAGACGCTCCAAGAACAACACAACTGTGCATGAAACAATAAAAATAAAGCGTTTGGAAGAAACCTGGGATTTTTATTGATGAAGAAGGGGATGCCTTGGGCATCCCCAAGCTTTGACGCTTGTACTTCTTGGATATTTCTTGGGGTGACACGCGTGGCATCTCCAAGCTTGAGCTTTAGTCCATCCTTCATCTCATTACTCATTCCTTCCATACACCTGAAATTTTTCCTTCATACAAAACTTCACACAATCTTTATTAACAACATTAGTATACTCAAGATAATAGGTCTTTAGGTTCAGTTATAACACCAATAAACTTCCATTAGAACACTAGCTAATGTAGCACTTCCCTCAAAAATCTCAATTCCCCAAAAGAACTCAAAAAGGAACTAACAAGAAGCAAATGCAGAAAATGGCAGAAATCTGTCAAAACATACCAGCAGGTGAAGACGAATTTTTTAGAAGACCTTATGTTGCTCAAATCAAAAAGTTTTTAACTAACGAAAGTTATGTAACAACCTGGGGCAGAAGCACAAAAATTCACGCCTCAAAAGGACGCACAGAGATTTTACACGAATTTTTACGGTGAAGCACAGAAATCTGTTTCGGGATAGCAACTTTCCCAATCATTACTTCTCTCTCATTAGAGGTTACTCTTGGCACAAAAAGCAAATAAAAAGGATAAGGAGCGGTTATTACTAAAGTAATAACTTCCAAGACTCATCTAAAACTTTTGGGTTATCTCCCAATAAGTACTTTTCTTTAACGCCTTTAAGTTAGGCATAAGAAGCAAGAAAAAGAATCAAGTGTTCTCAAATGAAGAAGCATTAAGAGCAAATTTTGTTTTCATAGGAGAGGCAAAATAAATCTTCTATCTCTTCTTAGGGAAATGTTCTATACCTTTCTTGAGTAGGAGTTGATATTTGATGGTGCCTTCTTTCATATCAATAATGGCACCAACAGTTCTAAGAGAAGGTCTTCCCAAAGTAATAGGACAAGAAGCATTGCATTCAACATCCAAAACATAGAAATCAACAGGGACATAGGCATTGTTAACCATAATAAGAACATCATTAATACTCCCCATGAGTTTCTTTTTAGCATTATCATCGAGTGGGACATTCAAATAACAATCCTCAAGTGGTGGCAAATCAAGCATATCATAAATCTTTCTAGGCATAATGGAAACACTACTATCAAGATCACATAAAGCTTTGAAATAAAAATCATTCACTTTCATATTAATGATGGGTTCCCAACCATCTTCTTGTTTTATAGGAATAGAGACTTTATGTTTCATCTTTTCTTCTTTAATTTTTATGAGAGCATCAGTAATGTGTTTTGTAAAGGCCATATTCATAGCACTAGCATTAGGACTTTTAGCAAGCCTTTGTAGGAACTTAATAACTTCAGAGATGTTGCAACCATCAAGATCAAAATCATAATTATCATATAAAGTAGTAGAACTATTACTAGCCTCAAAACTAGTGGTAGTGATAGTAGAAACACTAATTTTTCTAGCAATTTCATCTTCTCTTTCCCACTTAGCATGTAATTCGGCTAATAGTCTAACATTTTCATCAATTCTTACTTGTATAGCATTAGTAGCTGCAAAGGGATTCTCATTAGTTTCAGGTTTAGCAGCCATTTTATTCAAAGAAGTTTGAGCTTCAGCAAGTGATGTTATATTTCTTTCGGCATTAGAGAGTTTTTCCTCAATAGTTTTATTGAAAGCAGTTTGTTTACTAATAAAGTCTTTAAGCATAACTTCAAGTTCAGAGGGAGCACTCCTATTGTTGTTGTAGGAATTTCCATAAGCATTACCATTGTTGGGAGGATATGGCTTATAATTGTTATTAACATAAGCATTATTGCCAAAATTGTTATTCCTTCTGAAGTTCACATCAACTTGCTCTTCTTGAGCAACCAAAGAAGCTAAGGGAACATTATTTGGATCAATATGGGCTTTCCCATTAACAAGCATAGACATAATAATATCAATCTTATCACTCAAGGAGGAGGTTTCCTCAATAGAATTTACCTTCTTACCTTGTGGAGCTCTTTCAGTATGCCATTCAGAGTAGTTAACCATCATATTATCCAGAAGCTTTGTTGCGGCACCCAAAGTAATGGTCATAAAGGTACCTCCAGCAGCAGAATCCAATAGGTTCCTTGAAGAATAGTTCAATAGTACATAAAAAGTTTGGATGATCATCCAAGCAGTTAGTCCATGAGTGGGACAATTCTTTACCAAAGATTTCATTCTTTCCCAAGCTTGAGCAACATGTTCATTATCAGATTGTTTAAACTTCAACTTGAGCAAAAGTTTGAAGATGTCCTTGACTCCCCGGCAACGGCGCCAGAAAAAGAGCTTGATGGCCCAAAATATATCGAGCTCGTTGGGGAACCCCAAGAGGAAGGTATGATGAGCACAACAGCAAGATTTCCCTCAGTACAAAACCAAGGTTATCAATCCAGTAGGAGCAAGGAAACACCCCAAAGGTGTTGCTAGCTGAGCCTTGGCAGGGCGCACTACCGGTGCTAGTAGCAACATGGAGACCTGCACAACACAACCACGGAACTTTGCCCCCAACTTGCGATGAGGTTGTCAATCTCACCGGTTTTGCTGAAAACAAAGGATTAAACGTATCAAGTGGAAGAAAGTAATATTTGCAGAAAGTAAACACAAAGCAGTAAACAATTTGTAGATTGAAAGTAAAAGAAAGTACCGGGGTCAATAGTTCACTAGAGGTGGCTCTCCTTAAGATAGATAACATGTTGGGTGAACAAATTACAGCGGGGCAATTGATAAACATAGAGAAAGCATACAAGCATATACTAATCATCTTGACTCCTTTGAGATTCGATTGGGCATTACAACATTATACATAGACCGCCATCCAACTGCATCTATGACTAATAATCCACCTTCAGGTTATCATCCGAACCCCCTCCGGTATTAAGTTGCAAGCAACGGATAATTGCATTATGAATTGCGTGTAAAGTAAACAATATGATTGTTCTATGAACAAAGGATCGTTGTTTTCTCCCTAGTAGCAATAGCACATCTAGTACCTTAGAGATTTCTATCACTTCCCCAGAATACCAGCGGCATGAACCCACTATCAAGCATAAATACTAACTCTTGCAGTTGCTATCATCTACTTGGCCAAGATAGATACTAACAACGGAAAGCATGCAAGATCACAAATAACAAAGACATGATAGAATCAATAATCAATCTGAAATAGCATCTCAATATCCATTGGATCCCTGCAAACACAACATGCAGAATTACAAATAGATGATCTTGATCATAAATGGAGCTCACAAGATCTAGACATGAAAGCACAAAGGAGGAGAACCAGCCATCTAGCTACTACATGGACCCATAGTCCAGAGATGAACTACTCACGCATCACACCGGATGCTTGCATGATGATGAAGAAGGCCTCTAGGGTGAATTCCCCTCTCCGGCAGGGTGCCGGGAAGAGCTTCAGATCCCTCCCGATCTAGGGATGGAGATGACGACGCCTACAGACTCTTTCGTGGATTTTTTTGATTGGGTCCTTAGGGTTTCCGTATCAGAGGCAATATATAGGCGGAAGGAGAGGCCGAGGGGGTGCCTAGGGCGGCCAGACCACCCCCTGGCGCGGGCCAGGCCTGGCCACACGGCCAGGTGGTGTGGCCAGGCCCCAGCCCCTCTCTGTCTCGTATTCTGGCTCCAAGTGTTCCCCGGTAAAATAATAACTTTGGCTTTTGTTTCGTCCAATTCCGAGAATATTCATTTTCTGACTTCCTGGAACCAAAAACAGAAAAGCAGGCACTACTGTAGCTCTTGTTAATAGGTTAGTCCAAGAAATCATATGAAAAGTACTCCAAAGTGTGGACAAAACACAAGAAAGTAGATAAAACTAAGCATGGAACATCAAAAATTATAGATACATTTGCAATATATCAAAGCCCTTGATCCAGTCGAAATGTCCTGCTAGGCACACCCCATTCGGCATATCCCCATCAAAAGACATAAAGCATAATGCAATTAAGATGACAAATAAATACTAAACATAATAAAGACATAAAAGACCCTCACCACTCATCATCACTCTCATCATTATGTCTTGGGTTCTCATAAACACTATCACGTGAGAAGAAAGTTGGAGGCTCATCGCACGGTGTAGGCTCATCATCATTGTCATTTTCCGAATGTAACTTGGTGAGCATATTTATGTCCTTTATATTTGTGACTACCTCACCACGAGTTTGACCATCGTTCTCGAGGTCCTCAAGATCTTGTAATTCGAAGTCTCCAAAGTTCTCTTGCTCTTGATAGAAAATTCCCTCATATGTTTTAGGGTCAATGTTGTTGTAATCGTCGTCGGAGGGCATGTGTAGCTTACCATGTGGCGATACCTGGAACACGACTTCCCAGCCCTTGAGTTCCTCTTTCTTATATGGGTAGGGCAAATAATAAACTTGCTTGGCTTGTTGAGCCACGACATAGATATCAGATCCGCTATAGGTGATTGAAGACCGTACTTCAACTAACCCAATGGAAGGGGTACTTCTCTGTCCACCTTGTGGGTCAAACCAGTGGCACTAGAACAAAATGAGCTTGAGTTCTAGGGGTGTATTATTGAACGACAGCTCGTATACGTTTTGTAACCTTCCGTAGTAATCAAAGTCATCGACACCTCTTGTGAAGACCCCGATATTTATAGTTTTTGCATTAGGTCGACGGTTCTGGTGAGACTTTGTATGGAAGCAATACCCATTCACATCATACTTCTCATACATATCGAATCAATGATTACAACCCTGGGAGACACATCTCAACTCATCTGACATCTCAACATTGGGATCAGCTCCCTACAAGTTCAGTACAAATTGTGCATTCGTTACGTGTAGTAAGAGGGACAAGTCGCGAATTGTCGGGTAAGAGCGACATGTTAAAAATTACCTTCTTATAGAACCAAGACGTGAAATTTTTCTTTCCGGGGGCACCCTCTTTCAGAAGAGTTTCCAACTCTGCATCAGAGGGATCCGTCGTTCCTGACCACATTTCATCCGTGAATTGGCTAAAAGGAGAAAATTCATATTAGACCAAAACCGAGTTATTATTTTCAAAGTAATATGTTCACCATATTACCTAAGGAAACTGGGCACTTGATTTTCTTCATCCTCATCTTCCTTCTCATCGTGGAACCAAACTTTCATGTAGAAGTTTGCCTTTGATGCACGGTCGTATGTCAATGTCACGTGGTGCCAAGAGTGGTTTAGATCTTCCACAAGCGGCTGCATGTAGACACTCAAATTCTTCCCCCGGGAATTCAGGCCCTGGAATGATCAGCGACAGGAATATGGTATTCCTTTGCATTAGGGCTCTGGAAGGGAGATTGAGCGGAATAAAAAATACGGGCCAGCAGCTGTACGAGGCAGTCAACATACCATATGGATTGAATCCATCGGTTGCTATCACAATTCTAACGTTCGGAGCCTCTGCTGCCTCATCGGGGTGGTTTCTATCAAAGTTCTTCCATGCCTTACCATCAGATGGATGTCCCATCTTTACCCATCCGTGCTCGTGCTCGTATCTCTTCCCCGTCTTATGCCATGTCATTTGTGTGGTAGACTCCTTGGTCATGTAAAGCTGCTGGATTCTTTTTATGAACGGGAGATAACGAAGAATCTTCAGAGCGACTTTTGATTGTGTCATCTGACCATCGGCTCCCTTTACCTCATCATACCTAGATGCCCCACACTTGCTACAGAACTTGTCATCCGCAAACTATTTCCAAAACAAGAGGCAGCCTTTTGGACAACAATCTATCTTTTAGTATTCCATGTTGAGCGCTCGCACTATTTTATGCACTCCGTACATGGTTTTAGGCAGACAATGCCCTTCGTACATGGTTTTAGATGATCTTCAAAGCATGAACGGGTGTTGTCATACTGGAGCTTTTTAGTTAGTACTTGCGAGATGGCATCGAGCTGAGAAATCTTTGAACCCTCGTATAGAGGCCTCTTAGCAAGGCCATCATATCATAGAAGGCCTTCGTGCTTGGCTCTGGTTCCTCCGGTTCACGCGGTTCTTCCGGTTCTGGTGGTTCCTATGGTTCACCTAAAGGTGGCGAAGCTACCATGTCGGCATCACGGAGATCATCTAGCAAGTTTTTAATCCCATCACCCTCATTGTCATTGATCTGCTACCGCATCACCTCACCTCTGTCATGGTCGTACTGAGTAAAGTCGATCGTCATGACGAAGTCCGGCATATACCTAGATTTCAAAAGGTGTTTTTTCATATCATCCTTGGACTGCTGATGATGCTTATTGCAACGAGCGCAAGGGAAAGTTGGAAGAAGGCATGCCCTTGAACCACGCACTAACTCCTTCACTAAGATATCAGTCTTCCATACCCACTCCTCTGTTTTGTCAACAACACTAGTACGGCCACTATACATCCACCCATTATCAGCAATCCTCTGCTTTATTGGGAGCCAAACAATAAACATGGCATTTCATATCAAATAATAGCATGAAACTACATGCATCATATTTTTTATTTCTCTACCAGACAACACGCATGACCTACATCTCTAATAGGTATAGAGATTCCTAGCACCCGCCGGATCCGTAGATTGGATATGTTCTCCATGCTCTACCCTGGTCCGATACAAAATTTCGGCAGCACCTCCCCGCTGCTCTCCCAATACACGTCTTGGCAAAAAGCCGAAAGGATGTGCGTCCGGAGAACAATGGGGAGGCGCTGCCGAAATCCTGACTTGGACCAAAGCAGAACATGGAAAACATACCCAAATACGCATCCGCCGACTGTCCCGTAAATCCCTCAAGCATTGCGGTTCATAATATGCCAACCTCTAATGCATATTTATCTGCGTAATGCTCGCGGACGGGAAATGACACCTGGGTGACGCAACGAAGTGGAAATGGAATCTACTAACATAAAAAATGTGAGGGAGAAGATGGAGTTTTAGCTCACCCTCGGGGGCTCCGAGACGACTGGGGCTCCGAGACAGCGGGGGCTCCGAGACGACGGGAGCTCCAAGAAATCTATATTAAGAAATATAATATGTGTGAGAATATGTGTGATACAATTTTTTTGCATATATGCAACAAACACAAGTAGGCCTAGTGCAAAACCCTAGTGAAAAATTCCTTTTATGGCATATATGTGACAAACCCTAGTGCAAAAATCTAATAAACATGTACTCCAATTAACATATAATTAACCTTAGTGCAAAAATCCTATTCTAATTAACCCTAGAGGAAAAAATCAAAAAATTACCCAGGGAGGTGGGCGGGCGAGGCGGCAGCATGGGGAAGGGCGGCCAAATGTGGAGGAGGGCGGTAGGTCGCAGTGGAGGAGCTCGGGGAGGGGTGGTAGCGCGTGGGTCGGGCGGCAGCGGTGGGCTGCGCACGGGTCGGGCCATAGTTGCAGGGATGGCATGTGGCGGAGGCGGCGAGGCGGCAGGCGCAGGCAGGCGGTGGTCTTGAGGCGGCGGAGGGGGCAGGCCGCGTGTTCTTGGCGTGTCTCGGCGACCTTGATGGCTTCGATCGGGTGGAGGAGCATGAATGGGTGGAGGACACGGGCCGGGGTCGATTCCCCTTATCCACGGGAGGGCTAGGCCGACGGCATTGCTGTCGGCGTAGCCAGTTAGAAAAAATGGCTCCTATAGGCCGACGACAATGCCGTCGGTGTAGAACTTCTATTTATTTTTTTAAAATAGCTAGTTAAAAAGTTTTCTCATTTTTTATTATATTAGAATGTCAAACTTCTATCTATATTTTCTTTGTTATATTATGCAAAATTTGGAGCTCATTTCCCAACCAAACCCTAGATGTAGCCTTTTCTGATGAAACCCTAATTCGAGGGCCCCGCAGGTCTACCCCCATAGCATTCTCTGTACGAGGGCTGGCCAGTGGAATTTTCTGGTGGTTTAGGTTTTCTTAGGTCCTACCTACATGGAAAACCAAGGCTAGGCCCAAGGTTCCACCGGTTTGCCTCCATTTGAACCGCAGCAAGAGTTTTCTCCTGAAGGTCCAGCACACTTCTCTAAGTGCTATCGCATGCACCGTAGACGGTCACGCCCGGGAGATAGGTTTACCATCTAGGAGCAATCCACCACCCTTGTACATGCATGCTAGGTACACATGGATGTTCTCGGGGTTTCCCGGACATGGGGCCGTCCTTTTCCGACGAAACCCTAATCCGAGGGCTCCTCGAGTCTACCCCCGTAGCATTCTCCGTACGAGGGCTAGCCAGTGGACTTTTCTATCCATCTAGGTTTTCTTAGGTCCTACCTACATGGAAAACCAAGGCTAGGCCCAAGGTTCCACCGGTTTGCCTCCGTTTGAACCGCAGCGAGAGTTTCCTCGTGAAGGTCCAGCACAATTCTCTAAGTGCTATCGCATGCACCATAGACGGTCACCCCCGGGAGCTAGGTTTTCCATCTAGGAGAAATCGACCACCCTTGTGCATGCATGCTAGGACCAGATGCATGTTCTCCAGGTTTCCCGGACATCGGGCGGTCCTTTTACGATGAAACCCTAATCCAAGGGCCCCGCGGGTCTACCCCCGTAGCATTATCCGTACGAGGGCTGGCTAGTGGACTTTTCTGGTGGTTTAGGTTTTCTTAGATCCTTCCTACATGGAAAACCAAGGCTAGGCCCAAGGTTCCACCGGTTTGCATCCATTTGAACCGTAGCGGGAGTTTCCTCATGAAGGTCCATCACACTTCTCTAAATGCTCTCGCATGCACCATAGACAGTCACACCCGTGAGCTAGGTTTTCCATCTAGGAGCAATCCACCACCCTTGTGCATGCATGCTAGGGCCACATGCATGTTCTCGAGGTTTCCCGGATGTCGGGCGGTCCTTTTCCGATGAAACCCTAATCCAAGGGCCTCGCGGGTCTACCCCCATATCATTCTCCGTACGAGGTTTGGGTTTCTTAGGTCCTACCTACATGGAAAACCAAAGCTAGGCCCAAGGTTCCACCGGTTTGTCTTTGTTTGAACCGTAGCGGGAGTTCCCTCCTGAAGGTCTAGCACACTTCTCTAAGTGCTATCGCATGCACCGTAGATGGTCACACCCGGAAGCTAGGTTTTCAATCTAGGAGCAATCCACTAACCTTGTGCATGCATGCTAGGGCCACATACATGTTCTCGAGGTTTCCCGGACGTCGGGCGGTCCTTTTCTGACGAAACCCTAATCCGAGGGCCCCGTGGGTCTACCCCCGTAGCATTCTCCATATGAGGGCTGGCCAGTGGACTTTTCTGGCCATCTAGGAGCAATCCGCAGTGGGAGTCACCGTTTGACCCATAGCTTGGCCCAGTAAACCATGGCTCATCCCAAGAAAACCAAGGCTCAACCCAAGAAAACCAAGGCTTGGCCCAAGTATATCTAGTGGTTTAGGTTTGTTTAGGTTAAATACCCCCGCCTCCTCTCTCACTCCACTCCGCTCGTTGTCGCCACTCTCCTCCCACCCGCGCCTCCTCCTCCTCTAGTCCGCCTCCTCCTCCTCTCGCCTCCTCTACCTCCTCCTGCCCAAAGCCGTCGTCGCCCCCCACCGCTGCCACCGCCCACTGAAGCCTCTACCACTTGGATCCCCTTGTTTACCCCCAAGCCACCGCCAGCCACCGCCGCCGCCCGCAGGTAATCTCCATGCCACTCATTTTTTGTACTGCAAATTTGATTTGATTTTGATTCGTTTACATCGGTTTGGAGCAGCCACACACTTAGGAATTTGTTATTTCGATCAAATGCATACTTTAGGATGCCCAACCCGCATCCTCGTCGTCAACTCGGCGGCAATGAAGGAGGCCTGCTGGGCTCCGTCGGGAATGTCCGAGACTGGGCTCCATCAGGCTAGCACTAGGAGGTGCTACCTACCGAGAGGCGTAGGTTGGTGAGGAATCCGGGTATCGTCGTTGACCCGGAGCTTATTTGGTGGCGGTCACATGGTCCTCTAGCGGTGCACAGGGAGACAGCTCCCGAGTAGGTGGTACAGAGGCGTGTCAGGGAGGAGTAGGAGCACGTCCGCCGCTATATGGCTCTTTTGGAGGTCAAATTCTCTAATACCTGGCAGGTTCTCCGGGATCTTACCCGAGCTATGTTCCTGTGATGGTTCCTTCTCTTTGGGTGTTCACCACCCGCGGCTCAGGAACTGGAAGTCGGCGTCCAGTTTGATTGAGCGGATATTATCAAGATGTATTAGTCCAGAACTTAAATAAGATAACTAATATCTTGATTGTAGATGTTGAATATGATTCTAGTATATCTTATTGTCGATGTGTTCGCAGCGTTATTCTATGTGTGGCGGGACACCGAAGATTCGTGTGGTTATTTTACAACCAATTAATTTATAAATTACATCTATAATTAAAATTATAGTGGGAAATAAATAAATCAACTATATGAAAAAAACCTTCGCCGATGGCATTGCCGTCAGTATAGAGGTGGTAGCCTAACTAGGCCGACGGCCTGGCCGACCACATATCTATGCGGCTAACGTCGCGGATCGCCCCGTCAGGTGGGCCGTTAACTAGGGCCACGTGGCCTCCTACGCCGACGGCTTTGAAAAGGCCGACGGTGACTGTCGGGCTACATTAGGCATACGCCAACGACATATGTGCGCCGACGGCTGCCGTCAGCGACTCTACCTCTACGCCGACGGTGTTTGTACGCCGACGACCACTTTGCCCGGCTGACTGACGAGTCCGGAAACCTTCACCGACGGGCCCGACCTTTTGCCATCGGCGTAATTGGTTATTCCCGTAGTGTTAGGTACATATAGATCCATCTTAAGGCAATATATGAAGATATACCAAACACGATCTACAGAGTTATGTAAATCTAACACACAAGACCTGTTTATGCATGTTTATATAGATATTACGGGAATGATAAGTTAAGGTATGACTATGTAGATCTAGCATCATGATGTCTACCAGATCAATGGCCAAATATTTTAATTAAATTTAAGGAAGTAACTAAATAATCAAGCCAGGAGCCAAATATTTTCCTCCTCTGTATTCGCCTTCCATGATCGCTTCCTTGTACCATCCGACAGAAGAGATAGGCTGATCACTCAATTTAAATCTGTGCCCGTGCCCAAACATATGATTAACCTCTTTATCCGTACGTGCTTTTCATTGAAGAATTAAAATACGTCTACATCAAGGAGAAGCTAGCTTACGGCAGAATGGGATACCCGATGGATAATCGATCAAGCAAATGTCGTTGTTGTGTTTCATTAAAGAATTAAGAGCAACTCGATACCGCATATCGTCCGGCCCACAAAATTTTGGGCAAATATGCGCTATCGGGCTAAAAAATGGTCTTTCCAAATATCATTAACGGGCAGATACGACAACGAAGAGGAGGAGGACGACGATAGCGCGGAGGAGGACGATGCAGTCCGCTAGGCGCAGTTCAACTCGCTCGGGACCCTCGTCTCCGACGTGTGGGAGCGCGCGAAGCGCCGCCACGACGAGCACGCTCGCGAGCAGCGCGAGTTCCGCCGTGTCTGCCGACGCTCCGCGCGCGAGCATCATGTTCGGCTGGGCATCTTCATCGTCGACTACTCCGACGACACCACCGACTCCGACGAGGAGTAGGCGAGCGCCACCGTTGCCATAGATGCTCCGGTGAGTAGGTACCGCCGGCAATTGCTAGGGTTAGACTTGATGTAGGGTACAACATCCATTTTTTTTTAAGTATATCGATATGCTGATCAAAATCTCCTCCTATGTATGAATCTAGCGCCAACATGATGTGTTTTAAACATGCAGTTCTAATTAGTGTATCTGTTCCCGCTAGCAATTTTCGTAATACAAAACAGGTTTGCAGTTCACCGCATCCGCGGGATGCGGTATCTGCTAAGATGCTCTAAGGTATCCAAGAGTTAAATACGTTGAAGTGCAGGTAACTTACGGAAAAGGTAATTTTCAAACAAAAGTTATTTTTAGATCATTTTTTACATCAAACTTCATTAAAATCAATTGAATCATCGCAGACCAAAATCTGAAATAAACTTTCAAAATTTCCAAAAAATTCAAATATTTTGTAGAGGCCTTAATTTGCTCTGTTACTGAAATTTGAAACCTTGCATATGTCCACACCAACTCAACCATTTCGAAGTTCGAACCAAGTAGCATTGACCTGTCAAATTTAGATTGGAATGTGGCATTGACTTGTGAGCATGCTTAAACATATAGTGGGCGTGTCAAGCAGCGCATATAAAACACTCTCAATCAGGTTTGAGAGGACAATTTTAATCGTGTTCCGCGCAAGGGGATGAAACGTTCAATGTACTACTACACAGCATCCTTCCGACTTTAATTAACACCTGTTGATGCAGCCGTAGCTGAGGGTTACGCTGACCGTGGCGGCTATATATGCAGCGGCACAAGCGTAGCATGACCCGTCATTAACGGCAGAGGAAGAAACAGAGTCAGAGCTAACTGACTAGCTTAGCTAGGAACTAAAATGGCGGCTTCGTCCATCGAGAACATGGAGTGCAGCACCGGACCGTCGGCGGCGCCACCCAAGCACGAGCCTTCGTGGGAGTACCATCTGCGGAAGTATCTCATGCTGCTGGCCACGCTGGTGGCCACGGCGACGTACGCGGCGGGGCTGAGCCCGCCGGGGGGAGTCTGGCAGGAGACCTCGCCCGGAGATCACCCCCATGCCCATGAGGCCGGCGACCCGATCCTCTACCACTCTCCCCGGTACCTCGCTTTCTTCTACTTCAACGCGACGGCCTTCGCGGCGTCCCTCGTCGTCAACCTCCTCCTCCTCGTCCTGAACGAGAAGCGGACGGCGTGGCTCGCGGCGCTCCGGGTCGTCATGGTGCTGGACCTGCTCGGCCTCATGGGGGCGTTCGCCACCGGGAGCTGCGAGGACGTGCCGACGACAGTCTACGTCTCCACGCTGCTGGTCGCTCTCGCCGCCTACGTCGGCATCCACATCCTCCTGGCCTGGTACGAGGAGGAGGAGACCTCGCATGCGGCAGCAGAGGTGAGCCCCGACGACGCGCTCAGACTCAAGGAGCAGCGTAAGGTGCTGCTGCTGCTCGCGACGTTCGCGACGGGCATCTCCTACGCCGCCGGCCTGAGCCCGCCCGGGGGCTTCCGCGACGACGATGACACCGAAGGCGGCCACCACCACGCTGGCGACCCGATGCTGAAGGCCGGCCAGTCCCCGCGCCTGATGGCCTTCTTCTACTGCAACGCCACGGCGTTCGTCGCGTCGCTGCTCATCATCGTGCTGCTCCTCGGCCGGAGGCTGCAGAGGTACTGCGCCAGGATGCAGCTGTACGGCTTCATCCTCGTCGTGCTGCTCGGCCTCCTCGGCGCCTACGCCGCCGGGAGCTCCAGGGAGGCGGACACCACGGCCTACGTTGTCGTTCTTGTCGCCGTGGTCCCAGTGTACATCTTCCTCGTCATGGTCATCAAGGTGCTCGTCTCGGATCCTCTGAAGAACACCGGGTCCTGGCTACGACTCAAGAGCATCTCCGCGCGCGCGTCACTTTGGCTGCAAGAACGAGGGTGCCACCAGAACCAGGCTGATGGGAACGCGCCGGCGCGTGGCGAATCACCGGCGCCTGAGCTGTTGGCAACATTAGGCGGCGGGGACCATGAGCTGAACGTCACAAGCAACAAGAACGAAGGCATCGAGAAGGCCAAATCTCTGATTCTGCTGCTCGCCACGCTCGCCGCCACCATCACATACCAAGCTGGGATGGACCCGCCCGGCGGCGTCTGGGAGGAGGCTGACCCGGATGGGCGGTACAAGGCCGGCGACCCGATCCTCTTGCTCACGAACGCCAGGCGCTATAAGGTGTTCTTCTACTGCAACTCCACGGCGTTCGTGGCGTCCTTGGTGGTCATCCTCATGGTCCAGAACAGGAGCCTGATCAGAGGGCACGCGCTGGAGGTGGCCATGATTCTGGACCTGTTCGGCCTCATCGGCGCGTACGCCGCCGGGAGCTGCCGCGACGTGAGCACCTCCATCTACGTCATGGCCCTGGCGGGCGCCGTGCTGGTCTACGTGGTCATCCACGTCGTCTTCTTCACCCTGGACAACGAGGACCTGAGCGACGAGGAGAAGAGGATGATCGACAAGCGCCGCAAGCGGCTCCTGCTCCTCGCCATCCTGGTGGCCACCATCACCTACCAGGCCGGCCTCACACCGCCTGGCGGCTTCTGGACGGACGACGGCGAGACCAAAGATGAACACAGATACTATGCGGGGTCCGCGATCCTCTCGGACCACCACGAGTACCGGAGGAGGTATCTGGCCTTCTTCTACTGCAACTCGACGAGCTTCATGGCGTCCGTGGCGCTCATCATCATGCTCGTGAACCCGAACCTGTACCGGCCGGGCATACGGTGCTACGCGCTCTACGTGTGCATGGTCGTCGCCCTGTTTGGCCTGATGGGCGCCTACGCCGCCGGGAGCGCGCGGCAGCTGCAGACGTCCATCTACGTCTTCGTGCTCGTCGGCGCAGTGGTCGCCTTCATCGTCCTGCAGCTGCTCGTGTTCTTCAAATTCTTCAAAACTTGCGCCCCAGCCAACGGAGACGGCAGTGGCAGCAGCAACGCGAACGAGGAGTCATCTTCCTCCCCGCAGCCACGACGAGCAAGCGTCACTTCCAAGCCCAGCACCAAGGAGAGTTCTTCCACTTCGAGCCGGCGGAAGTACCTGATGCTGCTGGCGATCCTGGCGGCGAGCGTCACCTACCAGGCCGGCCTGAAGCCGCCGGGCGGCGTATCGGAGGACGGGGACGCCGCGGGGAGCCCAGTGCTTCGCGTGAGCGACCCAGCCCGGTACCAGGCCTTCTTCTACTGCAACTCCACCTCGTTCGTGGCGTCGGTCGTCGTCATCGTCCTGCTGCTGCAGGAGTCCCTGCAGGACCGCCGCGGCCTGCTGATCTACGCCATGAACACGGCGATCGTGCTGGACCTGCTGGGCCTCCTGGGCGCGTACGCCGCCGGGAGCAGCCGGGAGTGGGACACGTCCGGGTACGTCATCGCGCTGGCTGCCGCCGTTTTCGCCTACGTCGCCGTCCATCTCGTGGTCTGGCTCGTGAGCGGCCGGAGAGGCCGGGGAAGAGTGAGCAGCAGCCCGCAGCAGCTGCCTGTTCATGCTGAGACGAAAGGAACAAGGAGATGTTCGTCCTCACCGTGCTGAAGCTCAGAGCTACTGATCTCCATTCCTTTTAGAAATGTCATAAAATAGTTTGCTGATTCGATTCGGTAAGTAGAGAAAAAGGAAAACCCGTATGATTTTACATCAGTTAGTCCCAGCATTTCCCAAAACAAAAATTAAGCAGATACTCTAGTTGTTTCATAATTCAGAAACAGACACTTTTTTCAGTCCAATGAATTGTTGACCACTGTCATTTTTTTTTTTGACAATTTGAACACACTTTTATTCATTGTAAACCAATGTTACATCGTCTAACATAGACCGAAAGATAAAACCCGCTGGATCATGATCATCCATCCAAAAAGAAGGAGAATATCTCCTCTCTAGCTAGTTCATGAGCCACTACATTTGCCTCTCTCGGAACAGCTTCAAAGGCCATCTTGATAAAATACATGCAATATGGTAGTACTCATCAAAAACCGCAGCTGCCACTCCATGGCTGATAGTTCAGTTTTTCATAGTCTCTACCACCTCCAAACAATCGGAATTGTTGACCACTATCATTATGTAACTCAATATCAAAAAAGAGGAGACTAAAAAAAGTGTAATTCATTCTCTCCCATACATTTCCGGTCTCTCATTTCCGCCCTCTCATTGATTGGATCTCGATTATATACGAATTCATTTCTCTACAACGAAACTATAAAAAGGCCTAGTAGCAAAAAAAAAGGCCCACTCAGGCAAATTCTCCCCTAGCAGAACACCGAAAATGCTAAATGTCGCTCAATACGGCGCGGGAGGCTCACGCCGCACTAGGCCGGCCCATTTAGCCTCTTTCTTTTTTTTCTCTTACGTTTCTTTTCTTTATTTTTTCTATTTTCTATTTGCTTTTTATTTTTTATTTTCCTTTTTGTTTTACTTTTTGCCTTTTTTCTAAAATGTTCATTACTTTTGGGAAAAAGTTCACATTTTCAAAAATTGGTTTATGGTTTTTGAATTTGGGTCATGATTTTTATATAGATTCATACTGTTTTGAAATTGGTCTAGTATTTTTTTTTAAATCATGATCCTCGAAATTTGATTCATGAATCTTGAAATTTGGTTCATGAGTTCGAAATTTGGTTCATGGATATAGAAATTTGGTTCATGAATTTTGAAAAAAATTCAAGATTTTCAAAAATAGTTCATGAGTTTTAAAAATTTGGTTCATGATTTTTGAAAATGTTCAGGATTTTTTTAAAAAATATTCATGAATTTTGGAATCCGAATCATGTTTTTTTTTGAAAATTAATTCAGTAATTTTCTAAAAATGTACATAATTTTTAAAATAATTCATTTTTTTACATATTTGTTCATGAATATTCGAAAAATGTTCACGTACAAGAATAGTAGCTTTTTGTAGCAAGTACATATATGTTCTTACACATACAGTCTATATAATCAAATTAGTTTTTTCTTCCACGAAGCATTGCATGCATTGGGTCGGCCCGTCCGGGGTGTGCTTCGCAAGGGCCGGTGTATAGCCCCCCCCCCCCGGGCCATAAAACACTCCCCAACAAAAAAGTCTAGTAAATCGTCTTCTTCTCTAGTAAGTAAACAACGTCGAATGCCATCGACCACCAGATCAGCTAAACTGCAAGAAACCTATCACCTCTCTAGGCTAGGTGATCTCTTATGGATACCTAGAAGAAGAAATGAGGGACAAACATGGTTTGCTCAGTCACATACCTAGCCCTAAAGATGTGCTAGAGTCCCATGTAGTCTCCATTTTTCCTTTCCCCATATGATTTACACTTTATAGACTAAAAAAGGTGACATGTTATCTAATAAAAATCATATAAAAAATACACGATTTAGAG
Organism: Avena insularis; assembly: GCA_023614405.1. Lineage (NCBI taxonomy): Eukaryota > Viridiplantae > Streptophyta > Magnoliopsida > Poales > Poaceae > Avena > Avena insularis. The sequence goes on along the minus strand of CM042695.1, from coordinate 26,157,228 downwards.
GAAGATGTGATGGACTAATACCTTTAGGTATGCATTTTTTGGGTATTAAAAGAACTACTAATTGGATGCTAAAAATACATAGTAGACACAAAAATGAAAACAAGCAGATAAAATTGAATCACTCCTAGCACATGGTTGCATTTTTTAACACTCCATCTTAGTTCAAACAATACAATTTTTGAACACACAACACGCAAAGATATACCAATCCATCTTAGTTCAAAACAATACAAATTTTCGAACACGCAAGAAACACATTTCTTATTTTGGTTCCTAGCTGCCAAAGAGTACCGATGACAAAAACAGAATAACTAGAGATTATGGAACACTATTTTGACGAAATGAGGATCATTCATGTAAAACACCATCATAACATCTTAGCCACGTCCCAGGTTGTTGCTCAAGGCGAATATATTCTAGCCTAAAGTGAACCCGTTCCTTCCGTCGGTGTACTGAACATAGTGATCTTGCGCTCCAGCCCCTTCTTGCAATGACAAAGCGAGTGAGTAATCATTTTTGGTATCCCTCTGTGTTCTTCCAAACATATTAGTCAAAGAGGGTGATAGTGATAAAAAAAGTATCTGAAAATGAATCAAGCAACAATAGTTGTGCTCGAGAAACAAATTACCATGTAGTGATGGTCAATGTCAGTGATAGACAAGCAATTAACATACTCAGCTTTTGCAACAGCCCTAAATGCAAGCATGGCTGCGTTGAAAATCTATTTTGTTGGTTTTCTGTTAACTGAATCCCGCTAGAGAACGTGATCTCTGGTGCATTTTATTCATATTCATTAATTAAAAAAGAAAA